>OX459100.1:4650135-5256261 GCA_949775045.1 Metridium senile
GTAATGTTCATTGCTTCGCAGGTCCACCTCAAGATAATATACAACTTGAACCTGGTACAGTAGGTTCAGGTGTTGCTGGTATTGTCAGAGTCATCCACAATAACCAATGGGGGACAGTGTGTCATAGTAGCTTCGGTATGCCAGACGCCAAGGTTGCATGTCGACAACTTGGTTTTACCAAAGCTATAGGATATTGGTACAAGGGACAAGGGACGGGTAAAGTCTGGCTGTACCTCATGGCATGTAAGGGCACAGAGACCTCTCTACACAGCTGTTCACACAATGGTTGGGGAAGCGTTTACTCTGGATGCAACAGTCACACAGCCGATGTTGGTGTCGTGTGTTCTGGTTACAAAGGTAATTTAATTTGTTGCTTTACGTCTTCTACTCTGTGTCACAAGATTGCTTATTCTAACAAGTCATATATGATATTTGTTTTGGTTTATGTAAAACAGGTGAAACATGAAGGAGAGCTTACAAGCAATTGTATTTGTTTATCAAGGTATACACATATTTATGAATTCCGTTGTGTTCTATTTGCAAATATGGGTGATTATAGAGCGCATAAACAACAACCTTGTTTAGAAGAAACATTGATAATTATTTAGAATTTCATTGTAATTCGTAATTATCGATCACCTATTTAATTATTGATAAAGAAAACTTATATGTAATTCAATAAAACATACACACTACAAGTCAAACTATAATACTTGCTCCAGTGGTATCCACAAATTTGTTAAAAATAGTATATTACAAAATAGGAGATTTAGTTTTGCCGACATCGTATTTCTGAGTGTTACACCAGGAGCCAACATTTCCCCGATTTCTGCAAGAATATTGATGATTATAGAGTGCTAAAACGATAACATTGATATTTATTAAGAATGCTATGCTAATTCATAATTATCATCTATTAATTTAGTGATAAACAAAGACTACAAAGTATTATATATAATTACTATCTGCCCCAGTGATATCGAGAAATTTGTGCAATTTGGAAATAGTAGATTCAGTTTAACAAATATATATAGCATACACTCAAGGTTAGCCTATTAGAAAACGTTTAGTACGTAAAGCTGAGGGTAACATTTGTAACCAGAACACACGATACCAACATCGTATTTGTGAGTCTTGCATCCAGAGGAAACACTTCCCCATCCATCGTGAGAACAGCTCTGCAGTGAGGTCTCTGTGCCCTTACATCCCATGTTGTTTAGCCAGACTTTACCCGACCCTCGTCCATACCACCAAAATCCTACAGCTTTGGTAAAACCAAGTTGTCGACATACAACCTTGGTGTCTGGCATATACCAGCCATCATTACACACTGTTCCCCATTGGTTATTGTGGTGGACTCGTACAATACCAGCAACAGCTAAACCCGTTGTACCAAGTTCAAGTTGTATGTTATCTTGAGGTGGACCTTTGAAACAATACATTAAATAAGAATCCCTAATCAATAATGATAATAATTATAATTATTTGATATAACTGCCGCTATATAACTGAAATTAATATGCCAGTTTATTGTAAAAGTCATAGTTCACAAAACAAATTCACATTTACATTGCATGTCGTTCAGCCAGAATTTACCCGATCCCTTGTACATAGAACGTGAGTATCGTTCTTTAATCAGATAGTTGCCCAATATATACAACTTGAACCTGGTACAGTAGGTTCAGGTGTTGCTGGTATTGTACTAGTCCTTCACAATAACCTATGGGGAACAGTGTGTGATTTTGTTTACTTCGATATGAATGACGCCAAAGTTGCATGTCGCCAGCTTGGTTTTATCAAAGCTGTAGGATATTGGCGGCATGGACGAGGGTCGGATAAAGTTTGGCTGTACGCAATGCAGTGTAAGGGCTCAGAGACTTCACTACACAGCTGTACTCACAATGGATGGGGAAAAGTTGACTCTAGCTGCAACAGCCACATATTTGATGTTGGTGTAGTGTGTTCAGGTTACAAAGGTAATTTTCCAAATCATTTCTGTAAGCTATTTACAAGGTATAATATCTGCCTTGAATTGCATTAGCGTGCACGTTTCTAGCAAAATTCTATAGGTAGCGCTTGACCCTTTTTATCGACCTAAATTGGAACATCATGTAATTATTGTAACTATGGATGATATATGTATTCATTAATTCTAGGTTGAAATTCGAAATTTGCTATAATATTTGCTATTATTTTCTGCCAAAAATGTCGCGTAATATATTTAATTCTCTGTTATTTGCTTAAAAAAAAAACACATGACAATTTTATTTAAGTGAAACACTGATATGTCTATATGTCCACCTCAAGATAACATACAACTTGTAAAAGTCATAGTGTGTCATAATATCTTCGATATGCCACAGATTCCTCAGACTTATTAAAGAGTTATAACGAGTCTAGGAATGTGGGGGGGGTGGGGGGGGGGGGGGGGGCGTAGCGAGGTCGTGTTCCTTTCTCGTGATGTAGATCTATACATTTACCTAATTAATAATATATTCCGCTACAGTACATGTATTGTTAAAACGAAGTTAATAATAATAATAATAGTAATGTCTTTATTAACTAGTAAAAAATACATACTAATTATTTACAATAAATATATCTAGACAACCTACTAATTATTTACAATCAATATTATGTGATAAAAATTTTATACAATTATACTTTTAGCGAATAAGTTATATCTAAAATAAAGCCTATTTATAAAAAGATGCTTTGAAACGCTCCGTATTAACTCTAGTTAAGTTAAGTTAAGTTATCGACATGGAAGTTTAATTTGGCGTTGTTTAAATGACAAGTATGATGACATATGCTATTCATCATTGGTTGAAAAGAATACAATGCAATACAATACAATACAATACAATACAATACAATACAATACAATACAATAGAATAGAATAGAATAGAATAGAATAGAATAAAATAGAATAGAATCTTTATTTGCTCTTTGTATAGAAGAGTAAATGTAAGTTTCTTTGTGTTTTATTCTAAAATATGTGTGATTATAGAGCACATGAACATAACCACTGTACATGTTTAGAAGAAACATTGATATTCATTTAAGTACCAGTCAAGCTATTGATATAATAAATGCTTCAGTAATATCCACAAGTTTTTTCAAAATAGTGCAATTAGGAAATAACAGATTTAGTTCTGTCAACATCGTATTTGTGACTGTTGCACCCAGACCAAACATTTCCCCATCCACTGTGAGAACAGCTCTGTAGTGAGGTCTCTGTGCCCTTACACTGCATGCTGTTCAGCCAGACTTTACCCGACCCTCGTCCATAGTACCAATATCCTACAGCTTTGGTAAAACCAAGTTGTCGACATGCAACCTTGGCGTCCTTCATATCGAAGACCAAGCTAGAATCACACACTGTTCCCCATTGGTTATTGTGGTAGACTCGTATAATACCAGCAACAGCTAAACCCATTGTACCAGGTTCAAGTTGTATGTCATTTTGAGGTGTACCTGTAATTAATATAACACAATACAATTCACTAAATAGTTTCACTGCAAAGTTATTGATATAACTGCCGCACGATTTATAAATTAGAAAATACGCCAGTATCACGAAATAAACATTTTGTTATAGAGGTCAAGCTCATAGAAAAAAAAATCACAAAGAAAAAAATGAAAATGCACGGTGAATTACCATTGTAACCAGTGCGCGCGATACCAATATATCGTATTTGTGACTGTGATGACTGTTGCATGCAGCTAAAGCAATAGACAGCTGTGTGGTGAGGTCTTAACATTTACATTTCATTTTACCTGACCCCCTTCCATAGTACATGTGTATCGATCTTTAATGGAAAGATCCTAACGATATACAACTTGAACCTAATACAGTAGGTTCAGGTGTTTCTGGTATTGTACGAGTCCTTCACAATAAACAGTGGGGAACAGTTTGTCATAGTAGCTTCGATATGAACGACGCCAAGGTTGCATGTCGACAACTTGGTTTTACCAAAGCTGTAGGATTTTGGTGGAATGGACGAGGTTCGGGTAAAGTCTGGCTGAACAACATGGGGTGTAAAGGCACAGAGTCCTCACTACACAGCTGTACTCACAATGGATGGGGAAAAGTCAACTCTGGCTGCAACGCCCACAATTGGGATGTTGGTGTTGTGTGTTCTGGTTACAAAGGTAATTTATTTTGTTGCTTTACGTCTTAGTTAAATTCTACTCGGTTGATAAGATTGCTTATTCTAACAAGTGACATGTTGATATTTGTGGGTGCGTAGTGAGGTCTTTTCTCATGATGTAGATCTATACATTTACCGAACTAATAATATATTCCGCTAAAGTATTGTAAAAACCAAGTTATCGACATGGGTGTTTGGCGTTGTTTAAATAATAAGTATGATGACATACACTATTCGTCATTGGTTGAGATAACATCGAACATATATTGTGATAAACTAAAAACTATAGCAATCATTTAAGTATTGACATCTAATATGAAAGCTTTACATTTACAGGATTTATGCAATAAAATGTCCTTAAACACGACATGTACACCAGCATCGTATGTGTGACCTTTGCAGTCAGACCAAACTTCTCCCCACTCATGGTTGGATCCATTGTGAAGTGAGTCTTCTTTGCCCTTACATCCCATGTGGCTTAACCAGATTATGGTACTCACTATGGCAACGATCACGATGAAGATGTTGGTGTCGTGTGTTCTGGTTACAAAGGTAATTTTTAGTTTTCAACCATATTTTAATTTATCGAATGGTGACATATTGCGAGGTATGTTTATTGTGAAGGACTCATAAAATACCAGTAATACCTGAGCCTATTGTACCAGGTTGTATATCTTGGGCATATGCCAGACGTCGAGGTTGCATGTCGACAACTTGGTTTACCAAAGCTGTAGGATATATTGACACTGGAAACAAGGGACGGGTAACGTTTGCTGAATCTGATAACATGGAGTGTAAAGGCAGCGAGACATCATTACGCAGCTGCTCTCACGCTGGATGACGGTGACGGTACTGACTGTGGCAATGATCACGATAAAAACGTTGATGTCATGTGTTCTGGTTACAAAAGTAATTTTCAGTTTTCATCAATATTTTTATATATCGAATGGTGACGTATTGCGGCAGTCATAAATTATTTAACTGTGTAATATTACATTGATTGTTTTATTGGTCCACCTCAAGATAACATACAAATCAACCTTGTATAACAAATTTACTCTGTCAGAGCTGATTACTTGTTTTAGCGAGTCAAATATGTTTTTTTTTTGTTTGTTATACAAGCAACTACCGTTTGGGGACCCCCTGTCGCGTTTAATGCATTTAAGGGGTGGCCGATCGATAAAGTGAGTATTCGGAGGTAACTAAACTTAATTAAAATGCTAATGGAATTTAGACTTTTGTTGTTCTTGAAATGAACTGTCATCTTATTTAAGGAGTAAATATTATTCACGAGATCTGATTTAATTTTAGAAGGGAAATTTAATTTCTGGTTTAATTTTCTAATATCCTCAGATAAGACAATTTTATATTTTGAACACACAACGTAAACAACTTCGAAGAGTACTGAAAGACGTACACAACACCAGCATCTCTTGTATGGCCGTTACAGTAAGAAGCAACACTTCCCCATCCATTGTGAGTACAGCTGTGTAGTGAGGTTTCTGTGCCTTTACATCCCATGCTGTTCAGCCAGACTTTACCCGACCCTCGTCCATAGTACATAGGTCCTAAAGCTTTGGTAAAACCAAGTTGTCGACAAGCAACCTTGGCGTCTGGCATATCCCAGCCACTATGACACACTGTTCCCCATAGGTTATTGTGGTATACTCGTACTATACCAGCAACAGCTAGAGCCGTTGTACCAGGTTAAAGTTGTATGTTTTCTTGAGGTGGACCTGTGAAACAGTGAACATTACTAATAACATGGCATGGTGTATACCAATTTAGTAATGCTCATTGTTTCAAAGGTACACCTCAAGATAACATGCAGCTTGAACCTAGTACAATAGATTCAGTTGTTGCTGGTATTGTACGAGTCAACCACAATAACCAATGGGGAACAGTCTGCCGTACGAGCTGGGATATGCCAGACGCCAAGGTTGCATGTCGACAACTTGGTTTTACCAAAGCTGTAGGATATTGGTACAATGGACGAGGGTCAGGTAAAATCTGGCTGCAATACATGGCATGTAAGGGCACAGAGACATCTCTACACAGCTGTTCTCACAATGGTTGGGGAAGTGTTACCTCTGGATGCAACAGTCACACAGCCGATGTTGGTGTTGTTTGTTCTGGATACATAGGTAATCAGTCAGTGTTTTCCGTCTTTTTATCAACACAAATAGAGTAGAAAACTCACAAATACCTTTGTACCCAGAACACACGACACCAACATCGTACTTGTGATTATTGCCACAGTAAGTACCATCACCCCATCCAGCGTGAGAACAGCTGTGTAGTGAGGTCTCGGAACCACTACATCCCATGTTGGTCAGCCAGACTTTACCCGTCCCTCGTCCATAGTACCAATATCCTACAGCTTTGGTAAAACCAAGTTGTCGACATGCAACCTTGGCGTCGTTCATATCGAAGCTAGTATGACACACTGTTCCCCATTGTTTATTGTGAAGAACTCGTACAATACCAGAAACACCTATAAAAACTCGCTTTCAGCTCGTGATTTTATAACTTTTCTCGTGTTTCTCCCAACATCCCGCGTGCTCTATTTCACCGGTAGAGTCATAGAAACTGGCTTCTATTCTAAATATAGTATATATAAACAAAGGCGTCACTCAGAAATAACTATACACACAATATACCATTCAATGATAAATACAGACTACCAGTAAAAACTATTGATAACACATACTTCAGTGATATCCACAAGTTTATTCAAAATAGTGCAATTAGGAAATAGCAGATTTAGTTCTGCCAACATCGTATTTGTGAGTGTTGCACCCATAGCCAACATTTCCCCATCCACTGTGAGAACAGCTCTGTAGTGAGGTCTCTGTGCCCTTACATGCCATGTAGGTCAGCCAGACTTTACCCGACCCTCGTCCATTGTACCAATATCCTACAGCTTTGGTAAAACCAAGTTGTCGACATGCAACCTTGGCGTCTGGCATATCCCAATAATCATGACACACTGTTCCCCATTGGTTATTGTGGTGGACTCGTACAATACCAGCAACAGCTAAACCCAATGAAACAGGTTCAAGTTGTATGTCATCTTGAGGTGGACCTGTAATATAACAAAATTCGCTAAATAATATCACTACAAACTTATTGATATAACTGCCGCACGATTTATAAATGAGAAAATTCGCCAGTTTTACGGTTTTACGACATAAACATTTTGTTATAGAGGTCAAGCTCATAGAAAAGAATCGCTAAGAAAAAAAGAAAATGTATGAAAAAAATCAATTCTAGAAAAAAAATGTAATATCTAGTTTAATTTTTTGATTAGCAGTTCTTCTTCAGATACGACAACTTTTATAATTTGAACACAAAACGTCAACAATTTCAAAGCGTACTTTGCAATCTAAAAGACGTACACAACATCAGCATCTCGTGTATGGCCGTTACAGTAAGAGGCAACACTTCCCCATCCATTGTGATTACAGCTGTGTAGTGAGGTCTCTGTGCTTTTACACTGCATGTTGTAGAGCCAGACTTTATCCGACCCTCGTCCCCAGTACATAGGTCCTAACGTTTTGATAAAACCAAGTTGTCGACATGCAACCTTAGCGTCAGGTATATTCCAGCCACCAGTGCACACAGTTCCCCATTGGTTATTGTGGTGGACTCGTACAATACCAGCAACAGCTAAACCCGTTGTACCAAGTTCAAGTTGTATGTTATCTTGAGGTGGACCTTTGAAACAATACACTAAATAAGGATACAGCACAATTCAGTATTTTATATTTATTATATATATAACTAGAATTTCATACAATAAATCTCTATTATAAAAATCTCTATGCTTTATATTTCACTGGTGAAAAATGCAATACGACCAATCAGCGTCGCGTACAGCTTTTCACAGTGTAAAAATATAACCAATCAAAATTTAGAGTTGACCAAACCAACCAATCATAAAACGAGCAATTGTGACATTTGAATGGCTTCCCGCCAAAACAAAATTGCGTTTTCTGTAGCTTTGTTGATGTGAACAAAATGGCGAGTCGTTTTGTGTCACTAGATGTGCCGGTAGATGAGTTTATTAAAAACCAAGAAAACAAAAACACACTAAGCAAGACGAAGAGAGACCTGGCTTTATTGACTGAATATCTTGAAACAAAAAATGTGCACAAAACCTGGAAGAAATCCAGCCAAGAGATTTAGACGAGCTGCTTTCTGCTTTTCTCGTTGAAGTAAGGAATAAAGATGGGGATGAATAGTCAATACGAACCGACAACTTTAAGGTCGTTCACATCGATCTTTGACCGTTACTTACGAAAGAAAGACTACTCAACAACGATAATAGAAGGGCAAGAATTCAGACGAAGAAGGGAAGCTTTTCGTGAAGAAACGACAACTAAGCGCCGCCGTCATTATTGCATCTTGGATTCGCCGGACAGCGACTAATGAAAAACAATCAAAGTACATTTTTAATATTTATATTGACTTTTTATATATCCATTTTCCTTTTATAAACTGACATGCGGAGTTTTTCAATTTAATTGTGTATAGTTGACATTGCATGCATCTACTTAACTTATAAACTTAAAACTTACGAAAGTTTCGACAAAATTTGTCATTTTTACTCAATCAAAATAAATGTGTTTGTATGTGAATTCTAGTTATATATATAATAAAGAGAAAACATCATAGAAAGTGCTTTGTACGGGGTTATGTTCACTCGTTGTTTGTGTAAAAAAACTCACTCGCTCGAAGACTCGCTCGTTCGTGTTTTACACAAACAACTCGTGAATATAACCCCGTACGCCGCACTTTCTATGAAGTAATCTATATATATGCCGCAAGTATGAGGAAATTAATATGCCAGTTTATTGTACAGGTCATAGTTTACAAAACAAATTCACTAAGATTGAAAATGCATGGTGAATTACCTTTGTAACCAGCGCGCGCGATACCAACTTATCGTATTTATGATCATGAAAACTGTCGCAGCAAGACCAATGGACAGCTGTGTGGTGAGGTTTTTACATTTACATTTCATGCCGCTCAGCCAGAATTTACCCGACCCCTTTACATAGTACATGAGTATTGGTCTTTAATGAGATAGTTGTCAAATATATACAACTTGAACCTGGTACAGTAGGCTCAGGTGTTTCTGGTATTGTACAAAGTCCTTCACAATAACAAATGGGGAACAGTGTGTCGTTATTACTTCGATATGAAGGACGCCAAGGTTGCATGTCGACAACTTGGTTTTACCAAAGCTGTAGGATATTGGTACTTTGGACAAGGGTCGGGTAAAGTCTGGCTGGACGATATGGCATGTAGTGGATCGGAGTCATCACTGCAGAGCTGTTCTCACGCAGGATTGGGAAATGTAGACTCTAGTTGCAACAATCACGATGAAGATGTTGGTGTCGTGTGTTCTGGTTACAAAGGTAATGCAATTTATTGCTTTACTTCTTAGTCAAATTCTACTGTCTGACAAAATTGCTTATTCTTACAAGTCATATATGATATTTGTTTTGGTTTATTTGAAACCGGTTTTCTCAAAAAAGCTTTAAATTAAAATAAAATAAAATGATATTATCATTATTTCAGACTTTATTTTTTAAGATGCCTCAAACTTATTAAAGAGTTATAACGAGGCTAGGAATGTGTGGGTGCGTAGTGAGGTCGTGTTCCTTTCTCGTGATGTAGATCTATACATTTACCTAAATAATAATATATTCCGCTACAGTATTGTAAAAACCAAGTTATCGACATGGAAGTTTAAATTGTAGTTGTTTAAATGACAAGTATGATGACATATGCTATTCATCATTGGTTGATTAGAATAGAATAGAATAGAATAGAATAGAATAGAATAGAATAGAATAGAATAGAATAGAATAGAATAGAATAGAATAGTATAGAATAGAATCTATATTTGCTCTTTGTATAAAAGAGTAAATGTGAGTTTCTTTGTGTTTTATTCACAAATATATGTGATTATAGAGAACACGAACACATTAACCGCTGTTTAGAAGAAACATTGATATTCATTTAAGTACAAGTCAAGCTATTGATAATACATTCTTCAGTAATATCCACAAATTTTTTCAAAATAGTGCAATTAGGAAATAACAGATTTACTTCTGCCAACATCGTATTTGTGACTGTTGCACACAGAGCCAACATTTCCCCATCCACTGTGAGAACAGCTCTGTAGTGAGGTCTCTGTGCCCTTACATCTCATTCTGTTCAGCCAGACTTTACCCGACCCTCGTCCATAGTACCAATATCCTACAGTGTTGGTAAAACCAAGTTGTCGACATGCAACCTTGGCGTCTGGCATATCCCAGTAACCACCATAATGACACACTGTTCCCCATTGGTTATTGTGGTAGACTCGTACAATACCAGCAACAGCTAAACCCATTGTACCAGGTTCAAGTTGTATGTCATTTAGAGGTGTACCTGTAATTAATATAACACAATGCAATTCACTAAATAAAATTCACTTCAAAGTTATTGATATAACTGCCGCACGATTTATAAATTAGAAAATACGCCAGTAATACGAAATAAACATTTTGTTATAGAGTTCAAGCTCATAGAAAAAAAAATCACAAAGAAAAAATGAAAATGCACGGTGAATTACCATTGTAACCAGCGCGCGCGATAACAACATATCGTATTTGTGACCGTGATGACTGTCGCATGCAGCTAAAGCAATAGACAGCTGTGTGGTGAGGTCTTAACATTTACATTTCATTTTACCTGACCCCTTTCCATAGTACATGAGTATTGGTCTTTAATGAGATAGTTGTCAAATATACACAACTTGAACCTGGTACAGTAGGCTCAGGTGTTTCTGGTATTGTACGAGTCCTTCACAATAAACAGTGGGGAACAGTTTGTCATAATAGCTTCGATATGGACGACGCCAAGGTTGCATGTCGCCAACTTGGTTTTACCAAAGCTGTAGGATATTGGTGGTATGGGCGAGGGTCGGGTAAAGTCTGGCTGCAATACATGGCATGTACGGGCACAGAGACATCACTACACAGATTGCTTATTCTAACAAGTGACATATGATATTTGTTTTAGTTTATGTGAAACCGGGCTTTTTAAAAACGTTTTAAATTAAAAAACAATATGATATTAACATTATTTCAGACTTATTAAAGAGTTATAACGAGCTTAGGAATGTGTGGGTGCGTAGTGAGGTCTTGTTCCTTTATCATGATGTAGATCTATACATTTACCTAACTAATAATATATTCCGCTACAGTATTGTAAAAACCAAGTTATCGACATGGAAGTTGGCGTTGTTTAAAAAAAAAGTGACATATACTATTTATTATTGGTTGAGATAACATGGGACATATATTGTGGTAAACTAAGAACCATATCAAGCATTTCATTGCTGATCTCTAATATGAATGTTTTACGTATACCGGATTCATGCAATGAAATGTCCTTTAACATGATACCAGCATCGCATGTGTGACCTTTGCAGTCTGACCAAACTTCTCCCCACTCATGGTAGGAACAACTGTTAAGTGAGTCTTCTATGCTCTTACATGCCATGTGGCTCAACCACATTTTACCTGAACCTCTTCCATAGTACCAAAACCCAAAAGCTTTTATAAAGCCAAGCTGTCTACAAGCAACTGTGGCGTCATTTATATCAAAGTAATGTTTACAAACAGTTACCCATTGGTTATTGTGGTCGATTCGTACAATACAAGCAATACTTGAACCTATTTTACCAGGTTAAAGCTGTATGTTAACATGGACCTGGAAAGCAATAATCATTAATAAATATAACACAGTAAAATAATTTTAGGCCCTATACTATTTAACCTTTACGTAAACGACCTCACCAATAATCTCAACTGTTCACCATTTCAATATGCAGACGACACCACGCTTTATATGCACTGTCC
Organism: Metridium senile; assembly: GCA_949775045.1. Classification (NCBI taxonomy): domain Eukaryota; kingdom Metazoa; phylum Cnidaria; class Anthozoa; order Actiniaria; family Metridiidae; genus Metridium; species Metridium senile. The sequence goes on from OX459100.1 coordinate 4,662,210, forward strand.
ACCACACAAACTCTTTAACACAGTAGATAAGTTAAATAACACTATGTCTAACCTCGAGGACTGGGCAACCAAATCCAACCTTCTACTAAATGGAACAAAGACTAAACAGATGCTTATAACAACTCAGCAGATGTCAACAGTACATGGTCTTAAGGATATAATTCCTACAATTTCAGTAAAGGGAGACATTCTTGAAAGGAAAGCGTCGTTTAAAGTTCTTGGCACATGGGTAAATGAACATCTTAAATGGACGGATCAGATCAAGCATCTCTCATCATCATGTTATGCTGTTTTAACCACCCTTCGAAAACTGAAGAATTTAACACCACCCAATGTGAAGAAGCAACTTGCGGAATGTTTAGTTCTATCGAAATTAGACTATAATGACGTCGTTTGCTATCCCCTCCCACAATACCTTCAAAGAAAATTACAACGAATTCAAAACGCGGCAGCTAGCTTTGTACTTAATAGATATACCACCGAAACTGACGTACTACAACGGCTTATGTGGCTCCCAATTAAAGAGCGAACAGAATATCACCTTCTCCGCCTAGCCCATAGGTCACTGTGGGATCCATCATTTCCACATTACCTAAAGATAGAAATACGCAAAGTCGGCCGCCAGTTACGGTCAAGCAGTTCCACACACTTAGTAGTCCCACTTGAAACTGGAACCTTCCAAGATAACTGTGCAAAGCTGTACAACGAACTTCCAGGAATTACCCGAGAAAATAAAGACTTTTTAAAACATTTGAAAACAAGTGTACAAACAAATGTTAAACAAAGCTAAAACACGCCTTGGAATTCATAACTTTTAGATTATCATACATTCATATACACAACTTTTATACTATTTCCATATCACTATTTATTTTTCTATTTGACAATTATTATGTTACTTTGAAGATGTAGAGCTACCCTGTAGAAATGCTTCAAATAAACCGTTATTATTATTATTATTATTATTATTATTATTATTATTATTATTATTATTATTATTATTATTATTATTATTATTATTATTATTATTATTATTATTATTATTATTATTATTTTAGTTGTAACTGTTACAATATGAAAGCACTACAAACAAAAATAGATCTAGAGTAAAAAAGTGAAAATCACCTTTGTAACCAGAACACACGACACCAACATCTTCATCGTGATCGTTACCACAGTGAGTACCATCACCCCAATCAGCGTGAGTACAGCTGTGTAGTGAGGACTCGGAGCCACTACATCCCATTCTGTTCAGCCAAACTTTACCCGTCCCTCGTCCCCAGTACCAATATCCTACAGCTTTGCTAAAACCAAGTTGTCGACATGCAACCTTGACGTCCTTCATATCGAAGTAATCATCACACACTGTTCCCCATTGTTTATTGTGAAGGACTCGTACAATACCAGCAACACCTGAACCTACTGTACCAGGTTCAAGTTGTATATCTAAGGGTGGATCTCTACAATAATGTAACAATGAAGAATAAGTAATTAAAATATATATTTGACAAACATATAATAATTGTATTAACTATTGCACTTCCATTTTGACTGTTATTATTTTATTTACAAACTAACGGGTGGCTTGTTTGAATATAGAGTGCACACTTTACAACTGTGAACCAACGTGACAAATAGCCATATTGTTCCTTTGTTGACGTTAGTTCTCGTTTCAGCTAAACGGTGAAAACAATAGATCGGCTTAATTAGCTATAGCGACAGGGTATATATAAAAGGGAAAGGGGGCTGGTGCAAACTGAGAGGGCAGCAGTTTCCATACTCCACAAAGTACGGGGATGAGAGAGAGGGCACTTTAGGAGAGGGGTCAATAATGTTCAAATGAGAATCATAATGCTTACAAGTTATTACATTTTTTATTAAGATTTACACATATTTGTGTTTCATTCACAAAATTAAAGATTATAGGGCACACGAACGACAACATTTAGAGTGTTATGAATATCATCATATATTTAGTTATAGTTAAACAAAGCCGTCACTCAGAACTAAATATTCCCACAATATACAATTCAATGATAAATACAGACTACCAGTAAAACCTATTCATAATACATGCTTCAGTGAAATCCACAAGTTTGTTCAAAATAATGCAAGTGGGAAATAGCAGATTTAGTTCTGCCCACATCGTATTTGTGAGTGTTGCACCTAGAGCGAACATTTCCCCATCTACTGTGAGAACAGCTTTGTAGTGAGGTCTCTGTGCCTTTACATGCCATGTAGTCCAGCCAGACTTTACCCAACCCTCGACCATTGTACCAATATCCTACAGCTTTGGTAAAACCAAGTTGCCGACATGCAACCTTGGCGTCTGGCATATCCCAGTAACCACTATAATCACACACTGTTCCCCATTGGTTATTGTGGTAGACTCGTACAATACCAGTAACAGCTAAACCCATTGAACCAGGTTCAAGTTGTATGTCATCTTGAGGTGAACCTGTAATATAACACAATTCACTAAATAATATCACTACAAACTTACTGATATAACTGCCGCACGATTTATAAATGAGAAAATACGCCAATTTTACGAAATAAACATTTTGTTATAGAGAAATAGAAAAATATCACTAAGAAAACAAAAAAAGAAAATGCATGGTGAATTACCATTGTAACCAGCGAGCGCGATACCAACTTATCGTATTTGTGACCGTGATGACTGTCGCAGCTAAAGCAATAGACAGCTAGCTGCAGTGTGGTGAGGTATTTACATTTACATTTCATGACGTTCAACCAGACTTTACCTGACTCCCTTCCATAGTACATGTGTATCGATCTTTAATGGAGAAATGCCCAAGATATACAACTTGAACCTGGTACAGTAGGTTCAGGTGTTTCTGGTATTGTACGAGTCCTTCACAATAAACAATGGGGAACAGTGTGTGATTATTATTATAACTTCGATATGAAGGACGCCAAGGTTGCATGTCGACAACTTGGTTTTACCAAAGCTGTAGGATATTGGTACTATGGACGAGGGTCGGGTAAAGTCTGGCTGTACCGCATGGCATGTAAGGGCACAGAGACCTCACTACACAGCTGTTCTCACAATGGTTGGGGAAGTGTTTCCTCTAGTTGCAACGGTCACAAATACGATGTTGGTGTTGTTTGTTCGGGTTAAGTAATTAGTCATTTTTCCGTCTGTGTTAATTTCTACAAACATGTAGCGTGGTACAGGCTGCAAGGGCCACACAGAAATTTAATGTTCTGTTCTGGGGTGGCTTGAAAACATTTTTTTTGCTCATGGTAAGAAATGTAATCTCTTGTATTTTGACCAAACAGTCCCGATTCCAATTTTAAAAATACAAAAACCTTTCAAATCCAAACTTTTAAAGTTTAAAACCTTTTTATGGGGAGAGATTTTAGTAAAATATTTAAATTTAGAGTGTGTTAGGCTATGAAATTTCAGAATACATTAGGCTGCATGTTCAATGGTCAATAGAAACATAATATCTGTGTACATATAAAGTGACACATTTGAACTACTGAACAAATATTTTATCCATAATATTTTTTCTCTCATTCATTTTCATTTGGGTCAAAAATGTATTGAGAGAATAAACTGCCTTGAGTAGAATACTTTAGAATTCACTACTCAGCTGCTTGTTTCTGCAAAAGGAGTAAATCTAGGGAACCGTAAAACCTTTAATATATTTTTTATTGATTAAGAATAATAATAAAAACTTTATTGGGTAAAAAAAATTAAGTATGTTTTTTTTCCCGATCTGGTCCATAAATTTATTTTAGTTATAATTATATTTTTTTCGTGATGGCCTATTCAATCTGTTTATATGGATATATTTTGCGCCTTGCATCCCTTTAGTTATAATAATGTAGGATAGTTAATCACCCCTCATGGTTTCGGAACAAACAAGAAATTTCACTGCAAAAATCGATAACTAAATCAAATAAGAGACTCACTCAATAAATATTCTCGGGAGGAGAGGGGGTAGGGTAATCGGGAATATAGTCGTATATCTGGGTAAAAGAAACAGTGATTTGGTATCTTTAAGGGTATTAAAGTTCAAATTTAGAATTTCAGTATACCTTGGTATCTTTGAGGGATATCGAAAAGGGTTAAAACTCATGTCACCACTATTTTGACAGAAGTTCGGTTTCTTTAATACATGCATGGTCCCGACTAGCATACACCGATACATATACCTCCGAGTCCCTCCCGGGAGTTATTCAATGGTAATTGATTTCCTTTAGTCTTTGATAAATGCCTTTTTGAACAGCTGATTAATTGATGTTTCATGCTAAAGTGTATGCACGATTTGCATTTGTCAAGAGGGAATAAACTAAACTTTTGACATAAAGATTGAACACTTATTCAACTTAAAGTCCAAATAGTTTAACAATTGATTTATTACATTAAATAACATTTCAAATATGTCAACCTCAAAAGAGCCGCATAAGTAACACATTCACACACAACAATCTCGTAAACTCACTCATCTCTTTGAGTTAAAGTTAATCTAATACTAATCAGAAATTGTCTTTCTCGTTTCCTCTGCTTCATGTGATTGATCGATGTTGCTCTTAAGGATCTAAAATTACAATTCAACTATTTTTAGTGACGCCTACTGATTCCTCAAGTTATTCTGTCTTTTTAAAATCTATTCGTGGCTGTCTCCATTCTGTCTCATCTCTGGGTTTTTTCTGGAGAGTTCTTCTTTCCGGTTTAAAACACAGTCCTTTCCCATTGTTACAAATAACCAGTCGGCGCAAGTTGTTGTTGTATATTCTGTTGTTGGGAGGCTGTTGAACAAAAGAAAATAAAACTGTAAATCAAATGAACAAAACCTCGAGCTTGCCCACAAATAGGGGAGTTTCTAATAACTTCTCTTATAATAATAAGTAACTTTTTTAACGTCTCAATCTAGCTTCTAGCTGGACACATGCAGTGCTCCCTACTAATTGGGGAGACTCACTCACACTCACTGCCTCTACGTTTAATATTTTGCACACAACTCGGCTCACATGTTCATTTTTCCTATTTGTACTTTTCACCACTGTTGAACTATGACTTAAAGTTAATCAAAATAAAAAATATATCTCTCTACCACCGTTTTCGTGTTGTGTGCGGGATGGAAGTAACATTTTTGAAATCACATTTTTTACAGTATTCAAAAGGTTCAAAAGATTTATTCAGTTTATATCATACTTGACTGGCTTGCAAATTGTAAACTAATAACTAGTCTAGGCAAGCGAGCTGCAGTTAACTCGTTTGCATGTATTTTAACATTATTCTTTCAATGTATTTTAATTTATACATGTACAAATTGTAATGTAAAAATGATGCTAAATAAAAAATATCTGTATATGTATCTGTATCTGTATCTTAACAGTATTTCATTGACTAGGGTCAACTCTTCTCTTAAGTAACTTAAGGTAAAAAATACATTGCGTCGGTGTTTCATAAAAACAAACTCGGAAGATACAAAGCTTAACTAGTTTACTTTCAATGTATATACTATTATACATACTATTCTATGTAAAGTAATGAATGCAACTGTACATATGTTCATGAACACTTACATCTCAAGTATTTTCCATTTCAATGCATAAGTCTAGAATAGCTTTGTGATGTACGTTCCCACTTAGTTGCGTGGGGAAGTTTTACTTGTAAATCGTTTTGAGATCTTATTAAACCTGACCAACACAAAACAGCTTTGCTTTGTGTCATTCAAGTGAAAAATAACAGGTTTTGTTCATGGCCTTAAGGCAATCAAATGTTTTGAATAAAATACAAAACAATATGTAGTGTTGTTTTTAACATTTGCTGAGAGTAGAGCTCACTTTCTTCTAGGAAAAAATATATTCAAGCTGCTGAAGAACATGAAAATAGGGAGGAGTCACTCAACAAAATGAAGGAACCTTAGCGGAGGGGTGTGCGAAATTTAGAAAAGTTCCTTTTTTTTAGATTTAAATAAATCTCAAGCAATCCCCCTTTTCCAATAAAAATAAATAGTCCTAAAAGAAGACGTTGAAATGGCCGCTTTAATAAGGCCGTAGTTTTATGCTTGTAAAAGTGCTCAAATTTTTACTATTTTTATCCGTTAAACAGTTTACCTTTTATTACTCTAAATGCTCAACTAGTCTTTGATAGCTTAGTCAAAGAATAGAGACAAAATCTATGCAGTTTTTACTCTTTCGTGAGGTGCACATTCCACGGGCTTTTCTTAGTACAAAAGAGTACAGCACAATAAAGAAATCAAACAATCTTGAATATCTATTTATTGTGTTCAAACTTCTACGTCCTTCATCAAGGAATGACAAAAACAAATAGTGGTCATACTTTCTTCGTTTTACTCCTCAAAGTAAGTTTACTTCAGCTGTTTTATATATGTAAATGAGTCTTGTTACTCTTTCGCCACGCTATTACAATGATTGTTGTGTTTAAAGTCTATTACATCTTGTTTTGCGTTTTAGGATCATTTCCTCTGACCCTGTTTCCTATTATATGTGGTTTGTTTGTACAAATACTTGAAAATTAGATTTATTTAGCTTTCTTATTACTATAATTAGTTTAATGTTTTTACAAATCGAACGCTCTGGTTTGTTTAAAATATCTAAATACACGTGGTTGTCGATTAATATTTTCGCGATTTCAGTCTGGCACCACAAAATCATTCCATTTATTCAATTATTATTCAATAACCATTTTATTACCACGTTGGAATTTCTCAATGGAAAAACGACAAAATTGACCAAGGTCCACCATATATTACCGATTACTGTCTAATTATATTTCATTTAATTAAAGGGAGTCTAATGCAATTCAATCTAATGCAAAAAGCTTTGTAGATTGTTTGAAAAAGAGGTAGTCATTTTAATTCAACTTTAAAACAAAAACATCTACAGTTTCTTTATATATATTAAAGAGAAAATGCAACGGAATGGGCGAACATGAGTTTGCTATTGTATAGGGCATTAGAGAAATCGCCAATAACATATACACACAATGAAAAATGAAAAGGTAGAAAATGGTCAAAAATTAGAGTCACTTGAATTCGGAAAAATCAATAGTTTCGATTCTTTTTATATGAGAAAAAGGATGGAGCAGGATACAGGGAGAACCATAGATTGACGTTACATTTTATGGGATAAGGGAAAAATGACCAAAAAAGTAAAAAATACAAACAAAAATGACAAGTCAAAATGTCCGAAATACGATTAGAGAAACTGTGTCAGAGAAACATCTGTACAAAAATTATAAGGACAAAGGTTTTTTTGAATTAAACTGATTGAAGAAAACTGCGATATAGATATTAATTTTGAGTTGTACCCGCTCGCAGCGAGTAAAATCTTACGTAAACAAGTAAATGAAAAATACAATCACGTGACACACTGCACGTTGTTCTTTGTCATATAGAAACTCGTGGGCAAGCAGTCAGGCCTTAAACGATACATCGATGACATTTCTTGTCTAAAAGACTTTTCTACTTCCTCGATTTAATATGAAAGTTTTGAAAGGTTTGGTTTCCGTGATGGAACATTTAACAAATTGTATAGCGTGGTTGTGTTTATCTCTAGCATTATTCTTATATTATTATTGTAACTGAAACGGAATTCTAAATCTAAATGGACCTGCTTTTGTACTAAATTGTATACAACTCACTACTTCCGAGCTAAAGTATGGGAATCAAATAGAAGATTTTATCAAAGAAAAATAACTGTTCTTAACATAATATTTTTGCATATAGTTTCCAAACAAATACGATTACTAAAAAGTACATTGTTTTGTAGGTTTTATCATTTTCTTTAAAAACAAAAGAAGCTCTTTTTTTTAATGAACTAGCTCTTTGTAATTTATTATCACTTTTGTTTTTAACAAAAACTTAATAAAACTTCTGAATCACCAAGCCCTTTTTCTATATATTGCTCTAATTTTCTTGAAACGCTTAGACCTTTTTATTTAATATAATAAAAAATATACACTTTTGTTACTATCTTAGGTGCTTTATTTATTGTCATAGCGTCGTCTTTTTCCTAATTGAAATTCTTAGCCAAATCAATTACAATTTTCTGAAGGTTCCGAAAGATTAATCTTAGTTACATTGAAACAAGTAAAAACCGTCATTGTCACAAACGTCGACAGGTCCTCATAGTCTGTAGAAAACAAGTCAAATAGTGAGTTATCAAAGTGGTCTTTGAGTATAGTAAATTACATTAAAGAGAAATTTACAATCGTCTTTTCTTGGCAATCATACAGTCTCATCCGGTAATAAGGAACATTATGTCTAAACACAAAGTGACAGCTTCTCCTTTGAAAGTGTCTAGTTGTAAGTTTGTTCTTTTAACTTTTGAATTCAAACGGAAATGTAGGGCATTAAATTATCTCTCGTGTTCAGATCATTTTGACCCTTCTTTACGGACATGTAAAGCATCTAAAAAACTCTTCTATTTTCAGATCATTCTCTTTGCGGAAAAGTAATAAAAAATCTCTCATTTTCAAATAATTTTGACCTCTTTTTACGGAAACGTAAATCACCTAAAATAATAATTCCCATTTTCAAATCATTTTGACCTTTGTTTATGGAAATGTAAAAATTATTAAATTATCTCTCATTTCTAGATCAGTTTGACCTCTTTTTTTAATTACGGAAATGTTAAGTATATAAAATAATCTCTCATTCATTTTGACCCCAATTCACGGAAATGTACTAAATCTTCCATTTTCAGATTATTCTCTTTATGGAAATGTAAAACATATAAAATTATCTCACATTTTCAGATGATGTTGATCTTTCTTTATTCATGATATAATGTTCAGTGTTCGTTGTCCGTGATATTTTTTTGCAATTTACGTTTCTTGTTTTGAGATTATCTTAAAAATATTTCTGTTTAAAGAAAAATAGATATGTAAAATGTTCTTAATTGCAACAATAACTTACAACAAAAAATAGCATTCTGTATTTTCAAGTGTAAAAACAATTTTGCTTTACTGACATAAATGTATTACTTTGTGTCTTTAATACTTTGCGAAATGGATAAAATCCTTGAAAAAAGTATTCAATTTTAAAGAAAGGAAACAAGTTGTTTCTAATTGTTCGTAATTGAAAATTGAGAAATATTCGGCCTACGTATATTAATAACCAAAATATGTTTATTTTGTACACAATAGCACGGTCTTTTATAACCTGATGCTAGATGAAGATGAAATTTCAGATTCAGTTGAAATATTCAAATTGAAAGACCTGTGTGGATACAGATTATTTCTTAGATTTCTTATGACAAATAAAAATCATTAGGGGAAAATACATTTATAGAATATAAAATGGCATGGGTTTTTTTTTAAACTTCAATAATATAGCAATTCTATAATTAGCTTTCCATAACTTGGGTGATTTCTAATACATAATGTTCAATACTTAGCTTGACTATATATAGCTTTTCACTCCGAAATTTGTTTTTCACTAAAGTTCTGGCATATGCAATCTTTTAGAAAATATAACTTTTCTATAAGCTATCCAAGAACTAAGACTAATCAAAAACTAAAGAATTATTACCAAGGAAGTATTTTTTCAAAACAATATGCAATAAACTGAAATTTATAACACCGTAAAAAATGAAACGTAACTGACGTTTCGACCTTAACCATTTTGTTCTATCGTTTATATATTATGCACCGACACAGCCTATACTAGTTTTTTTGCTAGTTTCTGTAGGCTATTTATACCATAAATATTCGTCGCGATCGGTTTCTGGGTGCATGTAATAAGCTAAATCTTACCTGTTCGAAGAACTTTTTCTTCAGTGTCTTAGGACATGAAAATGGGTTACAAAGAAAAGCCTGTGATAGCGATATGCAACAAACCACTACCAATACAATCAGCGTTTCATTCTTCATTTCAAAATCGTTCTATTCACTCCCGGGACTAGTGTTGATGTGGTTGGGAAAGACCGAGTTGCAGCCTTTTATGCAAAAAAAAATTGATGACGTCATTGTCAAAGAGGTCGGAAAACGATCGGCAAGTTAAGTGTGCGTTGTGTTCTTGTATTATTTACAGTGACACCCGCGAGCTTGTTTAATTGTTTAACTCTTCATTTAGGAAGTGTTTAAGGACAGATTGAGATAGATAACACGTGACTAGTTTGGGATACTCGTGTGGGTGAGTATAGTTCAAATGACACAGCGGTGATAGCGAAAAGGAAAAGGAAACCATAAAGACAGCTATGAAATGTTGATGGTCTTTGCGATAAATAAACTATTAAATAAACTAAGCAATTTAAGCAATTGTGTCAAAAGCTCAAGCTCGGGGCTTTCCCATAACCAATTCATTGCAGTGCCGGTGTAATTCTTTATAGTAGAAGGTCATTTTGTTGAGCTTCGTTGGGCCACAGGGCTGGAAAAAAATCTAGTTATATCTAGTAAGTTTATTGTAGTACCGCAGTTTTTATGATCTAAAAAAAAATTCAACTGAAAACAAGTGTTAGAAACCACGAATCTTAGGGTAATAAATAAAGAAATCAGATACCAATATAGAAAGACAAAAAAGTGATTAATTTATTTCATTATTAAAGGCACCCGAGTTCTTTATCTAATCAGACGCCAAGATCAAGGTTATTAAATAAGTTCCTTGATTATCTAAAGGGAGCACTCTTTCTCAGTGGCACTTAGTTAAACAACAAATAGACTCAATTGGTGTGTGATCTTGATAAGATTGTTTTAGACAGAAGGAAGAGGGAAAGAAAGAAAGAATATATGAATCAATGAACGAAAGAACGGCCGAATGAATGAATAAATAACAAATGATTAATGAACGAATGATTAAATGAATAAATCAATGAATTAACGAATGAATGAATAGATGAATGGATGGATGGATGATGAATAAATGAACGAACCTAAAAGCGGGTGAATGAATGAATGAATCAATGAATCAATGAATGAATGAATGAATGAATGAATGAATGAAAAGACGAATGAATGGATTAATGATGAATGATGTAAAAAAAAAGGATGGATAAAAGAATGAATGGATGAGCAAATGAATAAATCAATGCATAAAATAATGAATGAATGAGCAAATGAATGAATGAATGCATAAAATAATGAATAAATGAGCAAATGAGCAAATGAATGAATGAATGCATAAAATAATGAATGGATGAGCACAAAGAAAACAACTAAATTACTTTAATATTGAACAAATCTGCTTTGAAACCTATTATGCTATTCTTACTATTGTTAATTTCCATTACAAGGAGGTATACATTATATCGTTGTTATGTTGAAATATTACTAGTGGATAGTTATATGAATTAGAAATATTATGTTATCTATTTGGGAACCACTTATAGATTGCGTAACGTAATATAGCTAAGCTACCCACATACCACATTATCTATCATGTCACAATATTATATTATTTTATAATAAAATAATTGAGTTAGAGTAAATACTTCAATCATTTATTATAAAAACATATTTATCTCGAGATTGTTATAGTATTTATTAGGATTTTACTTTAAAAAGCAGCCCCCACTACACATGGCCTCACAGGGTATTTTCGTCAAAATCGCTCTAATCGAGCTAAAACTCGGTCACAGGCTAGAAAATAGTTTTATACAACTATCTACGTCAAAAAAGTCTTTATTTATGTATATTTGAGGCACATCGAAAAGATATTTCGCGACTCCATACATTTACTGTAAATATGCAAAGTATTAACACCACAAGTGACGAGCTTGGGCTCCCTGTGATGGTCCATGTTGAATGATTTCTACTTTATACGGTCAATATCTTTAACTTGCCTAGTAAAGTAAGAAATTAACACACACAACAGCTAAGACATGAGTCTTTGTATATTTGTTTCCAGTAGTTGAAATTTTAATTTTTAACTGTGTCACGAGTAACAGTGAACTTGGAATAAGAATTGTGTAATCTATGTTCACAATTAAAGCTAGAATCTCATACTTCAATTTAAACTCGCGCGCTGATTGGTTGAGAACGAAACCGGATGCGAGGGTATTTAGCGTGGAATACCCTCTCATCCGGTTTCTGAATTCATCGGAACGAGTAACGAGCGGTTTTTGAAGCTTAAATTCATGCAATATTGATTTCTCTCGTGAAATTCAACGTGGAATTCCCTCGTCCTCAAATGAATTTACCTATAGTATCGACCATTTTGCGAACTTTTGGGGGTGTCACGTGACATTTCTTCTAGTGTTATTTTTTGATGGACAATGTTATTCACAATGACTGCATGACATTCATTTAGCTTTAAAAACAGGGTCAGGTTTTGAGATCTTTAGCGGCACAGCCCTACCCAAGCTGATCCAGATCGAGTACTTTTACACCCCGGGGGTAGGGGGGTAGTCACCCCCTTTAACCCATGCATCAAATTCCTTACCTTATAACAAGGAAACACGTCAAAAGAGTGTGTCACACGCTATGGAGGCTTTATAGGGGAACGTTGCGTGACGACTCTAAAAACGGTTGCGAATAAGACTAGAATTTGAATTGAAACTAATCAATTCACGTTTCGAAAATATTTCTATGGAAGGTTAGCTTCGGGCTGTTTTTGTTAATAACGCCGCACACTCATTAAATTTTATGAACGAAACTGTTTTTTCTTGTGTTCAATTTGTCAGTCACAACATCCCTTTTGAACAGCATTTTTAATATGTTATTTGATCAACATTTCGTTTTGTTATCACTGTGTCATTTTAAAGCTATGACACACTCTTATACAACGCAGTGTTTTTTGGTAGGCTGAGAAGCTAAGAGTTGTCATATCAATTTAATCATATCCTTTTAATTAAAAGGTTTAATTTGAAGGTCAATGAATAAACAAGTTTTTTTATGTATGGGATTATTGTGAATTGAGATATCGTATCCACTACGATAATGATGGGTTATGATTTTAATGGCAAGCTTTCGGTCATATACATTAAGTATAAACATTAATTTATAATGTGTAAACAGTTTAATGTGCCTCATATTAAAAGACAAGTGAACATCAAGTGAACATCATTTTAAAAGTTGTTTTAAAAGTAAACACGATATTTCAATTCACAATTTACAAGGTACAAACATTAATGTATAAAAATTAAATGTGCCACATGTTGTAATGGTGTAATCTAATGAGAAAATACTAAAAAAATAAATAATTATTTTAAAAGGAGTAAACCCGTTATTTCAATTCACAATTTTATAATGTTGAAAAATTAAATGTGACACATGTTGTAATGGTGGATGAGGAAATACTGAAAAATGAGGAAATACTCAAAAATAACGAATTATTTTAGAAGTGGTGAACACGATAAACCCCGGTATAAACATTAATTAATAGTGTATAAACATTAATGTATAATGTATAAACAGTTTAATGTGCGTCATGTATGTTTAAAGGCAAGTAAAAATACAAATACTGAAAGATGAAAAGATGAAATACTGAAGTATTAAATGAGATTTCTGTGACAAACGTCTTATTAAACTGAAATCGTAATCAACACAAATACATTGTATTCAGTTGCTAAAAACGATTCGATTCACTTCTATGTCTTACTAGTAGTTTTCAATAATCAAAGAAACATAATTTGTTTAAATTCATATTATAAATCATTTAAAAAAGTATTTTTAGTAGGGAACATAGGAATCGAGTCACGAAGTTAAGCGACTAGAAGTACACATAAAATACTCCTGGAAACTTCTCTAAACCGTGACAATTTTCAACTTTCTGAGCTTATTGAATAGAATAAAAAACTGAATATACTTTATGCAATGTATGCGGTAAAACAATTTTAGTCAGTAAACTTTGGGTATCTTGCAAGCATGCGAGGAGATATCGTTTTCTCTCGTCGCTTCAATGGTAAGAAAAAAAAGGCCTCTGAATTTCAAGGTACATTTGGGAAAACGTTATTCCTATAGATATTATTTTGAGTTTCTATTAATCTTTTTTTTATTTAAACATATTTTTTTCTGTGTTCTTTACAAAAGATTAGTACAGTACAACAGTTATACAATTACAACAATTAATTATTTACAATATTTTTAGAATACAATAAAAACGAATTAAAAAACATTCAAGAAACAAACAAAGCAATTCTTATAAGAACAAGACAAATCAAATAGGAAAAACAGGAAATACTTCGTTGAATCAAAAATAATAAAAGAAGCAAGGTACTTAGCATTATTAATATGAAAGAAGTCATCATTTTTGAGAAGCTAGGCGGCCTTACTTTGAGTCTGGTTGACTTTAAACACAAGTCGCTAGTCTTGAATCTTCTTCGCTTAAAATGCCGCTCGATGAGCCATTATCTTTTGTAGAGAACACAGAAACAAATATGTTTAAATAAAAAAAAAGATTAATAGAAACTCAAAATAATATCTATAGGAATAACGTTTTCCCAAATATACCCTGAAATTCAGAGGCCTCTTTTCCTTACCATTGAAACGACGAGAGAAAACGACATCTCCTCGCATGCTTGCAAGATACCCAAAGTTTACTGACTAAAATTGTTTTACCGCATATATATTGCATAAAGAATATTCAGTTTTTTTATTTTATTCAATAAGCTTAGAAATTTGAGAATTGTCACGGTTTGGAGAAGTTTCCAGGAGTATTTTATGTGTACTTCTAGTCGCTTTACTTTGTAACTCGATTCCTATGATCCCTACTAAAAAGACTTTTTTAAATGATTTATAATATGAATTAAACAAATGATGTTTCTTTGATTATTGAAAACTACAAAAGCAAAAAAGAGATGATAAACAATTTTTCTACAAAACACAAAAAGGATAAACTTACTATATACACATTATTAATCTAATTGGAGCTACTACGTGACAAAAAGCGAGAGAATAAATGCAATTTAAAATTAATTTCCGCAACTTAATGCTTCCTATTCACAATTGTTTAAATGTTTAATTACCGTAGAATATCTCATAATCTAATAATTTATACCGCGGTACAATTACTTAATAACTCAGATAAAATATAATTTGTTGGGCATGCAATTATATATAGTACTGCTTGGCGCCGGTCTAACGACATGAGGAAGGTCATAGTCTTGTATTTATTGCCATACTTATCTAAATCGTTCAATTATTAATAATTTAATTACTCTGGTCACGCCAACCTTGTATGCTTCTATTTAATAATGATTAGTTTATTGTGCACTGGCGATATGATAAAGTATGTAACATATGAACGCCAGTCAGAGCCAGTTTGTTATAACGTGTGCCAAAACCACCGCAAACATTTCAACCCCCGTCCAGTTCTCATTATCGGCCTTTAAACATTACACTTACACTTTTTTACCACAGTTATATATCGAAAATTGTTTTAAACTGTTTCCTTGGAACGTAATAATAATAATAAATACATATCAAAGGTGCGCAATTCTAGGTATAGATATATGAATCCTAAATGGGTCCGAATTCCATTTCGTTTTCGTTTATATTTGGACCAAATCCCAGTCTAAAATCACATAATCTCATCCGTTTTGCTCAAGTTTTCAATCCCATTTCCATTTTCTATTGTTCTTCTATTTGTAAATCCCAGTCGCAGTGCATCCAATCCCATTTTCCTAGTCAAAAATAATGCGAATCCCAGCTCCCATCCACTGACGAACGAAATGCACACAATAGCTGTTATTACAGTTATATGCAAATGGTTTTGAACAATGGGTTGAAGTCGAGGCTTTCGGGCGAAAACAATAGGTTTGCCCGAAAGCCTCCATTTGAACCATTGTTTGAAATTATTTGCATATAACTGTAATAACAGCTATTCAGTACAAATAAGTATAGTTACCGCGAATACTTATATATTTTTATATAGTTTTGTTAAATTATTTAATACTCCAATTGATTTATGAAATACTGAGAATTTTCGAGCCAATACTTTACTCAGTGACGAACGCAATCCACTCAATTAAGTAGAAACGCTAGTTACCGAATATTTGTACGGGGGATGGTCTGACGTACATATACTCCTCTCTAGAACATACTGATACATTTTCACTCTGAGTGTTTCCTTCAGTATTAGGAACACCGATTTAGTTTACGGTTCAATTCTAACTTATCGTATTGCATGGTCATTCAAAGCTTTTTTTAGAAATTCCGACGCCTCCTACGCCTACTCTTATTTCGTCATAAGTGTCATATATGTCATTTATATAGGTCTATAAAACGCTCTGAATCGCGCAAACAAAGCTAGACCATTAACACCGATTTAGTGTACGGTATATTTTGAACTTATCGTAATGCATGGTCAGTCTAAGCTTTTTTAGAAATTCCGACGCCTCCTACTCTATATTTTATTTCGTCGTAAATGTCATAAATTTTAATATATCTTTAACACGCGCTGAATTGCACAAACAAGGCTAAACCATTCACTCTTAAGAACAGAGGTGTGACAGCAGGAAAATGCTAGGCTCCCTGTTCCCGGAAATGAAAGTTGTCCATGTTATTTATAACTTTTTTTTTTTATTTTTTTATTTTATTAATAACTATCAAGAAAGAAAGAAAAAACACAAAATTTACAATTAAAGAGTGCCACAATAAATGTGACACACGAAATCTACAATAATTAAAGTTTCAATGAAATAAGCTTATTTATAATTAACTATATATATATACACACAAACAAGCACCATCACACACAAGAATAACATAAATACAACACAACTACACCATAATTACTACATCTACTACATAGGACGAAAAATATATTTACATGACTTAGTCTTTTAAATCTAATTAGCTGTGCTGAAATTAAAAGCATTTACTATTTTTCTCCATTTTTTATTGTGGATGTGAGTTTTGTTCTTATTAATGGTCATTTTTCTTTCAATCTGTTCATAATATTTCAACAAATTTTTAAATTGCTGCAATGATGGTGGTTTTTGTTTTTCTCTTTGTTTATGAATATTTATATAATAAGATAATGAAGTTGATGGTCATATCATCTACTCCTAGTATTATATTCTGTTTGCTTAAAACTGGTAACAAAATCTCATAATCCACCAACCAATTTCGAATTTCAAAATAATAATTTCCTGCTTCAATACATTCCACAAACAAATGGTCTATTGTTTCTGGATTTGCATGGCAAAGAGAACAAGAGGGTGAACACTTATTTTAAAACGTAACGGTGAAGATCGCGATTTAAATAGAGAATATTATTGAGTATCTTATACTGGAACATCCTAAGATAAGAATCTATCGTGGTTATAGATATTCTTCTGTATATTTTTCCCCAATCGAGTTGTTTCTCTACATTCGTGATTCTTTTTTCAATGTTTGCTTGAGATGTAGGAGTTTTAAATTTTTTCTTGGACCACGCCGTCGTATATTTGTTTCTTTGTAACTTTTTCGATTTCCATTAATTTTTGACCTAGTAAAAAGCGATTACTTTTCTCGTTGTTTAAATGCTGTTCTATTTCAAATTGGTGTAGTTTTTTTTTTCATTCTTTTCGTATTGCGTGTACTATTCCAGCCCATTTGAGGTAATCTTTATCACTTATGCCTTTATTTTTTTTACAAATGTCCATTTGAAATATCAGATTAATATCAGATTAATTGTTGGTTATGTTGACTCTTACTGACCACTGCCTCAAATATTATCGGAGGCTGATAAAATGAGCGTAATTTTCCGCTTTCAATTAATATCAGTAGAGATTAATCATGGAATAATGTTGATCATGACTCTTTAACCAAGTGCAAAACCAAGAATCTGAGTCGTCAGATATGCATATATGCTCAATAATTTCTAGCTTTTCTAACTTCCTGTTGTTCTATTGACCACTGCCTCAACATTAATTGGACGCTGATCAAATAAGCGTAAATTTCCGTAAATTAATCGTTGATTATGTTGACTCTTTAAACAAGTGTAAAACCGACAGAGCCAGAAAAGCCCTCGTTGTTTATCTTTAAAGCGGTAATTATATTTATTTTGGATGAGAAAGGTAGAGGAAGTTAGAAGATATAGTTTCAATTCATCAATTGCATTAAATTTTAGTTTTACTTTTACAGTAAAACATTAAAAGTTACCTTTTACTTAATATAGAAGTTATGGGAAATACAAAAAAAAACTATATAAAGATATAACAGTATAATTTTTCACGATATGGAGTAAAATTATCTTGCAATCAAGAGGGTCCTGAAGGGGTAAATTGGGAATTGGGATTTGCCTTTTTTCGAGGCTGGGAATTGGGATTTGCCCATTGGGATTGGGATTTGCCCATTGGGATTGGGATTTGTCCATTGGGATTGGGATTTGTCCATAGGATTTGGCTATTTCTTGTCCATTCGTTTTCTCTTTAGATGCTAAAATAATGTTTTAAATTGAGTAATTTGCAACATTTTACGTCGTTTTAGTAGACTAGAAGAGAAAATCGAACTATCTTGGGCTTCCTGTGGTAAGTATTCAATTTGGGCTTCCTGTGGTTAATGTTTGGGCTTCCTGTGGTTAATGTTTGGGCTTCCTGTGGTAATTGGGATTTTGATAAAAAATTGATTGGGAATTGGGATTGGATACCCCCCTTCAGGACCCTCAATCAAAGGATGACATGATGGCAAACACTGCCAGGTGCCAATATTTTGCCAATATTTTGGAAGCAGGAAATCATAAAAAATGAGCACAATATTTTACAATATAAGGCTATAGGTTTACACGGGACCGGAGGAATTTTTGACCGGTCAAAAGATCGACCTGGACATGCTGTTCACACTGCACTGAACCGATCATTACAATATTTTCGTTTTGACCGGTTAGGCGTCCAAATTATTGCACGTTTAGCGCGGTCCCGTGTAAACGGAGCCCCTAAGCAGATAAGACTATATTTTATTTATGTATTTCACAAACATACTTTATTTTCACAGATGTTTATTACAAATAAAAATAATAATTATAAATAATTTAAATAAAAAAAATGAAAACGATTATGTTTTTTTCTTTTGTTACTCTTGGACCTTTTTTAATAGCTTGAAACATATGAAGAATGTGCTTCGTGCATTCTAAATTGTTGTCCCTTATCAAAACTATGCGGTTTAATAGTCTTTATGTTGCCTAATTATTGATTGCACTAATCTGTTGATCGCACGTGTTTATTCATTATATCTACAACAAAGTTTGGTCGCTAAAGAGACTCTTTAAGTTACTGGTGTGGAAATTCATCTATTTCCTGCTCTTTGTATAACCCTTTGCAGTATTATTCACTTGTAAAAAATTATCGGTAAATCGGTAATTCATATTTATTCATCTTCAATTTATATAAGGTTTTTAAAAGTATCATATTCATCAGATCACAAATCGTTCCTGCTTAATTGATTCTAGCTTAGCAGCTAGATGAAAAAGATTAAATATTTACTATAAACACGATTGAGATTTTTGCCATGACAATTGTCAAGCAGATAACGATATAACCGGTTGATATTAACGATAAAGATAGTCATGACGATAACATTAACGATAAAGATAACAATAACGATAACGATGACGATGACGATAACGATCGTAATAATAATGATAACAATAACGATGACGATGACGATAAAGATACTTATACTCTTTTCACTTATGAACGAGTATAAAGCATTTTTAAATGCTATTAAAATAGCTAAATTGCATTACACAATAACTACAGCACAACAAATTAGGTAGTGGGCATCTCATTTATTCATACCCACCCTTCATTAACGATAATGACTTAAAATAACGATGACGATGAAGATCCTAATGATAATGATAACAATCATTGCGAAAGGAATAACGATAATGATAAGAATATCGATTACGATTACGACGGCGATAACGATAATATTTACGATAATAACGATAATGATAACAATAACGATGACGATAATCATAACGATAAGGATCATAACGAAAACGATAACATTAACGATAATGCATGATAACGATAACGATACGGACAATGATAAAGAGAACGAACACCACAGCTATCACGACAACGACAAAGAAAATGATAATGCCAGCGACAACGAGCAAGTCATGCTCGCAAACCATTATATAAATTCTGATTCAAAGAGATTCAGTATAAAATATATAAAGCCAAACTTTTGAATTAATTGTTTGTATACCACACTAACTTCTATCATGTATACAATGAAAAGGTTTCTCAAGTAATTCGTTCACTGTCACTAGAAATATATTTTAATATAGATGTAAACTTAACTTTGTTCACATTTCGAGCTTTAACCCTTTAGCCCTTTTACTCCGACGAAGGGATATAATTCGAAACGTCAACTTCATTCTATTGCCAATCGTTTATATCAATTGCCGAAGCAGGTTACATTAGTTTAGTGACTAGTTTCCATTTATATTTTAAACAAGACATCTTTGCCAAGTACATTTTGTGTCTTGTCCTTATAAGATGCCCAAAATATACAACTTGAACCTGGTACAGTAGGTTCAGGTGTTGCTGGTATTGTACGAGTCCTTCACAAAAAACAATGGGGAACAGTGTGTGATTATTATGATAACTTCGATATGAAGGACGCCAAGGTTGCATGTCGACAACTTGGTTTTACCAAAGCTGTAGGATATTGGCGAAATGGACAAGGGTCGGGTAAAGTCTGGCTGTACAACATGAAGTGTACGGGCACAGAGACCTCACTACACAGCTGTTCTCACAATGGATGGGGAAAAGTCAACTCTGGCTGCAACGCTCACAATTGGGATGTTGGTGTTGTGTGTTCTGGTTACAAAGGTAATAAATGAATCTTCAAGCATTTATATAAAACACCAATTATTAAGGTTACTATTAATGTTTCTGATGTAATGTATAGATCCGCCTCAAGATAACATACAGCTTTAACCTTGTACAACGGGTTTAATTTGGCTGTTGCTGGCATTGCACGAGTACCGTACAATTAAAATTTAAAATTGTTTGTCTTAAATCGCTAACGCTGGTATTTTATTATTTCAATATATGCACAAGATATACAACTTGAACCTGGTACAGTAGGTTCAGGTGTTGCTGGTATTGTACGAGTCTACCACAATAACCAATGGGGAACAGTGTGCGGTTATGGTAATTACTGGGATATGAACGACGCCAAGGTTGCATGTCGACAACTTGGTTTTAACAAAGCTGTAGGATATTGGGGGAATGGACGAGGGTCGGGTAAAATCTGGCTCTACAACATGCAGTGTAAGAGTACAGAGACCTCATTACACAGCTGTACTCACAATGGTTTGGGAAAAGTCCACTCTGCTTGCAATGCTCACAATTCGGATGTTGGTGTTGTGTGTTCTGGTTACAAAGGTAATTCAATCTTCCAGCATTTATATAAAAAATTAATTTATCAAGGTTACTATTAATTTTCATAATTCAGTGTACAGATCCACCTAAAGATATCATACATCTTGATTCTGGTACAGTAGGTTCAGCTGTTGCTGGTGTTGTATGAGTCCTTCACAATAAGCAATGGGGAACAGTGTGTCATGGTGGCTTTGATATGAAGGACGCCAAGGTTGCATGTCGACAGCTTGGTTTTACCAAAGCTGTAGGACATTGGGATTTTGGACGAGGGTCGGGTAAAGTCTGGCTGAACAGCATGGCATGTAAGGGCACAGAGACCTCACTACACAGCTGTACTCACAATGGATGGGGAAGTGTTGCCTCTTACTGCAAGTGTTGCCTCTTACCACCAGTTATATATCGAAAATTATTTCAAACTGTTTCCTTGGAACGTAATAAAAATAATAATAATAAATACATATCAAAGGTTCGCAAATCTAGGTATAGATATATGAATCCTAAATAACTACAACTATATTATAATACGCTTAAAATATCTAAAAATTTATCTATTTGAAAAACATCTAAGCGCAGCCCGCACTAGTAGCCGGGGGACATGGGAGGAGGGGGGCGGGGTGACTAGTGAAAACCACAATACCGCACAAACATTCGCCGACAAAAACTGCAATACTGCAAAAATGTTCCTGAACAACAACGAAAAAAAATCATAATGATAAATTTACATTTGCAATATCGAAATAATTAACCTTGCATTTTACTGAATACAGGAGCCCAAAACTGATTACCGCAAATGTGCAAGTAACCGCAATACTGTAGTCAAAAAATTGAAAATATACCATGTCTAAAATAGGCCAAATTTGCATCACCACAAGCTCGTGTCAACTAGTTTGAACTCTATTTATGGTACACTTTTACTTAAAATGTTTTCTTGAACGTCGACAAAGTCCTCACTAGTTGCTCACTAAATCAGTTTCGATTTAAATATTTTTACATTTTTACACCAATTGTTGTAAACTGACTAATGTACATTTAGTCCAAACTAGTTTTGATTCAGTATCACACATTTACATTTTCTACTTCGGAGACGTACGGTTTAATGTCAACTAATGTTTCTTGTCTCATTTTGTCTATAGTCTATTTTTACTATCTTAGTGACATGAAAGTTAAATTTGCTGACAATGGTCCGCACTACCGACATTTGTTACATCGCATGTTTCGTACATGGTTTATTAGAACCCCAAATTGATTTAGGAAATACTGAGCTGTTTCGAGCTAGAATGCCAAACCAATAGTTAAAGTACATTTCTTTAATTTACCCAAATACATTACTGAAGAACGAAATCCCCACTAGTACAAACTATTATAGTTACCGCGAATATTTCTATCAGTATATTTCTATAGTTTTGTTATAATGTTTACCCGGGGTGGGGGGTTCTCTTAGTCCAAGTGGTAGGGGTTATCAGCGTACCTTTTAGGGTGGAAAATATTTCCTATGAGTATCTTCTTTTAACGGTCCTTTTGGGGTTCTGGCTTAAAAGCAGTTATGTAACATGAATCCGTACCTGTAAGGGTCATTTTTACTCTACTTTGTTGCTAAAAGTAAGCTTGGCTGGCAAGTACACCTCACATCCGTACCTTTTAGGGGTTAAATTTAAAAATCAGCAAGGTTTTAAACTTTTATTTTAATCTGTGTGTACATTTTAGGGGTCGTTTTCAAAACCTCCGCCGATCACCCCTACCACTTGGACAAAGGGAGTACACCCCCGGGATTGTTTAATGATCCAATTGATTTATGAAATACTGAGCATTTTCAAGTTGAAACGCTAGTTACCAAATATTTATACGGGGGATGGTCTGACGTACATATACTCGTCTCTAGAACATACTGATACATTTTCACTCTGAGTGTTTCCTTATATTAGGAACACTGATATAGTTTACGGTATATTTCTAATTTATCGTGGTCAGTCTAAGCTTATTTTAGAAATTCCGACGCCTCCCACTCTATACTTTATTTCGTCATAAGTGTCATATATATGTCATTTTGAGATGTCTAAAACACGCGCTGAATCGCGCAAACGAAGCTACACCATTAACACCGATGTAGTTTACGGTATATTTTGAACTTATCGTAATGCATGGTCAGTCTAAGCTTTTTTAGAAATTCCGACGCCTCCCACTCTATATTTTATTTCGTCATAAGTGTCATATACGTCGTTTTTAGATGTCTACAATACGCGCTGAATCGCGCAAACAAGGCTAGACCATTCACTATTAAGAACAGAAGTATGACAGCAGGAAAATGCTAGGCTCCCTGTTCCCGGAAATGAAAGTTGTCCATGTTATTTATAACTTGATACAGGTACAACTGATCACCAATGTCAAATTTTAATATGGCGCACCATCGAACTCCATTTTCGTACCCAGACTCTTCTCAGCTTTCTAGCTAAAAAAGGCTCTGGTAAGAGACAAACCGGACAAACCTTAGTTATGAGCATGGTCAATATTTCATAGCTTTTATAACTTGCTGTTGTTCTTATTGACCCATGTCTTAACATTAATTGGACGCTGAATAAGCGTACATTTCCGCCTTTAATATCAGATTAATCATGGAATAATGTTGACTCTTTAACCAAGTGTAAAACCAAGAATCTGAGTCGTCAGATATGCATATGCTCAATAATTTCTAGCTTTTCTAACTTCCTGTTGTTCTATTGATCACTGCCTCAACATTAATTGGACGCTGATCAAATAAGCGTAAATTTCCGTAAATTAATCGTTGATTATGTTGACTCTTTAAACAAGTGTAAAACCGACAGAGCCAGAAAAGCCCTCGTTGTTTATCTTTAAAGCGGTAATTATATTTATTTTGGATGAGAAAGGTAGAGGAAGTTAGAAGATATAGTTTCAATTCATCAATTGCATTAAATTTTAGTTTTAATTTTACAGTAAAACATTAAAAGTTACCTTTTACTCAATATAGAAATTATGGGAAATACATACTATATGAAGATATATCAGTATAATTTTTCACGATATGGAGTAAAATTATCTTGCAATCAAAGGATGACATGATGGAAAACACTGCCAGGTGCAAATATTTTGCCAATATTTTGGAAGCAGGAAATCATAAAAAATGAATATAATATTTTACAATATAAGGCTAGGTTTACACGAAACCGGACAAATTTTTGACCGGTCAAAAGATCGAACTGGACATGCTGTTCACACTGAACCGATCATTACAATAGTTTCGTTTTGACCGGTTAGGCGTCCAAATTAATGCACGTTTAGCGAGGTCCCGTGTGAACGGAGCCCCTACGCAGATGTTTTTTTGACCGGTCAAAAATTTCTAAGGTAACGCGCTAAACGTGCAATAATTGAAAGTCATGAAAATTAATAGTAACCTTGATAAATTATTTTTTTATATAAATGCTGGAAAATTCAATTAACTTTGTAACCAGAACACACAAGACCAACATCCCGATCGTGAGCGTTGCAAGCAGAGTGGACTTTTCCCAAACCATTGTGAGTACAGCTGTGTAGTGAGGTCTCTGTACCCTTACACTGCATGTTGTACAGCCAGACTTTACCTGACCCTCGTCCATTCCGCCAATGTCCTACAGCTTTGGTAAAGCCAAGTTGTCGACATGCAACCTTGGCGTCCTTCATATCCCAGGTATCCCAATGACACACTGTTCCCCATTGGTTATTGTGAAGGACTCGTACAATACCAGCAACACCTGAACCTACTGTACCAGGTTCAAGTTGTATATCTTGGGCATCTTAAAAGAACAATACACAAAATTTAGTTGAAAAAGATGTCTTATGTTGGAAATATAAATGGGAACTAGCAAGTAAAGCAGAATAGGCTGTGTGGGTGTTTGATATAAACGATAGACATTAGAATGGAATTTCTAACACCGTGAAACAAATATAAACTTAACTCTACTGATCATGATGATTCGAGCTTGATTCCTTCGTCGGAGTAAAAGGGCTAAAGGGCTAATGCTTGAAGCGTCAGTAAAGTTAATGTAACATTTTTTACGGTGTCATACATATTTCATTATATTGCCTATGTTTAGAATAGACGAAACACTTTTTATGCTGAGAAACCTTTTTTATTATATGATGATAGAAATTAGTATTGCAAACAATTCATTCGAAAGTTCAGTTTGCACTTTTTATATTTTAAACTAAATCTCTTTGAACCAGAATTTATATCATGTGGTTTGTGAGCATGACTTGCTCGTTGTCGCTGGCATTATCGTTTTCTTTGTCGTTGTCGTGATCGCTGTTGTGATCGTTCTCATTATCGTTGTCCGTATCGTTATCGTTATCATGCATTATCGTTAATGTTATCGTTTTCGTTATGATCGTTATCGTTATGATTATCGTCATCGTTATTGTTATCATTATCGTTATTATCGTAAATATTATCGTTATCGCCATCGTCATCGTTATTCTTATCATTATCGATATTGCTTTTGCTATGATTGTTATCATTATCATTAGGATCGTTATCGTCATCGTTATTTTTATCATTATCGTTAATGAAGGGTGGGCATGAAAAATGAGATGCCCATCACATAATTTGTTGTCCTGTTATTGTGTAATGCAGTGTAGCTATTAAATGCTTTATAAGGATCGTCATCGTTATCGTCGTCGTTATCTTTATCGTTAATGTTATCGTCATGACTATCTTTATCGTTAATATCAACCGGTTATATCGTTATCTGCTTGACAGTTGTCATGGCAAAAATCTCAATCGTGTTTATAGTAAATAATTAATCTTTTTCATCTAGCTGCTAAGCTGGAATCAAGCTGGAATGATTTGTGATCTGATGAATATGATACTTTTAAAAACCTTCAATTGAAGATGAATGGATATGAATTACCGATTTACCGATAATTGTTTACGAGTGAATAATACTGCAAAGTGTTATACAAAGAGTCTCTTTAGCGACCAAACTTTGTTTTAGATATAATGAATAAGCACGTACGATCAACAGATGAGTGCAATCAATAATTAGAAAAACATAAAGACTATTAAACCGCATAGTTTTGATAAGGGACAACAATTTAGAATGCATGAAGCACATCCTGGTACTTCCTTCATATATTTCAAGCTATTAAAAAAGGTTTAAGAGTAACAAAAGAAAAAAACATAATCGTTTTCATTTTTTTTTTTTATTTAATTAATTTATAATTATTATTTTTAATTGTAATAAACATTTGTGAAAATAAAGTATGTTTGTGAAATGCATAAAATATAGTCTTAGGCTACGTCTACACGGTACCGGACCAAATTTGACCGGTCAAAAAAACATCTGCTTAGGGGCTCCGTTCACACGGGACCGCGCTAAACGTGCAATAATTGAAAATCATGAAAATTAATAGTAACGTTGATAAATTATTTTTTTATATAAATGCTGGAAAATTCAATTACCTTTGTAACCAGAACACACAACACCAACATCCCGATTGAAAGCATTGCAAGTAGAGTGGACTTTTCCCAAACCATTGTGAGTACAGCTGAGTACAGAAAAAAACATAATCGTTTTCATTTTTTTATTTTTTTATTACATGATTGAGTGTACAGATCCACCTAAAGATAACATACATCTTGAACCTGGTACAGTAGATTCAGCTGTTGCTAGTGTTGCTGGTGTTATATGAGTCCTTCACAATAAGCTATTGGGAACAGTGTGTCATGGTGACTTCTATATGAAGGACGCCAAGGTTGCATGTCGATAGCTGGGTTTTACGAAAGCTGTAGGACATTGGGACTTTGGACGAGGGTCGGGTAAAGTCTGGCTGAACAGCATGGCATGTAAGGGCACAGAGACCTCTCTACACAGCTGTAAAAGCAGTGGATGGGGTGATGGCAACTGGTGCAGTCACGGCACCGATGTTGGTGTCGTGTGTTCTGGTTACAAAGGTAATTCAGTCTTCCATCATTTAGATACACATTCATTTTTCAAAGGTATCATTAATGTTTATTATTGAGTTTACAGCTCCACCTGTTGTACTGGTCCAGCAAACAACTTTAACCTAGTAGAGCGGGTTTAGCTGCAACGATGACGATAATGATAACAATAATGAAAATGATAACAATAACAATAACAATAACCAATCGTTTCTTGGTAAGTATATATATCGACATTTTGGATGCATGGGGTTTCATTTAACAATAATGATGACGATCATAAGGAAAACGAACACGGTGAAAGACGATAGCAATAACGATAACGATAACGATAAAAAAACGATAACTATGACTATAACGATAACAATAGATAGCATTTACGATAACAATAACGATAACGATTGAATAAGCGATAACGTCGACAACTACAATAAAAAAGATCACGACAAAGATAACAATAACACCACCGAACAAGTCATGCTCACAAATCATTATATACTGAATTCTGATTCCCAGAGAATATAAATACATAAAATGAAATATATGAAAGCAAAACTTTTGAATGAATTATTTGTATATCATACACATTTCTATCGTTCATACAAAAAGGTTTCTAAGTGTGTAAAATAACAGATCTATTTTAAACAAAGACAATATATTCAAAAATGAAACATCGTAGAAAAAGTTAACCTTACTTTACTGACGTTCCAAGCATTAGACCTTTTGCTCAGACGAAGGGATCAAGCTCGAAACATTAGTAGAGTTAAGTTTATATTTTTTACGGTGTTAGAAATTTGAATTCATTCTATTGTCTATCGTTTATATACCAAACACAGACGCCGCCTATTCTGGTTTACTTGCTAGTTTCCACTTAAATTTGCAATATAAGACATCTTTGTCAAGTACATTTTGTTTATTGTTCTTTTAAGATGCCCAAGCTAGCTATACAGCTTGAACCTGGTACAGTAGGTTCAGGTGTTGCTGGTATTGTACGAGTCCTTCACAATAAACAATGGGGAACAGTGTGTCATAGTTGGTTCGATATGAAAGACGCCAAGGTTACATGTCGACAACTTGGTTTACCAAAGCTGTAGGATATTGGTGGTATGGACGAGGGTCGGGTAAAGTCTGGCTGCAATACATGAAATGTAAGGGCTCAGAGACCTCACTACACAGCTGTTCTCACGATGGATGGGGAGGTCATGGCTCTGACTGCGACAGCCACAAATACGATGTTGGTGTCGTGTGTTACATCAAGTATAGAAATACAACAAATATGCTAAATAAGTTATACTAGCTTAGTGACATGATAACGGTATATATACAAATTCGTAAAAACTATTCGCACGATTATCAACAGGTGTTTTCCAGGCCTACATGCCTTAGTTCCTCCAACCTTCATCTTGACAATCTGCCTCAACGTTATCCTCGTTTTCATGCCGTTGTCATAACGTTATTCAATATGGTCGAAAGAACCGTTGAACAGATATATTATATACCTTAGTTTGTACAAAGCTATTGGATTATACGATGGACGAGCAATATTGCATTTTTTTGATTGCTACATTCCAATTATTCATTATTATTCATTAAAAATAAAATGTTTTGCAAGAGTATTCTCGTTAATTTTGCAGTTTTTTGATATCTTACATCAAGTCCAAATCAAATTATTGTTTTATAACGTAACGGGTTTAGCAGTATTTGGAATTGTGTGAGCTGTGCGAGTCTACAAACAATGGCGTACATTATGTGCTTTTAATTTCTTGTATATGAACCGCCTCAAGGTAAATCATCTACGTGTCGACAATGTTCTGGGATTTACCAAAGGTCAGTGGGACCTTTTATTTCCTTCGCGCATCTGGCTTGTCTTAACAACTCGCTGTTGTTCTGACAACCCCGGGTACTTAATAACAGCACACAGCACGCGCGATCATTTTCTATTTCTTTATTAGTTTATAACTAATAGTTATATTATAGCGGAGCTCCCGCGTGGGCCGAAGGCCCGCGCGAGCGGAGCACCATACTTAAGAAAAAATGGTATGCATCGAGTCTATTTTCGATGGTTTTTACACAGGTATCCCATGCGTACGTCCGACGTCCGACGTCCGACGTCCGACGTCCGCGCCCATCGCGATGCTGATTGGCTGTTACATTTCGGCGGGAACAAAAGTGACGCGCGCGCCAAATAGCACTAGACCAACAAAGCAAAGTTTTCTTTTATCTTAAAAAAGGCAAACAAACAACAACAAAATACTACTTGCTAATAGCAGAGCTTTCATTAATTCAAAATAACAACGGAGAAAGATGAACTTCGAAGAACATCAAGAGAGTTGTGACCGAAGAAGAACATAAACTTGAAGGACACAAAAACGAAGAAATTATACTAAAGAAAAGCAAAAGACTGATTCCAAAATATCAAGAAATCGTATTTGTAGATACCTTCGTGGAAGAATATTCAAAGACTAAGGCAATTCAAAACAAATTGAAAAAGAAGCGACCTTGTTTGTTATGAAAACTGTCTTCAAATTGCTTCCCTCGGCACAGTTTATTGAAGGATTTTCAAGCTTGGCAGTTGAGCTATGAACAATGTTTAATCCATCAAATTTCAAGTACATAAGCTTACATCTATTCGTCAAAATATGATCAATGTCATTGAAGAAAGAAAACCTCAAGAAAATAATCACCGATAAAGTAAGTTCAAGTGTTTTTATTATCCATGGTTCAAGATTATCATTTGTTTCAAGTTTTTGAGAGACAAAACTCAAAAATTAGTTCAATCTTCAAGTCGTTTCGTCGTAGTTTTCGTGTAAAAGTACGTAGGGACTGTTTTGCAGTCTAAATTAGTTCAATCTTCAACTCGATTTGTCATAGTTTTAATGTAAAAGTAGGGTCTGTTTTGCAGCCTAAATTAGTTCAATCTTCAACTCGTTTTGTCATAGTTTTACCTCATAAACGGAAAACATCAAAGATGAATTGAAAAACAAACATAATTTAAAATTGGTTGAATAACTTATGCTTACTAAACGAGCTTTTTTAGTAGTGTTTACTTCAAAGTCGTTAAAGTTTTTTTTACAGAACAAAATGATGTTTTACACAAAGTTTTTCATAATAAAATACCTTGTTTTAAAATCCTTGTCTTTTCAAATCGATCTTGTGTTGGTAGAACTTATAATTCTTGAGGCGTTTAATTCCATTTCAAAATAACTTTTTGTTTTGTTTTATGATTTGCCATGACTAATTTTTAATAAATCTAATACGATGAAAAGGTTTAACCTTTTCTATCCGGAATCCTAACTAACTTTGGAAAATAAAAGAAGGTAAAAAGCGGCCGTAAAACGACTGTTCAGCCAAAGCACTTTTTCAAGGCGTTATCAAAAGCAAAATAAGCTTAATGACTTAAAAATAAAAGGGATAATAATAAGGCTATTCACACTATCGTTTGGGAATCGTATTTTCCATCAAAAACATTTCTGATCACTTTTTTTGTCTGAGCAACACTATTGACTGAAGTGACAGTTGAAATTTTGAGAAAAAGATGAAAAAGTGCATAGAATGAAAACGATAACCAACCTAAGAAAAAGCAGTGGAATTTATTACAATTTTTTTACTTACATTAAATCAATTTCCATTCATGAATTGTCCATTAACATGCTTTTATCGGACTTTTTTCAATGAGAAATCTCCGTCCCTCGTGTAAATGACAAACTTTCCGTGCGTTGCGTTACATGATGGCGTCATCTACATCGATAGCCAATGAGGTTTTTGACATTATGTCAATCAAAAAGAGAGCGAGAAATATCTTACCTTTTACTGGCTTTTCCAGGGCTTTGTTTTGATTCTCTCTCCGCGCGCTGAATCTCCGAAAGGTTATATTTTTCGATGAAAAATGCTATATAAATTACAATAAACAGTAATTTGTATAATAAATCCCTTATTAGATATTTTCTTGGGTATTTACGGGCTGGCATTTTACTCATTGCTTCCTGATTAAACGTACGCAACTCGTAAAATATCAGCACGTATATTATACCCAAGAAAATATCTAATAAGTGGTATTTACATGCACATATTGATGTTGTAAGAAAAAATTAAACTGTGAGCTCCGCTATTAGGTATTACCTAATTTGTATATTATAGTATGTGACATTGTCAATATCCTTTAATATTGTTTTCATTTAGATGCGGCGAATCATAGTATACAAATGAGCTTCGTACAGTTGGTTCAGGTGTTGTTGGTATTGTACGAGTCCTTTACAATAACCAATGGGGAACAGTGTGTCATAGTTACTTCGATATGAACGACGCCAAGGTTGCATGTCGACAACTTGGTTTTATCAAAGCTGTAGGATACTGGTACTATGGAAGAGGGTCGGGTAAAGTCTGGTTAGAAGAAATGGCTTATAGTGGATCGGGGTCTTCACTGCACGACTGTTCTCACTCTGAATGGGGAAAAATGGACTCTAGCTGTAAAAGTCACAAAGAAGACGTTGGTGTCGTGTGTTCTGGTTACAAAGGTATATTTATTTTTTATGTCCCATTATTAATAATAATATTGTGTTACAATATAATAGTACAATACAATTCAGGTTTATTTAGTACCAATTCATGTTTTATAGGACCTATGTACTGGGGACAAGGGTCGTATAAATTCTGGCTGAACAACGTAGGATGTAAAAGCACAAACGGATGGGGAAGTGTCCACTCTAACTGCAACAGTCACATAAGGGACGCTGATATCAGTTATGTTTAAAACTGTGAACTGTGAACTGACTCTAGAGCGGAAAGGCCCTCGTGAGCTCTTATAGCGTAGTACGGAATTAAGACAACTATTGCGAGGTCTGTACATGTTGTTGATGCAGGTCCCTCTGTAGGATCCAGACGGCTATGTGAATTTTGCTTTCATTATTTACACGCACATGTCAAGCCATATGTCAAGTTGGTAAAGACTGTCATTGTTGTTGAGAGATACGAAGCTTGGTGCTGATTCAACGTACTTGGGTAATTGCTCGACGGCCGTCTAAAGGGTGTAATTCCACGATAAGGCGTGTAAGGGCCTCTCGAAAGTGTCAAACTTTTCATCTTTAATAAGGCACGTACATTCGTATAGGAATTTGGAAACTCTTGCAGAAGCAGGACTAGCTGCTTTTGTCATTTATTGACGTCAGCAGCAAAGGAGACACCAACTGCATTTTGTGGTTTATCGGGAGTCTGCTCAACGAGCGGCTTAAGTGCAATATTTTGTAAAGGAGGAGCATATGTAACACGAGGCGGAAACTCTGGTAAAGGCGTTGTCTATCAACGATGGTGTTGTTCTGGCCAGGATGAATGCTCAAGCAACACACCTAAACGCACGACATCAACATCATATGTATCACGATGAGAAGCAACGTTTCCCAAAGCAGTATTATAAGATAGACGACTGTGTAGTGTGATGTACTGACAACTGATGTCCATAGTTGATTAACAAGTTCGATATTGTGTATAACATATCATATGTTGTATAGCTATACTTGTCTAAACACACCACACCAACATCCCACTTGTGAGCGTTGCAGCCAGAGGGAACACTTCCCCATCCATTGTGAGTACAGCTGTGTAGTGAGGTCTCTGTGCCCTTACACTGCATCTTGTACAACCAGACTTCACCCGAACCTCGTCCATACAGCCAATATCCTACAGCTTTGGTAAAACCAAGTTGTCGACATGCAACCTTGGCGTCTGCCATATCGAAGTTCCCGCTAGCATGACACACTGTTCCCCATTGGTTATTGTGGAGGACTCGTACAATACCAGCAACACCTGAACCTACTGTACCAGGCTCAAGTTGTATATCTTATTAACTAAGAAATCCTATTCCACATTTCAGTATGTTATTTGGATTTAGCTTTTATCAGGGTGATAAATGCGCTAATCGCACACTCAGTTTCAGCCAATCAGATTGCAGGATTTGCTAGTGATGACAAATTTAAAGTGGATCTGATGAACTTTGTCAGCTAGTGGAGTAACATATACTTATTTTCGCTAATTCAGTATACGTTGTCTTTGTAGAACAAATGCAGGCTTTGTCAATTCAATTCAATTCAATTCAATTCTTTATTTACACATATACACGTAGATATTTACAATAATAAACTATTACATGACACTTAGATAAATTTAAATTAATAATTCTAGCAAAATAATATGTTCAGTAAAATTGTCAACAATTTGAAATTGTGTGCAGTGGCCAAAGGAGCATAGGCTTTCTAGTCGGCCACTGCCATGATTAATTGTATTATATGGCAAGCTCGCGACTCAGTATCAAAATTTATGATACAAGATAAAAGTATTCTCGCTCCCAGGTCCTGCTCAGAGGACCTAGGAGCTAAGACATTAAGAGTTTTCAGTTACCAAAGGCCAAAAGTAATTCTTAATATGTATAACTACAAATTAGTAATATGTCTTATTATATGTAACTACAAATTAGTATAAATAAGTATAAATAGTATATATAAGTGTACATATGTACACAATACATGTACATCTCTATATACGGATCATAAATGTGATTTGATTGTACATAGATAATAAAACAATATATTTATAATTAAATATTTTTCATTTGTGATTTCAAAAAATATGATTTATAATTTTTCTTAAAAGAATAATAAGTATGCATGTTTTTAATAGTATAGGGAATTGAATGCCAGATGGTTGTTAAAGAGAATTTGAATGTGGAAATACCATAGTTTGTTTTAGCCAAAGGCTTGTGATAATTTAGCTGTGAAGCATATCTGGTGTTGTATTCATGAAAATTGTCGAAAATTGTCGAATCTGAAACTAGTATGAGCGGAAAGTTTGACTGATTTAAAAAGCTAGGCTTTCATATGAGTTGACAAAATTTTACTAGTTTATTTTTGTTAGGCAAACAGTACCAAAGCATGATCAACAATGAGGAAGAGGGAATTCTACACAATAAGTCACTTAATACTTTATGCTTCGATGTGTCTGAAAAATAACCTTATGTTACAGCTGATCATGTTACGATACTGCATGCTTTCTTTCATACCAGGAGTATATACATAGCTAAAAATGACCGCGCCATAGCAGGTGCGCGTACTAGGAAATTTGATCAAATGTATAGTGCTTAGAAACTATATGAAACACATGTTGTATTATCATTCATTATTGCCCACACGACACCAGCATCACACTTGTGAGCGTTGCAGCCAGAATCAACACATACCAATTATCATAAGATTAGCGACTGTGTAGTGGGATATGCTGACAACTGATCTACGCAGCTGATGAACAAGTTCAATATTTTGTATAACATATCATATGTTGTATAGCTATGCTCGTCTACACACACGACACCAACATCGTATTTGTGACTGTTGCACCCAGACCAAACATTTCCCCATCCATTGTGGGTACAGCTGTGTAGTGAGGTTTCTGTGCCTTTACACTGCATGCCGTACAGCCAGACTTTACCCGTTCCTCGTCCATACCACCAATATCCAATAGCTTTGGCAAAACCAAGTTGTCGACATGCAACCTTGGCGTCCTTCATATCGAAGTAATTACCACCATAATCACACACTGTTCCCCATTGTTTATTGTGCAGGACTCGTACAATACCAGCAACACCTAAACCTACTGTACGAGGTTCAAGCTGTATATATTGGGCATCTTTAATGAACAATATACAAAATATTTCGAAAACCTTATGTTTAAAAAAAAATGTTTTCTATTTTAAGTCGTTCGTTATGTCTGCTCATTGGGGTAAACTCATAAAAACGATATCTATGGCGGTATGTATATATAGCTAGGTAGCATTTATTTCATATCAAGGACACAAGATACATATCAATTAATATACTTATTGTATGGCAAAGATAAAATGCAAAATATATTATAATTTGGAACGACCTTTACATTTGCACTCAGGTCAGGGGTATGTATCAAATGTAAAACATGTTGCTTTGTATTTATATGGTAAGTTGTGTCATATTGTCGTTCTATGCCTCCGATTGATAACAGTGTGTGTCCGCTTCACACTGAATTCGAAGGTACCCTGCTTGCTTAAATTAAGGTTTTTATTTCTTCATCCGAGTGCTGACAATACCAAAGGCTGACTATTGTCTGGAGATTTACAAAGGTTAGTATGTGTTAAGCGCCATAATTACAATGAAATCATCATGCTGCTTATTCAAGTTAAAGCCAGAAAAACCCCAGAATCCTCAGTGTGACCGTTGCAACTAGAGAAAACACTTCCCCATCCATCGTGAGTACAGCTATGTAGTGAGGTCTCTGTGCCCTTACATCTCATGTTGTACAGCCAGACTTTACCCGACCCTCGTCCATAGTACATAGGTCCTACAGCTTTGGTAAAACCAAGTTGTCGACATGCAACTTTGTAGCCGTTCATATACCAGCTATTATGGGACACTGTTCCCCATTTGTTATTGTGGTAGACTCGTACAATACCAGCAACAGCTAAACCCGTTGTACCAGGTTCAAGTTGTATGCCATCTTGCGATGGACTTGCAAAACGCTGAACATGATTAGAAATAACTATCTAGAAATGCGGCAAGGAGAGTAAATATTAAAATTATCACTTATTATAATTTCTTATATTAAAAACAGTGGTTTACTGCATGGTTTTATGCCAATGAGAAACATCGTATTTGACCACATGTAAAAAATACAGTGGAACCCCGCCTCACGGCAAACCCTTTATTGCGGCTAGTTTTTTAGGTCCCGAAGAAATGCATGCCCATACATTGTCTATAAAATTTACGCCCTTAAAACAGCCACCCTGTTAATACGGTCTCTTTAGGCTGTCCCTTGGGTGGCTGAATTAACGCGGTTCAACTACAGGATGATTTTACGATGTTACCTTTTTTATCAGTTTTGAGTAAAAATGTTTTGTTTATATAATAACGAAATACTACATGGATGCTTGGAGATATGGAATTGATCTTCTCGTGTTAAAATGCAATATTGCACTCGTTCACTGGGCTTACTCATGAGATACTGTATCGAATTTGAACACTCGAAAATAAATTCCATGTGTCCGCGCTCCCATTTATTATTCTCTATATACAAATAATCTAATATTTCAAAAAGAACACAATCACTGTGCATTACCTTTGTAACCAGAACACACGACACCAACATCGTATGTATGGCCGTTACAGAAAGAGGCAACACTTCCCCATCCATTGTGAGTACAGCTGTGTAGTGAGGTCTCTGAGCCCTTACACTGCATGTCGTACAGCCAGACCTTACCCGACCCTCGTCCATACCACCAATATCCTACAGCTTTTGCAAAACCAAGTTGTCGACATGCAACCTTTGCGTCGTTCATATCGAAGTCCCAGTTAGCATCACACACTGTTCCCCATTGGTTATTGTGGAGGACTCGTACAATACCAGCAACACCTGAACCTACTTTACCAGGTTCAAGTTGTATATCTTGGGCATCTTAAAAGAACAATACACAAAATTTAGTTGAAAAAGATGTCTTATGTTGGAAATATAAATGTAAACTAGCAAGTAAAGCAGAATAGGCTGTGTGGGTGTTTGATATAAACGATAGACAATAGCATGGAATTTCTAACACCGTGAAACAAATATAAACTTACTGATCATGATGATTCGAGCTTGATCCCTTCGTCGGAGTAAAAGGGCTAAAGGGCTAATGCTTGAAGCGTCAATAAAGTTAAGGAAACATTTTTACGGTGTCATACATATTTCATTATATTGCCTATGTTTAGAATAGACGAAACACTTTTTATGCTGAGAAACCTTTTTTTTTTTATATGATGATAGAAATTAGTATTGCAAACAATTCATTCGAAAGTTCAGTTTGCCTTTTTATTTTTTAAACTAAATCTCTTTGAACCAGAATTTATATCATGTGGTTTGTGAGCATGACTTGCTCGTTGTCGCTGGCATCATCGTTTTCTTTGTCGTTGTCGTGATCGCTGTTGTGATCGTTCTCATTATCGTTGTCCGTATCGTTATCGTTATCATGCATTATCGTTAATGTTATCGTTTTCGTTATGCTCGTTATCGTTATGATTATCGTCATCGTTATTGTTATCATTATCGTTATTATCGTAAATATTATCGTTATCGCCATCGTCATCGTTATTCTTATCATTATCGATATTGCTTTTGCTATGATTGTTATAATTATCATTAGGATCGTTATCGTCATCGCTATTTTTATCATTATCGTTAATGAAGGGTGGGCATGAAAAATGAGATGCCCATCACATAACTTGTTGTCCTGTAGTTATTGTGTAAGGCAGTTTAGCTATTAAATGCTTTATAAGGATCATTATCGTCATCCACATCGTCATCGTTATCGTCGTCGTTATCTTTATCGTTAATGTTATCGTCATGACTATCTTTATCGTTAATATCAACCGGTTATATCGTTATCTGCTTGACAATTGTCATGGCAAAAATCTCAATCATGTTTATAGTAAATATTTAATCTTTTTCATCTAGCTGCTAGGCTAGAATCAAGCTGGAACGATTTGTGATCTGATGAATATGATACTTTTAAAAACCTTAAATTGAAGATGAATGGATATGAATTACCGATTTACCGATAATTTTTTACGAGTGAATAATACTGCAAAGTGTTATACAAAGAGCAGGAAATAGATAAATTTCCACATGCACCAGTAACTTAAAGAGTCTATTTAGCGACCAAACTTTGTTTTAGATATAATGAATTAACACGTACGATCAACAGATGAGTGCAATCAATAATTAGGCAACATAAAGACTATTAAACCGCATAGTTTTGATAAGGGACAACAATTAAGAATGCATGAAGCACATTCTGGTACTTCCTTCATATGTTTCAAGCTAATATACAAATTAGGTAATACCTAATAGCGGAGCTCCCAGTTTAATTTTTTCTTACAACATCAATATATGTGCATGTATTAATAAAATACCATTTATTAGATATTTTCTTGGGTATAATATACGTGCTGATATTTAACGAGTTGCGTACGTTTAATCAGCAAGCAATGAGTAAAATGCCAGCCCGTAATACCCAAGAAAATATCTAATAAGGGTATTATTATACAACTTACTGTTTATTGTAATTTCTATGGCATTTTTAATCGAATATAACCTTTCGGAGATTCAGCGCGCGGAGAGACAATCACAAAGCCCTGGAAAAGCCAGTAAAATGTAAGATATTTCTCGCTCTCTTTTTGATTGACATAATGTCAAAAACCTCATTGGCTATCGATGTAGATGACGCCATCATGTAACGCAACGCACAAAAGGAAAGTTTGACATTTACACGAGGGACGGAGATTTCTCATTGAAAAAACTCCGATAAAAGCATGTTAATGGACAATTCATGAATGGAAATTGATTTAATGTAAGTAAAAAATTGTAATAAATTCCATTGCTTTTTCTTAGGTTGGTTATCGTTTTCATTCTATGCACTTTTTCATCTTTTTCTCAAATTTTCAACTGTCACTTCAGTCAATAGTGTTGTTCAGACAAAAAAGTGTTCAGAAACGTTTTTGATGGAAAATACCATTCCCAAACGATAGTGTGAATAGCCTTATTATTATCCCTTTTATTTTTAAGTCATTAAGCTTATTTTGCTTTTGATAACGCCTTGAAAAAGTGCTTTGGCTGAACAGTCGTTTTACGGCCGCTTTTTACCTTCTTTTATTTTCCAAAGTTAGTTAGGATTCCGGATAGACAAATTTAAACCTTTTCATCGTATTAGATTTATTAAAAAGTAGTCATGGCAAATCTTCAAAACAAAACAAAAAGTTATTTTGAAATGGAATTAAACGCCTCAAGAATTATATATAAGTTCTACCAACACAAGATCGATTTGAAAAGACAAGGATTTTAAAACAAGGTATTTTATTATGAAAAACTTTATGTAAAACATCATTTTGTTCTGTAAAAAAAGCTTTAACGACTTTGAAGTAAAAACTACTAAAAAAGCTCGTTTAGAAAGCATAAAATAGTTAATATTGCTAAATAAACAGAAGTTATTCAACCAATTTTAAATTATGTTTGTATTTCAATTCATCTTTGATGTTTTCCGTTTATGAGGAAAAACTATGACAAAACGAGTTGAAGATTGAACTAATCTAGACTGCAAAACAGTCCCTACTTTTACACAAAAACTATGACAAAACCAGTTGAATATTGATTTAATTTAGGCTGCAAAACAGACCCTACTTTTACACAAAAACTATGACAAATCGAGTTGAAGATTGAATTAATTTAGACTTCAAAACAGTCCCTACTTTTACACGAAAACTACGACGAAACGAGTTGAAGATTGAACTAATTTTTGAGTTTTGTCTCTCAAAAACTTGAAACAAATGATAATCTTGAACCATGGATAATAAAAACACTTGAACTTACTTATCATATTTTGACGAATAGATGTATGTACTTGAATTTTGATGGATTAAACATTGTTCATAGTTCAACTGCCAAGGTTGAAAATCCTAGCTTCAGACCTTCAATAAACTGTGCCGAGGGAACCGATTTGAAGACAATTTTCATAACAAACAAGGTCGCTTCTTTATCAATTTTTTTTAAATTGCTGTAGTCTTTTAATATTCTTCCACGAAGGTATCAACAAATAAGTTTTCTTGATCTTTTGTAATCTGTCTTTTGCTTTTCTTTAGTATAATTTCTTCGTTTTCGTGTCCTTCAAGTTTATGTTCTTCTTCGATCAAAACTCTCTTTATGTTCTTCGAAGTTCATCTTTCTCCGTTCATATTTTGTATTAACGAAAGCTCTGCTATTAGCAAGTACTATTTTGTTGTTGTTTGTTTGACTTTTTTGTCGATAAAAGAACAACTTTGCTTTGTTGATCTAGTGCTATTTAGCGCGCGCGTCACTTTCGTTCCCGCCGAAATGTAACAGCCAATCAGAATCGCGATGTACACGGACGGACTGACGGACAGAATAGGGATACCTGTGTCGTTCGACGAAAAATCAACTAGATGGGTTACCATTTTTTCTTAAGTATGGTGCTCCGCTATTAAAAAGGGTTTAAGAATAACAAAAGAAAAAAACATAATCGTTTTCATTTTTTTTTATTTAAATTATTTATAATTATTATTTTTATTTGTAATAAACATTTGTGAAAATAAAGTATGTTTGTGAAATGCATAAAATATAGTCTTAGGCTACGTTTACACGGTACCGGACAAATTTTTGACCGGTGAAAAGAACATCTCCTTAGGGGCTCCGTTCACACGGGACCGAGCTAAACGTGCAATAATTAATTGAAAGTCATGAAAAATAATAGTAACCTTGATATTTTTTTTTTTAAATGCTGAAAATTCAATTACTTTTGTAACCAAAACACACAACATTGGTCGTAGTCAAGGAAATAAAATAAAATAAAATAAAATATATACATACAAAAGAATCAAGAACAATAATTCCAAACAGTAACACTTCGGAATCTTTTGAAAGTTTGGGCTGCCTGTGTCACGCACTCCAGTTGTTATTACACAATTAGTAATTCGTCGTTAGGATATATGTCCGCATCTAATTTGGCTCGTTATATTCTTCCGGATAACATGTCTATTCAGGTAAGATATTTCTATTCTCATCTAAATGGTAATTATCAACTTCAAGTTGTGTTTTAGACTGTGTTTATAACACTTTTAAACCCTAACTGTCACGGCAGGATAGCGTTCGATTTGTCACAGTTGACCCCGTTCACACAGATTAAGCTTCACTCAGATGTTTTGTCTCCAAACCCGTGCCTTAAAACATCTTAACAGACCTCAATATATTACTGATTTTGGTTTGAGCATGTTGAAAAAAAGAAATATATCGTTTTTACAAGTGGATGAGTTTTAAGTTCATAACATAAGTTTTGGGTTGTTTACGAACTGGCGCGTTTTTGTCGCTAAGTAGCTGTTACACTTCGTCCTGTCACGACTGCAGTTTTTATTTGCCCAAAAATTTTATTTTATATATTTGAAGGGTAACTATTGTTCTTTCATCCAAATATAGTTTTGACATGTGAATCGATGTAACATGGGAGATATTTTGTGTTAGATTTACCCATTATAAAATTACCCGAAAATGTAAAAATAATTGAAAAATCTGAAAAATATTCATTTTTATTCCAAATGCCGAAATAATTTGTGTCCTTATAAGAAAACATCTGTACTATGTGCAAGTTAACTGTTTTTGATAAAATATACACAGTTTATTGTGAAAAGTAGCGATTTTTGGAATACGGTGAAATAACCTCGAAAAACCGGAAGTGAACTCGAAAATCCAATATCGACCTCGTTCTCCTAAACTATTTATCCGATGGAAACGAAACTTACACAGAATGAATAGTTCATATAGACCTACACTCTGGCAAAGTTTGAAGGATTTTCATTTTTTTCCTATTACCGGTCAAACCTGACCGTCTCGGACATCCACTCTTAAAGTATTTACTTCTCCGATACGTTTTGAACTCACTACCGGAGGTTGAATATCAAATAGTCACGTGACCAATCATGTAATCAGTGGTTCTTCCCAAAAGCAACTCGAAAAGATCCCAGCAAATGGAATCAAGGTTATCTGAAAGTTTTGTTGCATTTTGGATTGTTTTCACGAGAAAATCGAAAATATTTCGTTTTATCTGAAATTAGGCCTGTCCCAGGCCTTAATGTACTTGAGTCAACTTCATTCTATTGCCAATCGTTTATATCAATTGCCGAAGCTGCAGGTTACATTAGCTTAGTCACTAGTTTCCATTTATATTTTAAACAAGACATCTTTGCCAAGTACATTTTGTGTCTTGTCCTTTGAAGATGCTCAATATATACAACTTGAACCTGGTACAGTAGATTCAGGTGTTGCTGGTATTGTACGAGTCCTTCACAATAAACAATGGGGAACAGTATGTGATTATTATGCTGACTTCGATATGAAGGACGCCAAGGTTGCATGTCGACAACTTGGTTTTACCAAAGCTGTGGGATATTGGCAGTATGGACGAGGTTCGGGTAAAGTCTGGCTGTACAACATGAAGTGTAAGGGCACAGAAACCTCACTACACAGCTGTTCTCACAATGGATGGGGAAAAGTTAACTCTGGCTGCAACGCTCACAATTGGGATGTTGGTGTTGTGTGTTCTGGTTACAAAGGTAATTCAATCTTCCAGCATTTATGTAAAAATTAATTTATCTTTATTGTTATTACATAATAATGTTTACAGGTCCACCTCAAGATAACATACAACTTGAACCTGGTACAACAGGTTTAGCTGTTGCTGGTATTGTACGAGTCTACCACAATAACCAATGGGGAACAGTGTGTCATAGTGGCTGGTATAACTTCGATATGCCAGACGCCAAGGTTGCATGTCGACAACTTGGCTTTACCAAAGCTGTAGGATATTGGTGGTATGGACGAGGGTCGGGTAAAGTCTGGCTGAACAACATGGGGTGTAAAGGCACAGAGTCCTCACTACACAGCTGTACTCACAATGGATGGGGAAAAGTCAACTCTGGCTGCAACGCCCACAATTGGGATGTTGGTGTTGTGTGTTCTGGTTACAAAGGTATACGTAATTCAATCTCCAGCATTTAAGTAAAAATTAATTTATCGTTATTGTTATATAAATAACTTGAAGGTGGTACAGTAGGGTAAGGGATTGCTGGTATTGTACGAGTCCTCCACAATAACCAATGGGGAATAGTGTGTCATGGTTACTTCGATATGCTAGACACCAAGGTTGCATGTCGTCAACTTGGATTTACCAAAGCTGTAGGATATTGGTACTATGCCCGAGGGACGGGTAAAATCTGGCAAAACGACATGGCATGTACTGTCTCTGAGACCTCTCTACACGACTGTAAAAGCAGTGGATGGGGTGATGGAAACTGGTGCAGTCACGGCACCGATGTTGGTGTCGTGTGTTCTGG
Organism: Metridium senile; assembly: GCA_949775045.1. NCBI lineage: Eukaryota > Metazoa > Cnidaria > Anthozoa > Actiniaria > Metridiidae > Metridium > Metridium senile. The sequence continues at coordinate 4,705,347 of OX459100.1, forward strand.
TTACAAAGGTGATTCAGTCTTCTATCATTAAGATACAAATTCATTTGTTTCAAAGATATCATTAATGTTTATGATTGAGTTTACAAGTCCACCTCAAGATAACATACAACTTGAACCTGGTACAACGGGTGTAGCTGTTGCTGGTATTGTACGAGTCTACTACAATAACCATTGGGGAACAATATGTCATAATAGCTGGTATATGAACGGCTACAAAGTTGCCTATCGGCAACTTGGTTTTACCAAAGCTTTAGGACCTATGTACTATGGACGAGGGTCGGGAAAAGTCTGGCTGAACAGCGTGGGATGTAAGGGCACAGAGACCTCACTACACAGCTGTACCCACGATGGATGGGGAACTGTTTACTCTAGTTGCAACGGTCACACAGAGGATGCTGGTGTCATATCTGGCGATGTATTTCTAAAAGGTTTTTAGTGATGTTTTTCATATTGCTTATTAGTATGCACTAAAACAGTTATTTACATCACCGTGATAATCAAAACATAGATATAGCGGTTATGTACTATTTGAAAAACGAGCAGTAGTGTTTGATCAAGTATAAAATACCGAGGGCGAAGCATAAAACACGTGCTGCGAGTTTTTTGAATGACTTAAAAATACTCATTAGTAATTTATTACCATTTTGTCCAATATCGATGAAACAAAAGAAAACGGAAGGTTGTTTGTATTTGTGAATTATAATCTACAGTAATAACAAAGGAATGCTAACCAACTTGAATACTAATGAACTTGATGACATTTCGTTGCAATTATTACACCGATTGCCTCGATCAGTAGTATACTTTCTGCCGACTTATGTCCATGTATATAGTGTGCCGGCCCCAATAACACAACTTTTATAAAACCTGAAAAATGCTTCTTTTCTATCATCCTAACCACACTAACTCACTCCGCAGCTGTGTTTAGCCGTGTTAAGCAACGTTGCCTTATTTTGTTTGCGTTACGAGGTTAATATATAATTGCATGCTTGTCTTAGCAACGACTAAAATACTTGTTTTAAGAAATTATGATATGCCTCATAATATCGCTGGTATTTTATTATTTAAATGTGCCCAATATATACAACTTGAACCTGGTACAGTAGGTTCAGGTGTTGCTGGTATTGTACGAGTCCTCCACAATAACCAATGGGGAACAGTGTGCCAAAGAGGCTTCTATATGAAGGACGCCATAGTTGCATGTCGACAACTTGGTTTTACCAAAGCTGTAGGATATTGGGACTATGGACAAGGGTCTGGTAAAGTCTGGCTGAACAACATGGCATGTACGGGCAAAGAGACATCACTACACAGCTGTACTCACGATGGATGGGGAAAGGTTTCCTCTTACTGCAACAGTCACGCAAAAGATGCTGGTGTCCTGACTAAGCTGTGTCCTTAGCGCCTATGGGGAACAGTGTGTAATAGTGGCTGGGATATGCCAGACGCCAAGGTTGCATGTCGACAACTTGGTTTTACCAAAGCTGTAGGACATTGGGACTTTGGACGAGGGTCGGGTAAAGTCTGGCTGAACAGCATGCGATGTACAGGCACGGAGACCTTACTACACAGCTGTTCTCACGATGGATGGGGAGGTCATGGCTCTAGCTGCGAAAGTCACAAATACGATGTATAGAAATACATCATATATACTGAATACGTTTTATTAGTCTCGTGACATGATAACGGCATATATAAAAATTCGTAAAAACTTTTCGCACGATTATCAACAGTTGTTTTCTAGGCCTACATGTCTTAGCTCCTCCAGCCTTTATCTTGACGGTCTGACCCAGTGATATCCTCGTTTTCTTGCCGTAGTCATAACGTCATTCAATATGGCCGAAAAATCGTTGAATAGATGATTTATATACCTTGGTTTTTTTCAAAGCTATTGGAGTGTACGATGGACGAACGATATTGCATTTTTTTTATTGCTTCATTGCAATTATTAATTATTATTTATTAAAAATAAAATGTTTTTCTAGAGTATTCTCGTTTTGCAGTTATTTGAAATCGTACATCAAGTCCATATCAAATTATTGTTTTACAACGGGTTTAGCAGTTTTTGGAATTGTGCGAGCTGTGCGAGTCTACAAACAATGGTGTACAGTATGTGGTTTTTATTTCTTGTATATAAATGGCGTCAAGGTAAATTACCTACATATCGGCAATGTTCTAAGCTTTACCAAAGCTATAGGACCTTCGTACAATAGCCGAGGGTCCGGTAAAGTGTGGCTGTACAACATGCAGTGTAAGGGCACAGAGACCTCGCTACACTGTTGTACTCACAATGGATGGGGAAGTGTTGCCTCTTACTGCAACAGTCACAAATATGATGCTGGTGTCATATTGACATTTAAGTGCCTGGCCTCTTCACAGCATGTATTTCAAAAAGTTTTCAGTGAGGGATATTTGTCATATTGCTTAATTTTTATTATGAGTTTTTGATAAAATGGTGATTCTAGTAACATTACCGTGACTGAATCAAAACATGGAAATAGCGGTTTTCACCATTTACCTAATTCAGTTTTAAGACAGAAACAGATCTTTAAATTTACTGGTACGTTATAGGTCCATGTAAAGTACATTAATTGCTGTATGTAACCAGGTTGTAAAAATTACACTGCGTACAGTTAAAATGTAAAATTGTTTGTCGTAAATTGCGATCCTTAGTATATTATACTTTCAAGTTGCCCAACAATAGAACTTGAACCTGGTACAGTAGGTTCAGGTGTTGCTGGTATAGTACGAGTCCTCCACAAAAACCAATGGGGAACAGGTGAACCTGTACAGTAATTTACAATAATAATATCACTCTGAAATATCTATCTATGGAGGTAGTTGCTGCAAGGTATGACAGTCTGAATTTACACTTGTGATGTCAAAAAAATAGAATTTGATGACATTTTTTTCAAATAACATAGCAATATATAAAAACTCACTACAACGTTTGGCGTGTTTGATACAAATTATTGTATTATTGTAATTGTTTTTCCAAAGATAGAAAGCTCTCAATTACTTTTGTAACCAGAACACACAACACCAATATCCAATGTGTGACCATTGCAATTATCGTGAGGCAAGATTACCCCATCCATTGTGTGTACAGTTGTGTAATGAGACCTCTGTACCTGAACAATGCATGTAGACCAATATCCCACAGCTTTGGTAAAACCAAGTTGTCGACATGCAACCTTGGCGCCCTTCATATCGAAGTAACCACCGTAACACACTGTTCCCCATTGGTTATTGTGGTAGACTTGTACAATACCAGCAACAGCTAAGCCCGTTGTACCAGGTTCAAGTTGTATGTTATCTTGAGGTGGACCTAAAAATCAAGTTAAATATGTTATATGGCGGAATAACACATACCATAACACCAGCATCCCTAGTGTGACCGTTGCAACTAGAGTGAACACTTCCCCATCCATTGTGAGTACAGCTGTGTAGTGAGGTCTCTGTGCCCTTACACTGCATGTCGTACAGCCAGACTTTACCCGACCCTCGTCCATACCACCAATATCCTACAGCTTTGGTAAAACCAAGTTGTCGACATGCAACCTTGGCGCCCTTCATATCGAAGTAACCACTGTAACACACTGTTCCCCATTGGTTATTGTGGAGGACTCGTATAATACCAGCAACACCTGAATCTACTCTACCAGGTTCAAGTTGTATATCTTGAGTATCTTCAAAGAACAATACACAAAATATATTGACCAACATCTGCCTTAAAAGAGGTTTTCTATTTTACGTCGTTCATTACGTCTGCTCATTGCCATAAACTCATCAAAACGATATCTTTGGTAGTTTGTGTAGCTAGCATTTAAAGAAAACATAAAATAACATAAAACTTATGTTTTACATATTGTCGTTTTAGAGCTCCGATTGAAACAGTCACGCTACACACTGAAGGTTACCCTGATTAAAGGAAAGGTTTCGTATTCGTTCACCCTAGTTCTGAAAATACCAAAGTTGGATGCTATTCGGTGTAAACAGGTTAGTATGTGTATGTATAACAGCGCGACGCGCAAAAGTATGACCACTTTTAATATATTCGCATACTTCTATGTACAGACTTTATGCTGCGAAACGAGTTTTTACACGCCTTATTCTGTAAAATCATACAACTTCACATCAAATGTGTCTGTTAAAAGTATAAACTTCCGTGCATAGAAGAATGCGAATACATTAAATGTGGTCATACCTTTGCGCCTCGCGCTGTAAACACCATCATTACAAATCAAATTCCTGCATATTCAAGTTAAATCCAACAAAACCCCAGAATCCTAATTGTGACCGTTGCAACTAGAGTAAACACTTCCCCATCCATCGTGAGTACAGCTCTGTAGTGAGGTCTCTGTGCCCTTACATCCCAAGTTGTTTAGCCAGACTTTACCCGATCCTCGTCCATACCACATAGGTCCTAATGCTTTGGTAAAACCAAGTTGTCGACATGCAACCTTGGCGTCGTTGATATACCAGCTATTATGACACACTGTTCCCCAATGGTTATTGTAGTAGACTCGTACAATACCAGCAACAGCTAAATCCGTTGTACCAGGTTCAAGTTGTATGTTATCTTCAGGTGAACCTGTACAGTAATATGCAATAATGACAACACTATGAAATATCTGTGGTGGCAGCTACTACAAGATATGAGGGTCTGAACACGCACACTTATGATATGAAAATTTGAATTTTCAAAAAATGAGCAATATATATAAACTCACAACAATGTTTGACGTGTGTGAATAAATTAATGTATTGTAATTATTTTGTCAAAGATGGAAAGCTGTCAATTACCTTTGTAACCAGAACACACGACATCAGCATCGTATTTGTGACTTTCGCATTTAGACCAATGACTTCCCCATCAATTGTGAGTACAGCTGTGTAGTGAGGTCTATATGCCCTTACAGTTCATGTAGTCCAGCCAGACCATGAGCTATAGGATACATGACATTTATGCACGATAGTACTGATCGTTGTATATTTTACTAACGAATGAAAATTACTTTACTAGCAAATGTCAAATAACAAACCACAATATAGGGTTTTTAATATCTGCTTTATCACCTCATGTGTTGTATTACGCTTTGACGAAGTCCAAAACCCCGATTAATAGATAAAACATTTGAAATCCCGAACAACAACAACCCGCTGATTCTCAAACTTTCAAACAAACGTCGATCTACTTTGACCCAGGCTCGTTAGCTAAGCTTTTTGTTTTTAAACCCCCAAATAAACTGGGTAGGAAGTTTTGCCAGATCTTCCTGATAAGCTCGTAAGACACCAGATACGCAATACCCATATATGTTAGCGTGATGTGCAGCTCCACAGGTAGCCCAAGCTAAGTATTATCTTGAAATCAAGCGCTAATAAATTCAAATCAATCGCCAAAATCTTTCCCTTTCAACGAACATACTGTTCGATAAGACATGCTGAATATAAATTGAAACTCGACAAAGCTTTCATAATACTATATATAATATAATATATATATATAATAATATATATATATATAATATTATATATAATATTATCATAATATTTCTGACGGAGTACGGGTGAGAAAGTGATATTTCGATCTTACGAGCTAAACGGAAAACTTTATACAATTCCTAATGTTTTATCAGGCTCGCTTTGACATGTTTGAGAATCAGCGAGTTGTTGTCGTTCGGGATTTCAAATGTTTTATCTATTAATCGGGGTTTTGGACTTCGTCAAAGCGTAATACAACACATGAGGTAATAAAGCAGATATTACAAACCCTATATTGTGGTTTATTAATTTTCATTTGTTAGTAAACTATACAACGATCAGTACTATCGTGCATAAATGTCATGTATCCTATAGCTCATGGCCAGACTTTACCCGACCCTTGTCCATACCCCCAATATCCTACAGCTTTGGTAAAACCAAGTTGTCGACATGCAACCTTGGCGTCGTTCATATCGAATAAACGATGACACACTGTTCCCCATTGTTTATTGTGAAGGACTCGTACAATACCAGCAACACCTGAACCTACTGTACCAGGTTCAAGTTGTATATCTTTCATGCATGGGGAAAAAGGATACACAATATATCTTATTTACTAAGAATTAGTATTCCACATTCCAGTGTGTTATTTTGATTTAGCCTTCATCATGGTGATTCATGCACTTATCGCTAGGTTTGTAGCCAATCAATTTACATGATTTGCTAGTGATTACAAAGTAGATTTGATTGCTTTGCCAAAGCTATAGGACTTATGTACAATAGACAAGGGACGGGCAAAGTCTGGCTGTACTACATGCAGTGTAAGGGCTCAGAGGCCTCACTACACAGCTGTACTCACAATGGATGGGGAAGTGTTCCTTCTTGGTGCAACAAACACAATGACGATGCTGGTGTCATACTGACATTTAAGTGCGCCTTCAGAGTATGTATTTAAAATTTGTTCTCAGTGATAGATAATTTGTCATATTGCTTATTAATTAGTATAAGCACTCTTGCTCCAACAGTCATTCTAGTTACAACATGTAGACCCTCATTTTACGATTATAAGGAGATCAAATGCTTCTTTTCTATCATCCTATCCACACTTACTCACTCCGCAGCTGTGTTTAGCCGTATTAAGCAACGTTGCGTTGCGGTTAATGTTTAATTGCATGATTGTCCTAACAACGACTTGAATACTTGTTTTAAGAAATTACAATAAGCCTCACAATATCGCTGGTATATTATTATTTCCATTTATTATTTCCATTTATTATTTCCTTAACCAAGTCGCGCTCTTCGCCGAAGACTCAAAATGTGCTAAAGTAATCAATTCTACCGTCGACTGTGCTTCCCTTCAAGAAGACTTAGTTAACCTGAACTGCTGGAACAAGGACTGGCGGCTTAGATTCAACAGCTCCAAATGTGAGGTTTTGACTGTAGGCCGTAAACGAGAGCCTATCAAGTACGACTATAAGATAGATAATTACTCATTAAAGCACGTTACACGAGAAAAAGATCTAGGTGTAATGATTAACTCTGAACTGAAGTGGGATGACCATATCAACAGCTTTATTGCCAAAGGGTACAAAATGCTTGGCTTCTTGCGTCGTCATAGTGTCAAATCCTTTGACATTCCTACTAGAAAATTACGGTATTTTACGTTTGTTAGACCTCACGTAGGATACGCTAGTGAATTGTGGGCGCCACAATCCATTACTAACATAAGTAAAGTGGAAAGCCTGCAAAGGATTTTTCTGATACTACAAAATCCTACCCAGAATGCAATATGGCCTATAGGGTGATCTGAAAATGTGTCAAAAAGATCGGTGTTTTCGGCACAAAATTTTCGCCTAGACCCTGTTAGTAATGTCTGAGAATTATTATATTAATTTTTCTATTACAAATGTCGATCTGGTAGTTATAATATACCAATAGATAACTATGTTTTACCTAAGAATACTCGGCTCACTCGTCACAGTTCTGCACTTGATGTACTAATACCTAATTGTCGAACTAAACTATTTCAAGTAAGCTATTTTAATCGCATGCCTAAAGTCTGGAATAATCTTCCCCAGTCGGTTCGTTCTGTTACTTCTCTTAACCTGTTTAAATCTTTACTAATCAAACATTACTCTGCTGCTTTTACTAACACATATAATACCGATAACTTTAACACCTGGAAATCTGTTTGTGCTAAGTGTTGTTCGTACAGTAACATCCTTTCTTCTAAATCATGCTGCTACTAATTTGCAGACTGTGACCGAAAGTAATTGTATTTAGAATTTCTTGCCAAGTTTTATATATAATATATTATTATTATCATTTTACTATTTTTTATTATTATTATTCACTCAGTAAAATATACGTAACCAATGTAAATAGTATTTTTATTATTATTATTTTTTTTATTTTATTATTAATAGAATATTTACTAGCTAGAATTATGTTTTAATCACATATTGTATTGTATTTTATTAATGTTAATTTATTTATATTATTTCCGGGTACACTTAATATGGAGCCTCGCTCTGTTGTGTAATCCCTCACCACTTTATGTATTATTTTTTTAAAAATTCTCATTTTAGTATTTTATTTTTTGTATTATATTGTATTTTTAAGGTGGAAGTGATTAAATAAATAAATAAATTTCAATAAGCCCAAGATATACGACTTGAACCTGGTACACTATAGGTTTAGGTGTTGCTGGTATTGTACGAGTCTATCACAATTATCAATGGGGAACAGTGTGTCATGCTAGCTGGAACTTCGATATGAACGACGCCAAGGTTGCATATCGTCAACTTGGTTTTTCCAAAGCTGTAGGATATTGGATCCTTGGACGAGGGACGGGTAAAGTCTGGCTGAACAGCATGCGATGTACAGGCACAGAGACCTCACTACACAGCTGTACTCACGATGGATGGGGAAAAGTTTACTCTGGCTGCAATGGTCACACATTGGATGTTGGTGTTGTGTGTTCTGATTACAAAGGTAATTGAATCTTCCAGCATTTATAAAAAAAAATCATTTATCAAGGTTACTATTAATTTTCATGATTGAATGTACAGATCCACCTCAAGATAAAATACATCTTGAACCTGGTACAGTAGGTTCAGGTGTTGCGGGTATTGTACGAGTCCTCCACAATAAGCAATGGGGAACAGTGTGTCATGATTACTTCGATATGAAGGACGCCAAGGTTGCATGTCGACAACTTGGTTTTACCAAAGCTGTAGGATATTGGCACTATGGACGAGGGTCAGGAAAAGTCTGGCTGTACAACATGAAGTGTAAGGGCACAGAGACCTCACTACACAGCTGTACTCACGATGGATGGGGAAAAGTTTACTCTGGCTGCAATGGTCACACATTGGATGTTGGTGTTGTGTGTTCTGGTTACAAAGGTAATTGAATCTTCCAGCATTTATAAAAAAAAAATCATTTATCAAGGTTACTATTAATTTTCATGATTGAATGTACAGATCCACCTCAAGATAACATACAGCTTGAACCTGGTACAGTAGGTTCAGGTGTTGCGGGTATTGTACGAGTCCTTCATAATAACCAATGGGGAACAGTGTGTCGTTATAACTTCGATATGAACGACGCCAAGGTTGCATGCCGACAACTTGGTTTTACCAAAGCTGTGGGATATTGGCAGTATGGACGAGGGTCGGGTAAAGCCTGGCTGTACAACATGAAGTGTAAAGGCACAGAGACCTCACTGCACAGCTGTAATCACAATGGATGGGGAAGCGTTCACTCTGGATGCAACGCTCACAAATGGGATGTTGGTGTTGTTTGTTCTGGTTACAAAGGTAATTCTTGAGAGAGGAAAATAACAATATTTTCGGTCATATCAATTTGTCATTTTAATACACAGATATTTTAGTTAACATAACATTCTTATGTTATCGGTTGACCTAACAGAGCGATACGGTAAACAAGTGTTTTAACGATTATCTAGCTAATTATCGATAAGAAGATAAGAAGCCTCACGCATCGAAACACAGTTCGACTGTTTTGTGATACATTATATTCAGATATTGTAGGTTACTTTTGAGTAAGAGTATTTATCTTATTTCTAACTATGATACATTGTCTCATAACAATTACTTGTCAGCCATTATATCTAATTTCATATATCAGCAACACATTGTGTGTGACCACACAAACTATTCTAGAAATAACTTAGAACGAGTGACAGATATATCAAATGTCAAATACCAAATAGCTTAGGATATAAATAGAAGTCACACTGTCTTGTAAACTAACATACTAGAACACAACTAAAACTTCATCAATAAAGATCCGATGCCAGCCTATCAAAGCAGAGTAGTCCTTCCTTTAACATAATACACTGTTTTCCATCTCAAACTTTCTTTCTCCATGCTTTGATATGATTATGTCTTATATAAGGAATAGTTGTATTTCATTTTTCCAGAGATTTATATTTTATATTTATATCGTATCAAAGATTACCGTATGGAATCTTGAAAACAATGCCATTACCATGCATATATGCTAATGTTGGTGAGAAGTAAAGACTTTGATTAGCGCGCGAGATACTTTTCTTTTTTTAACAAGTTGAGATTGTAACAGAACAATAGGCATATCTTTATTACGATTTACATTTACCAAACCATCTTATTTAAACCGTTTTATTCTCAATGTCTAATGTTTTAAAGGTCCACCTCAATTTAACATACAACTTGAACCTGGTACAACGGGTCTAGCTGTTTCTGGTGTTGTACGAGTTTATCACAATAACCAATGGGGAACAATATGTCATGATTACTTCTACATGAACGACGTCAAGGTTGCATGTCGACAACTTGGTTTCAACAAAGCTATAGGACCTGCTTACAATAGACAAAGTTCGGGTAAAGTTTGGCTGTATAACGTTGGATGAAAGGGCACACTGTGCTCACAATGGATGGGGAAATCATGGCTCTAGCTGCGACAGCCACAAATACGATACTGGTGTCGTGTGTTCTGTCAATTATAGAAATACTACTGATATACTAAACAAGGTTTATTATTCCCGTGACATGATAACGGCATGTATGCAAATTCGTAAAAACTAATATTCACGCCGACATGCCTTAGCTCGTCCGATCATCATCTTGGCAATTTGTCTCGACCTTAACTTTAATGTCATGACTTAGGGTCATAAAGTTATTCAATATACCCGAAAGAACCGTTGAATTGCTTAAGTGACACTGCTGTTCTCATGCGATGTACGGGTAAGTGTTTACTCTGGTTGCAACGGTCACACAAGGGATGGTGGTGTTATGGTATGTGAAGGTCTCTGACATGCGACATATTTTACTACTCTGTTTTTCACAATTATTGGAAAAATGTTCACTTTTTGATAATGGTCACAAACGGAATACCGGTGTTCTTCAAAAAGGTGACATGTATTTTACGGCTGCTCTACAGTATATTTGCTTTAATGACGTAAAATCTGAAATGAAATGAAAAAGCACACAGCATCAATATATTGGCGCTCAGCCAAGTATATGCAAGGTGAGACCAGAGAAGCTACAAATCTTTATAGCTTTTGTTCGTGTTTTACCGATTGTTTTACCGATACCGGGAACAGTGTGTGATGGTAGCTGGGATATTTAATTGCACAGAGACACAGCTACACGCGGACTGTAAAAGCAGTGGATGGGGCGATGGTAACTGGTGCAGTCACGGTACCAATGTGATAACATACATCTTGATCGTGGTGGAACGAGTTTAGCTGTTTCTGGTATTGTACAAGTCCACCTAAATACATTACTTAGTACTGTATTTACTAATTGTAAATAGAATAAATCTAGTATACAGTACCTATAGTACTGTATTCATTAATTGTAAAAAAAGCCAATGGGGAACACTGTGTGATGGAGGCTGGGATATGCTACACGCCAGCTCACTACAGAGCTGTTCTCACAATGGATAGGGAAATGTGTGAAGACAAAAATATATTAAAAAAAAAGTACCTTTATAACCAGAACACACGACACCAACATCGTACTTGTGACTCTCGCAGCTAGAGCCATGACCTCCCCATCCACCATGAGTACAGCTGTGTAATGAGGTCTCTGTGCCCTTACACTGCATGTTGTCCAACCAGACTTTACCCGACCCTCGTCCATAGTTCCAATATCCAACAGCTTTGGTAAAGCCAAGTTGTCGACATGCAACCTTGGCGTCCTTCATATCGAAGTGACCATTATCACAAACTGTCCCCCATTGTTTATTGTGGAGGACTCGTACAATACCAGAAACACCTGAGCCTACTGTACTAGGTTCAAGTTGTATATAGGGGACATCTTTAATGAACAACACACAAAATATTTCAAAAATCTTAAGTTTTTGAAAAAACGTTTTCTAGTTTTAAGTCGTTTATTACGTCTGCTCATTGCGGTAAACTCATAAAAACGATATCTTTCGCGGTTTGTATAGCTAGCCAGCATTTATAGAACATCAATTACACAAGATACATACATATCAATTAATATACTTATTGTATGGCAAACATAAAATGCAAAATATATTATAATTTGGAACGACCTTTACAATTGCACTCAAGTCAGGGGTATGTATCAAATGTAAAACATATTGCTTTGTATTTATATGGTAAGTTGTGTCATATTGTCGTTCTATGCCTCCGATTGATAACAGTGTGTGTCCGCTTCACACTGAATTCGAAGGTACCCTGCTTGCTTAAATTAAGGTTTTCATTTCTTCATCCGAGTGCTGAGCATGACAATACCAAAGGCTGACTATTGTCTGGACATTTACAAAGGTTAGTATGTGTTAAGCGCCATAATTACAATGAAATCATCATGCTGCTTATTCATGTTAAACCATCCATCGTGAGTACAGCTGTGTAGTGAGGTTTCTGTGCCCTTACATCTCACGTTGTTCAGCCAGACTTTACCCGACCCTCGTCCATAGTACATAGGTCCTACAGCTTTGGTAAAACCAAGTTGTCGACATGCAACTTTGTAGCCGTTCATATACCAGCTATTATGGCACACTGTTCCCCATTGGTTATTGTGGTAGACTCGTACAATACCAGCAACAGTTAAACCCGTTGTACCAGGTTCAAGTTGTATGCCATCTTGCGATGGACCTGCAAAACGCTGAACATGATCAGAAATAACTATCTAGAAATGCGGCAAGGAGAGTAAATATTAAAATTATCACTTATTATAATTTCTTATATTAAGGTTACCGTCCACGTTCGCGGGGTGCTCTCAGTTAAAAATTGTTTAGCGCGTCACTTAACAATAAAGATAGACAAAGTATATATCATTTTAAAGCTTATATAACAGAGAATAAGACTATGTAAGTTGTTTTAAGAAAACGAATATCTTTAAACAATGCTCCACGAAAAACCTCAAAATCGAGCGCTTTCATTAAAAAAAGTATAAGTCCAAAAGTTCCTACTACTGCGCCGTCATTTCTGCATTATGTCAATCAGCACATACATGTGTTCAAAACCGTGTCCAGTTTTTTCTATAAAATGCTTCGTTCTTGAATAAATGTGTTTCAAAGTCGACTCATTGTTAAAACTTCAAGTTAAATAACAAAATGGGCCATAACTCTAAAACTAAGCATTTTATCAAAAAAACTGGACACAGTTTTGAAGACCAATATGTGTTGATTGACATAACGAAGAAATGACGGCAAAGCAGTATGAGCTTTTTGACTTATACTTTTTTAAACAACTCGCATTGAAAGCGGTTAATTTTGAGGTTTTTCGAAGAGCATACCTTACAGAAAATTGTTGTATATAACAAAAAATACACAGTCTTATTCCCTGTTATATAAGCTTTAAAATGATATATAATATGTCTATTATTATTGTAAAATGACGCGGTAAACACACTTTTAACTGAGAGCATGTGAAAGCACACCGCGAACGTGGACCGTAACCTTAAAAACAGTGATTTACTGCATGGATTTATGCCAATGAGAAACATCGTATTTGACCACATGTAAAAATACAGTGGAACCCCGCCTTACGGCCAACCCTTTATTACGGCTAGTTTTTTAGCTCCCGAAGAAATGCATGCCCATACATTGTCTATAAAATTTACACGCTTAATACAGCCACCCCGTTAATACGGTCTCTTTAGGCTGTCCCTTGGGTGGCTGAATTAACGGGGTTCCACTACACGATGACCTTTTTTATCAGTTTTGAGTAAAAATGTTTTGTTTATATAATAACGGAATACTACATGGATGCTTGGAGATATGGAATTGATCTTCTCGTGTTAAAATGCAATATTGCACTCGTTCACTGGGCTTACTCATGAGATACTGTATCGAATTTGAACACTCGAAAATAAATTCCATGTGTCCGCGCTCCCATTTATTATTCTCTATATACAAATAATCTAATATTTCATAAAAGAACACATGCACTGTGCATTACCTTTGTAACCAGAACACACGACACCAACATCGTATGTATGGCCGTTACAGAAAGAGGCAACACTTCCCCATCCATTGTGAGTACAGCTGTGCAGTGTGGTCTCTGTGCCCTTACATCCCACGTTGTTCAGCCAGACTTTACCCGACCCTCGTCCATTGTACCAATATCCTACAGCTTTGGTAAAACCCAGTTGTCGACATGCAACCTTGGCGTCGGCCATACCCCAGCTACCAACACACACTGTTCCCCATTGGTTATTGTGGAGGACTCGTACAATACCAGCAACACCTGAACCTACTGTACCAGGTTCAAGTTGTATATCTTGGGCATCTTCAAAGAACAACACACAAAAGATATTTCTATTGTACTCGTTCACTACGTCTGCTCATTGTGGTTAACTCATAACAACTATGTCTTTGCTGGTATGTGTAGCTAGCTAGCATTTATAGACCATCAGGGACACAAGATCGATTCATATTAATTTCCGCAACTTAAGAGTGGTAGTCTGTAAGAATCAGACCAAATTAAGAAGTCGTGGCCAGGTAGGATCGCTGATTTGCCCCAAATTCGGCATGTGGTCTTGGTTTTATGCCCTATCAACGAATCCAGTGGTTTGAGACGGAAAAAAACATTTGTTCAAAAGTTAGGGGGAGGGGTACTTTTTGGTCCTAAATCGATCGTCAAATAGCGCAAATCATCGGTATGTTTGGCGATTCATATCACTACAAGCATAAACGTTTTCAAAACATATTAATATACCAAACAAAGTACATTATTTCTTCTATCGAAAACAGTTTTCAAATTTAAAAAAGAATTGTTTTCAAGTATCTCACAGACTCCGAAAAGAAAGGAATATGGCGGCGTTGCTGACTAACCGGAAATTTAGTTTTTTTTTGATGGACAAAAAATGCCTTTGGTATTTAAATTCAGAAGCTGTCCTTTATTTTGGAATAACTTCAATAATAGTTCTAAAGATTGCAAAAATAAAAATCATGGGCAAATTTAATGCGCGGCCTATATAAAAAAAAAATTATCAAGGTTGCTATTAATTTTCATGATTTTCAATTATTGCACGTTTACCGCGGTCCCGTGTGAACGGAGCCCCTAAGCAGATGTTTTTTTGACCGGTCAAATATTGTCCGGTACCGTGTAAACGTAGCCTAAGACTATATTTTATGCATTTCACAAACATACTTTATTTTCACAAATGTTTATTACAAATAAAAATAATATACAAATTAGGTAATACCTAAAAGCGGAGCTCCCAGTTTAATTTTTTAATATTTTATTTACGAGTTGCGTACATATTTTGCGGAGCCTCTGGGCGAGGCAAAATACAAGTAATGAGTAAAATATCAGCCCGTAATACCCAAGAAAATATCTAATATTAAAGGGATTTATTATACAACTTACTGTTTATTGTAATTTCTATGGCATCTTTAATCGAAAAATATAACCTTTCGGAGATTCAGCGCGCGGAGAGAGAATCAAAAGAAAGCCCTGGAAAAGCCAGTAAAATGTAAAATATTTCTCGCTCTCTTTTTGATTGACATAATGTCAAAAACTTCATCGGCTATCGATGTAGATGACGCCATCATGTAACGCAACACACAAAAGGAAAGTTTGTCATTTACACGAGGGGCGGAGATTTCTCATTGAAAAAAGATCCGATAAAAGCATGTTAATGGACAATTCATGAATGGAAATTGATTTAATGTAAGTAAAAAATTGTAATAAATTCCACTGCCTTTTCTTAGGATGGTTATCGTTTTCATTCTATGCACTTTTTCATATTTTTCTCAAATTTTCAACAATCAATAGTTTTGTTCAGACAAAAAAGTGTTCACAAATGTTTTTGCTGGAAAATACGATTCCCAAACGATAGTGTGAATAGCCTTATTATTATCCCTTTTATTTTTAAGTCATTAAGCTTATTTTGCTTTTGATAACGCCTTGAAAAAGTGCTGCGGCTGAACAGTCGTTTTACGGCCGCTTTTTACGTTCTTTTATTTTCCAAAGTTAGTTAGGATTCCGGATAGAAAAGGTTAAACCTTTTCATCGTATTAGATTTACTAAAAAGAAGTCATGGCAAATCAGTTCAAAACAAAACAAAAAGTTCTTTTGAAATGGAATTAAAAGCCTCAAGAATAAGTTCTACCAACACAAGATCGATTTGAAAAGACAAGGATTTTAAAACAAGGTATTTTATTATGAAAAACTTCGTGTAAAACATCATTTTGTTCTGTAAACGACTTTGAAGTAAAAACTACTAAAACAAGCTCGTTTACTAGCCATAAACTAGTCAATATTGCTTAATAAACCGAAGTTATTCAACCAATTTTAAATTGTTTGTATATCAATTCATCTTTTATGTTTTCCGTTTATGAGGAAAAACTATGACAAAACGATTTGAACATTGAACTAATTTAGACTACAAAACAGACCCTACTTTTACACGAAAACAACGACAAAACGAGTTGAAGATTAAACTAATTTAGACTGCAAAACAGACCCTACATTTACACAAAAACTATGATAAAACGAGTTGAAGATTGGACTAATTTAGACTGCAAAACAGTCCCTACTTTTACACGAAAACTATGACGAAACGAGTTGAAGATTGCACTAATTTAGACTGCAAAACAGACCCTAGTTTTACACAAAAACTATGACAAAACGAGTTGAAGATTGCACTAATTTAGACTGCAAAACAGACCCTACTTTTGCACGAAAACTATGACGAAACTAGTTGAAGATTGCACTAATTTAGACTGCAAAACAGACCCTAGTTTTACACAAAAACTATGACAAATCGAGTTGAATATTGAACTAATTTAGACTGCAAAACATTCCCTACTTTTACACGAAAACTACGACGAAACGAGATGAAGATTGCACTAATTTAGACTGCAAAACAGACCCCACTTTTACAAGAAAACTACGACGAAACCAGTTGAAGATTGAACTAATTTTTGAGTTTTGTCTCTCAAAAACTTGAAACAAATGATAATCTTGAACTTACTTTATCGGTGATTATTTTCTTGAGGTGTTCTTTCTTCAATGACATTGATCATATTTTGACGAATAAATGTATGTACTTGAATTTTGATGGATCAAACAATGTTCATAGTTCAACTGCCAAGCTTGAAAATCCTTCAATAAACTGTGCCGAGGGAAGCGATTTGAAGACAGTTTTCGTAACAAACAAGGTCGCTTCTTTATCACTTTTTTTTAAATTGCTGTCAGATCTATTCTTCCGCGAAGGAAAATACGTTTACTTGGTCTTTTGTAATCAGTCTTTTGCTTTTCTTTAGTATAATTTCTTCGTTTTTGTGTCCTTCATGTTTATGTTCTAGTTCTTCGCTCAAAACTCTCTTTATGTTCTTCGAAGTTCATCTTTCTCCGTTCATATTTTGTATTAATGAAAGCTCTGCTATTTAATAGCAAGTAGTACTATTTTGTTGTTGTTTGTTTGACTTTTTTGTCGATAAAAGAACAACTTTGCTTTGTTGATCTAGTGCTATTTAGCGCGCTCATCACGTTCGTTCCCACCGAAATGTAACAGCCAATCAGAATCGCGATGTACACGGTCGTACGGACGGACGTACGGACAGCGTGGGCTTCCTGTGTCGGTCGACGAAAAAATCAACTCGATGGGTTACCATTTTTTCTAAAGTATGGTGCTCCGCTTGCTCGGGCCTTTGGCCCACGCGGAGTTCCGCTAATAATTATAAATTATTTAAATTAAAAAAAAAAAATGAAAACGATTATGTTTTTTTCTTTTGTTATTCTTAAACCATTTTTAATAGCTTGAAACATATGAAGGAAGTACCAGAATGTGCTTCATGCATTCTAAATTGTTGTCCCTTATCAAAACTATGCGGTTTAATAGTCTTTATGTTGCCTAATTATTGATTGCACTCATCTGGTGATCGTACGTGTTTATTCATTATATCAAAAACAAAGTTTGGTCGCTAAAGAGACTCTTGAAGTTACTGGTGTGGAAATCCATCTATTTCCTGCTCTTTGTATAACACTTTGCAGTATTATTCACTCGTAAACAATTATTGGTAAATCGGTAATTCATATCCATTCATCTTCAATTTAAGGTTTTTAAAAGTATCATATTCATCAGATCACAAATCGTTCCAGCTTGATTCTAGCTTAGCAGCTAGATGAAAAAGATAAACTATTTACTATAAACACGATTGAGATTTTTGCCATGACAATTTTCAAGGAGATAACGATATCACCGGTTGATATTAACGATAAAGATAGTCATGACGATAACATTAGCGATAAAGATAACAATAACAATAACGATGACGATAAAGATCCTAGCGATAATGATAACGATGACGATGACGATAACGATAACGATTCAAATGATAATGATAACAATAACGATGACGATAACGATAACGATCCTAATGATAATGATAACAATAACGATGACGATAAGATCATTATACGTACTCTTCTGAAAGAGTATAAAGCATTTAATAGCTACACTGCATTACAAAATAACTACAGGACAACAAATTAGGTGGTGGGCATCTCATTTATTCATGCCCACCCTTCATTAACGATAATGATAAAAAATAACGATGACAATAACGAACCTAATGATAATGATAACAATCATAGCGAAAGCAAATATAAGAATAAGGATTACGATGACGATGACGATAACGATAATATTTACGATAATAACGATAATGATAACAATAACGATGACGATAATCATAACGATAACGATCATAACGAAAACGATAACATTAACGATAACATTAACGATAATGCATGATAACGATAACGATACGGACAACGATAATGAGAACGATCACAATTAACAGCGATCACGACAACGACAAAGAAAACCATAATGCTAGCGACAACGAGCAAGCCATGCTCACAAACCATTAGATAAATTCTGATTCCAAGAGATTTATTTTAAAAGTCAAACTTTTGAATTAATTGTTTGTATACCACACTAATTTCTATCATTTATACAAATGAAAAGGTTTCTCAAGTAATTATATTCGTTCATTGTCACTAGAAATATATTTTAAACGTACATAGGCAATAGAATGAAATATGTATGACACCGTAAAAAATGTAAACTTAACTTTGTTGACAGTTCGAGCTTTAGCTCGAACGACGAAGGGATAGAATTCGAAACGTCAACTTCATTCTATTGCCAATCGTTTATATCAATTTCCGAAGCAGGTTACATTAGTTTAGTCACTAGTTTCCATTTATATTTAAAACAAGACATCTTTACCAAGTACATTTTGTGTATCGTCCTTTTAAGATGCCCAAGATATACAACTTGAACTTGGTACAGTAGGTTCAGGTGTTGCTGGTATTGTACGAGTCCTTCACAATAACCAATGGGGGACAGTGTGTGATTATAATTATTACTTCGATATGAAGGACGCCAAGGTTGCATGTCGACAACTTGGTTTTACCAAAGCTGTG
This sequence comes from Metridium senile, assembly GCA_949775045.1. Taxonomy (NCBI): domain Eukaryota; kingdom Metazoa; phylum Cnidaria; class Anthozoa; order Actiniaria; family Metridiidae; genus Metridium; species Metridium senile. The sequence goes on from OX459100.1 coordinate 4,724,752, forward strand.
GGATATTGGCAATATGGACGAGGGTCAGGAAAAGTCTGGCTGTACAACATGAAGTGTGTGGGCACAGAGACCTCACTGCACAGCTGTAAAAGCAGTGGATGGGGTGATGGCAACTGGTGCAGTCACGGTACCGATGTTGGTGTCGTGTGTTCTGGTTACAAAGGTAATTCAGTCTTCCATCATTTAGATACACATTCATTTTTCAAAGTTATCATTAATGTTTATTATTGAGTTTACAGGTCCACCTCAAGATAACATACAACTTGAACCTGGTACAACGGGTTTAGCTGTTGCTGGTATTGTACGAGTCTACCACAATAACCAATGGGGAACAGTGTGTTATCCTGGCTTCGATATGCCAGACGCCAAGGTTGCATGTCGACAACTTGGTTTTACCAAAGCTGTAGGATATTGGTGGTTTGGACATGGGTCGGGTAAAGTGTGGCTGTATAACATGAAGTGTAAGGGCACAGAGACCTCACTACACAGATGTTCTCACAATGGATGGGGAAAAGTCAAAGAAATTATGATATGCCTCATAATATCGCTGGTATTTTATTATTTCAATATGCCAAATATATACAACTTGAACCTGGTACAGCAGGTTCAGGTGTTGCTGGTATTGTACGAGTCCTCCACAATAACCAATGGGGAACAGTGTGCCAAAGTGGCTTCTATATGAAGGACGCCATGGTTGCATGTCGACAACTTGGTTTTACCAAAGCTGTAGGATATTGGGACTATGGACGAGGGACGGGTAAAGTCTGGCTGTACAACATGAAGTGTAAGGGCACAGAGACCTCACTACACAGCTGTACTCACGATGGATGGGGAAAAGTTTACTCTGGCTGCAATGGTCACACATTGGATGTTGGTGTTGTGTGTTCTGGTTACAAAGGTAATTGAATCTTCCAGCATTTATAAAAAAAATTCATTTATCAAGGTTACTATTAATTTTCATGATTGAATGTACAGATCCACCTCAAGATAACATACATCTTGAACCTGGTACAGTAGGTTCAAGTGTTGCGGGTATTGTACGAGTCCTTCATAATAACCAATGGGGAACTGTGTGTCGTTATAACTTCGATATGAACGACGCCAAGGTTGCATGTCGACAACTTGGTTTTACCAAAGCTGTAGGATATTGGCACTATGGACGAGGGTCGGGTAAAGTCTGGCTGTACCACATGAAGTGTAAGGGCACAGAGACCTCACTACACAGCTGTACTCACAATGGATGGGGAGGTCATGGCTCTTACTGCGACATTCACACACGCGATGTTGGGGTCGTGTGTTCTGTTTACAAAGGTTCTTAACAGCTTTCTATTGATATGGACGAGGATCGGGTAAAGTCTGGCTGTACAACATAAAGTGTAAGGGCACAGAGGCCTCACTACACAGCTGTTCTCACAATGGATGGGGAAAAGTTAACTCTGGCTGCAACGCTCACAATTGGGATGTTGGTGTTGTGTGTTCTGGTTACAAAGGTAATTCAATCTTACAGCATTTAAGTAAAAGTTATCGTTACTGTTATATAAATAACTTGAAGCTGGTACAGTAGGTTCAGGTACCGGTGTTGCTGGTATTGTACAAGTCCTCCACACACAAAAAAGTGGAACAGTGTGTCATGGTTACTTCGATATGCTAGACGCCAAGGTTGCATGTCGTCAACTTGGTTTTACCAAAGCTTTAGGATATTGGTACTATGGCCGAGGGACGGGTAAAGTCTGGCTAAACGACATGGCATGTAGTGGCTCCGAAACATCTCTACACGACTGTAAAAGCAGTGGATGGAGTGATGGAAACTGGTGCAGTCACGGCACCGATGTTGGTGTCGTGTGTTCTGATTACAAAGGTAATTCAGTCTTCCATCATTAAGATACAAATTTATTTGTTTAAAAGATATCATTAATATTTATGACTGAGTTTACAGGTCCACCTCAAGATAACATACAACTTGAACCTGGTACAACGGGTCTAGCTGTTGCTGGTATTGTGCGAGTCTACCACAATAACCAATGGGGAACAGTGTGTTATGGTAGCTGGGGTATACCAGATACCAAAGTTGCATGTCGACAACTCGGGTTTACCAAAGCTTTAGGACCTATGTACTATGTACGAGGGTCGGGTAAAGTCTGGCTGAACGGCATGGCATGTAAGGGGACAGAGACCTCACTACACAGCTGTACACACAATGGATGGGGAAATGTTTACTCGAGTTGCAACGGACACACAAGGGATGCTGGTGTTATGATATGTGCAGTTGTGTCATGCAATATATGTTGCTATATACTGTTGCTCTCAATTAATGATGAAATGTTCACAGTAACTGCAACGGACACAAAATGATGCAGGTGTTCTTCGAAACGCTGAAATCTATTTTGCCGATGCTCTGCATGTACCACACTCTTGATTGTCTGCTTTAGCTATAAAATAATATACCAGAGATGTACTGGTGCTCATATGTGTTGGTGTCGTTTATCGATAAAATGCACTTGAAGAAGTCATATTTTTTTAATCAATTTGTTAACTGATTGAAATGACCAAATTCAAATCTTGTGTTTATATGCCCAAGATATACAACTTGAACCTGGTACAGTAAGGTCAGGTGCTGCTGGTATTGTACGAGTCCTTCACAATGACGAATGGGGAACAGTGTGTCATACTAACTTCGATATGCCAGACGCCAAGGTTGCATGTCGACAACTTGGTTTTACCAAAGCTTTAGGATATTGGTACTATGGACAAGGGACGGGTAAAGTCTGGCTGTACAGCATGCAGTGTAAGGGCACAGAGACCTCACTACACAACTGTAAAAGCAGTGGATGGGGTGATGGCAGCTGGTGCAGTCACGGAAATGATGTTGGTGTCGTGTGTTCTGGTTACAATGGTATTAAATACACATGCAGTACTCGATCACTCATCAAAGTTATCAAAACAGTTGTTGTTGCCGCACTTCATTTAAATTAGTTTGTGTAAAATGTCGTCGTTCAACTCCTTTCAATATTAGTAAATGTTAAAAATGTGTTTTTTTCTTTCTTTTGTCTCTCTTTTGTAGCACAGGAGTGCGTGTAAGTGGGTTGGGTCTTTTATTACTCTTAGGGGATAGGATAGGGTAATTTTACCTAGTAGCGGACGTCATGTTCTATTGTAATTTTACCCGCCTTGGCGAATTGTTAAACAAATAAAAATCAATAATAATTAAATAAATATGTCTGCCAAAACAATAAATTAATGGAGTATTGTTACATTTTACTGCAACAAATTTAAGCTAATGACCTACAATTGTTTACTCGCTGGTTTCCAAATTGTATTTTAAACATATGACATCTTTGCCAAGTAAACTTTCAATTTACGTATTATTTTTTTTAAGATGCCCAAGATATACAACTTAAACCAAGTACAGTAGCTTCAGGTGTTGCTGGTATTGTACGAGTCCTTCACAATAAACAATGGGGAACAGTGTGTCATGCTTACTTCGATATGAACGACGCCAAGGTTGCATGTCGTCAACTTGGTTTTAACAAAGCTGTAGGATATTGGTACTATGGACGAGGGTCAGGTAAAGTCTGGTTAGACGAAATGAAATGTAGTGGTTCCGAGACTTCACTACACAGCTGTTCTCACGCTGGATGGGGTGATGGTACTTACTGTGGCAACAATCACAAATATGATGTTGGTGTCGTGTGTTCTGGTTACAAAGGTAATTTTAAAAATTATTTTTGTAAGCTTTTTACAAGAAGTAACATGTCTGTATTGAATTGCATTAGTATTCCACATAAGCAACATTCAATATTTATAGCGTTTGGTACTTTTTTGCGACTGTTGATATCTTGCAAAGACTAAAATCGGAACATCATCCCATTATTGTAACTATGGTTGATATAGTAAATATGGTAACATTTCTAGGTTGACACTCTATATTTGCAATACTTTCAGGAAGCTATTAATTTTTGCCAAATATGTCGTGTAATACATTTAATTCTTTCGTACGTGCTTTTAAAAAACGCAAATTACAATTTTATTTAAATATAACACTGATATGTTTACAGGTCCACCTCAAGATAACATACAACTTGAACCTGGTACAACGGGTCTAGCTGTTGCTGGTATTGTACGAGTCCTCCACAATAACCAATGGGGAACAGTGTGTCAAAGTAACTTCGATATGCCAGACGCCAAGGTTGCATGTAGACAACTTGGTTTTACCAAAGCTATAGGACCTGCGTGGAAGAGACGAGGGTCGGGTAAAGTTTGGCTGAACTACATGAAATGTAAGGGCTCAGAGATCTCACTACACAGCTGTTCTCACAATGGATGGGGAAGTGTTGCCTCTTACTGCAACAGTCACAAATATGATGCTGGTGTCATAATGACATTTAAGTGCGGCTTCACAGCATGTATTTCAAAAAGGTTTACAGTAATAGATAATTGTCATATTCATTATTAGTATGCATTCTTGCTAAAACGGTGATTCTAGTTACATCACCGTGACTGAATCAAATCATGGAAATAGCGGTTTTGACCATGCACTTATCTCATTCAGTTTTCAGACAGAATCAGATCTTTACTGATACGTTATTGGTCCTTGTTAAACACATTTATTGCTGTATGTAACCGGATTGTAAAATTGACATTTCGCACAATTAAAATAAAAAATTGTTTGTCTTAAATCGTTATTCCTAGTATATTATACTTTCAAGATGTCGATGATATAGAACTTGAATCTGGTAGAGTAGGTTCAGGTGTTGCTGGTATTGTACGAGTCCTTCACAATAAACAATGGGGAACAGTGTGTTATCCTGGCTTCGATATGCCAGACGCAAAGGTTGCTTGTCGTCAACTTGGTTTTACCAAAGCTGTAGGATATTGGGAATATGGACAAGGGTCGGGTAAAGTCTGGCTGTACAATATGAAGTGTAAGGGCACAGAGACCTCACTACACAGCTGTACTCACGATGGATGGGGAAAAGTTTACTCTGGCTGCAATGGTCATACATTGGATGTTAGTGTTGTGTGTTCTGGTTACAAATAAAATTGAATCTTCCAGCATTTATAAAAAAAATTCATTTATCAAGCTTACTATTATTTTTCATGATTGAATGTACAGATCCACCTCAAGATAACATACATCTTAAACCTGGTACAGTAGGTTCAGGTGTTGCGGGTATTGTACGAGTCCTTCATAATAACCAATGGGTAACAGTGTGTCGTTATAACTTAGATATGAACGACGCCAAGGTTGCATGTCGACAACTTGGATTTACCAAAGCTGTAGGATATTGGCACTATGGACGAGGGTCAGGATAAATCTGGCTGTACAACATGCAGTGTGTGGGCACAGAGACCTCACTGCACAGCTGTAATCACAATGGATGGGGAAGTGTCGCCTCTTACTGCAACAGTCACAAATATGATGCTGGTGTCATACTGACATTTAAGTGCCTCTTCACAGCATGTATTTCAAAAAGGTTTTCAGTAATAGATAATTGTCATATCGATTATTAGTATTCATTCTTGCTAAAACGGTAATTCTAGTTACTTCAGCGTGACTGAATCAAAACATGGAAATAGCGAGTTTGACTATTTACTTCATTCAGTTTTCAGACAGAATCAGATTTTTACTGATACGTTATTGGTCCTTGTAAAGTAATTTAATTGCTGTATGTAACCGGATTTTAAAAATTACACAGCGTACAATTAAAATGTAAAATTGTTTGTCTTAAATCGCTATTCCTAGTATATTATACTATCAAGATGTCGACAACATACAACTTGAACGTGGTACAGTAGGTTCAGGTGTTGCTGGTATTGTACGAGTCCTCCACAATAAACAATGGGGAACAGTGTGTCATGATGGCTTTGATATGAAGGACGCCAAGGTTGCATGTCGACAACTTGGTTTTACCAAAGCTGTAGGATTTTGGGTTCTTGGACGAGGGACGGGTAAAGTCTGGCTGAACAGCATGCGATGTACAGGCACAGAGACCTCATTACACAGCTGTTCTCACGATGGATGGGGAGGTCATGGCTCTAACTGCGACAGTCACAAATACGATGTTGGTGTCGTGTGTTCTATCAAGTATAGAAAAACATCATTTATACTGAATAAGTTTTATTAGTCTCGTGACATGATAACGGCATATATAAAAATTCGTAAAAACTATTCGCACGATTATCAACAGTTGTATTCTAGGCCTACATGCCTTGGCTCCTCTAGCCTTCAACTTGACAATCTGCCTCAACGTTATCCTCGTTTTCATAACATTATTCAATAATGCCAAAAGAAGCGTTGAATAAATAAATTATATACCTTGTTTTTTACAAAGCCATTGGAGTGTACGATTGACGAGCGATGTTGCATTTTTTTTTTATTGCTACATTGCAATTATTATTTATTAAAAATAAAATGTTTTTCTAGAGTATTATTCTCGTTCTGCAGTTTTTTGATATCGTACAGCAAGTCCATATCAAATTATTGTTTTACAACGGGTTTAGCAGTTTTTTGAATTGTGCGAGCTGTGCGAGTCTACAAACAATGGCTTACAGTATGTGCTTTATATTTCTTGTATATGAACGGCGTCAAGGTAAATTACCTACATGTCGACAATGTTCTAAGCTTTATCAAAGCTATAGGACCTGCGTACAATAGCCGAGGGTCGGGTAAAGTGTGGCTGTACAACATGCAGTGTAAGGGCACAGAGACCTCGCTACACAGTTGTACTCACAATGGATGGGGAAGTGTTGTCTCTTACTGCAACAGTCACAAATATGATGCTGGTATCATATTGACATTTAAGTGCATCTTCACAGCATATATTTCAAAAAGTTTTCAGTGAGGGATAATTGTCATATTGCTTAATTTTTATTATGAATTTTTGATAAAATGGTCATTCTAGTAACATTACCGTGACTGAATCAAAACATGGAAATAGCGGTTTTGACCATTTACCTAATTCAGTTTTCAGACAGAAACAGATCTTTAGATTTACTGGTACGTTTTTGGTCCATGTAAAGTACATTAATTGCTGTATGTAACCGGATTGTAGAAATTACACTGCGTAAAATTAAAATGTAAAATTGTTTGTCTTAAATCGCGATCCTTAGTATATTATGCTTTCAAGTTGCCCAACATATATATACAACTTGAACCTGGTACAATAGGTTCAGGTGTTGCTAGTATTGTACGAGTCCTCCACAAAAACCAATGGGGAACAGTGTGCCATAGTGGCTTCTATATGAAGGACGCCATGGTTGCATGTCGACAACTCGGTTTCGCCAAAACTATAGGATATTGGGATTATGGACAAGGGTCGGGTAAAGTCTGGCTGAACAACATGGCATGTACGGGCACAGAGACCTCACTACACAGCTGTACTCACGATGGGTGGGGAAAGGTTTCCTCTTACTGCAACAGTCACGCAAATGATGCTGGGGTCCTGACTAAGCTGTGTCCTTACCGCCTGAGCGGTAAGGCTTTGATGATGTAGACGGAAATTGGGACGAATGGTAGTTCCTACGAGACATGTTGTTGATACAAATTCCCTGTAGGATCCTGGCGGAAGCGTTCGTTCTTCAACTCTTTTACTGCCTTGTCACATGAAGTTATGCATTAAAGTGTTTAAACCCGTTATTGGTGTTGCTGATCGAGGGCCATCGAGTAAGACTGCTATCCCAAACATGTTTTTTGTTAGCTTTTTAAATTCTACAATAACAAATTGGAACAGTGTGCGGTATTTCAGCTTCGATATAAACGACGTACGTACGCTTAGACTCGAGCAATACCATGAAAAGCTAAACCCGTTGTATACCAGGTTCAGTTTGTATATATCAACATCTTTATGGAGACTTTTGCTGCAATATGACAATGTATAAAAACAACAATGTTGAGAAATTACAACATGCCTGCACATATAGGTTAATCATTTATTAGAATATGACATGCACATTTATGGTCAAAAGTAAAATATACACTGCATGCATTGTATTACCTTGGTAACCAAAATACACGACACCAAAATCGTACGCTGTTACAATGAGAGCCAACACTACCCAAATTGTCATGATCATGTGTATTGGGGTGCCCTACTGACCAAACAGTTAAATGCAGTCGATGACTGAGTTAAACATATCAAGTACATATGTTGTATAATGTGGCTATATTTGTCTCCACACACGACACCAGCGTCGTATTTGTGACTGTTGCAGATAGAGGCAACCTTTCCCCACCCATTGTGAGTACAGCTGTGTAGTGAGGTCTCTGTGCCCTTACACTGCATGTTGTACAGCCAGACTTTACCCGACCCTCGTCTATCCCACGCAGGTCCTATAGCTTTGGTGAAACCAAGTTGTCGACATACAACCTTGGCGTCGGGTAAATCCCACCCAACATGACACACTGTTCCCCATTGGTTATTATGGTAGACTCGTACAATACCAGCAATAGCTAAACCCGCCGTACCAGGTTCAAGCTGTATGTTATGTTGAGGTGGACCTGTAAAACGTTAAACATTGCTAGAAATATTTATGGAGAAATTTGCCGTAAGAGAGGAAATACATAAACAGCAATATCGTAAAAGTAAAAAAAAACTATATATATTTATTATATGGCATCAAAATTCCGCGTGCTCTGATTGGTTGCTAACACAAAATGACCGGTCATTATTTTTTCTCGGCTGGACGGTGGCTTTGAATTTGTTTGTACGCGAGGTAAAAACAACAACAACAACCTACTTAGTTTTCGATAAACAATACAGAAGGTTCAGGTGTTGCTGGTATTGTACGAGTCCTTCACAATAATCAATGGGGAACAGTGTGTGATAATGGTGCTAACTTCGATATGAAGGACGCCAAGGTTGTATGCCAACAACTTGGTTTTACAAAAGCTGTAAGATATTGGTGGTTTGGACGAGGGTCGGGTAAAGTCTGGCTGTACGGCATGGGTTGTAAGGGCACAGAGACCTCACTACACAGCTGTAATCACAATGGATGGGGAAGCGTTCGCTCTGGATGCAACGCTCACAAATGGGATGTTGGTGTTGTTTGTTCTGGTTACAAAGGTAATTCTTGAGAGAGGAAAATAACGATATTTTAGGTCATATCAATTTGTCATTTTAATACACAGATATTTTAGTTAATATACCATTCTTATGTTAGCGGTTGACCTTACAGAGCGATATGGTAAACAAGTGTTTTTACCATTATCTAGCTAATATATTGTCGATAAGAAGATAATAAACCTCACGCATCGAAACACAGTTCGACTGTTTTGTGATACATTATATTCAGATATTCTAGGTTACTTTTCAATAAGAGTATTTATCTTATTTCTAATTATGATACATTGTCTCATAACAATTACTTGTCAGCCATCATATTTAATTTCATATACCAGCAACACATTGTGTGTGACCACACAAACTATTCTAGAAATAACTTAAAACGAGTGACAGATATATCAAATGTCACATACCAAATAGCTTAGGATATAAATAGAAGTCACACTGTCTTGTAAACTAACACACTAGAACACAACTAAAACTTCATCAATAAAGATCCGATGCCAGCCTATCAAAGCAGAGTACGTAGTCCTTTCTTTAACATAATACACTGCTTTCCATCTCAAACTTTGTTTCTCCATGCTTTTATATAATTATGTTTTATATAATGAATAGTTGTATTTCATTTTTCCAGAAATTTATATTTTATATTTATATCGTATCAAAGATACCGTATGAAATCTTCAAAACAATTCCATTACCATATATGGTATTGTAGGTGAGAAGTAACAAAAAACTTTGGTTAGTGCGCGAGACACATTTTTTTAACAGGTTGAGATTGCAACAGAACAATTGGCATAACTTTGATACGATTTACATTTACCAAACCATCTTATTTAAACCATTTTATTCTCAATGTCTAATGTTATACAGACCCACCTCAATTTAACATACAACTTGAACCTGGTACAACGGTTCTAGCTGTTTCTGGTGTTGTACGAAATTATCACAATAACCAATAGGGAAAAATATGTCATGATTACTTCTACATGAACGACGCCAAGGTTGCATGTCGACAACTTGGTTTCAACAAAGCTATGGGACCTGCTTACAGTAGACAAGGTCCGGGTAAAGTTTGGCTGTGTAACGTGGGATGTAAAGGCACAAAGACCTCACTAAACAGCTGTGCTCACAATGGATGAGGAGGTCATTGCTCTAGCTGCGACAGTCACAAATACGTTATTGGTGTCGTGTGTTCTATCAATTATAGGAATACCACTTATATACTAAACAAGTTTTTTTTATTCCCGTGACATGATAACAGCATGTATGCAAATTCGTATAAACTAATATTCGCACATTTATTTATGCGTGTTTTTCACGCCGACATGCCTTAGCTCGTCCGACCCTCATCTTGGCAATTTTTCTCAACTTTATCTTTAATGTCATGACTTAGGGTCATAACGTTATTCAATATACCCGAAAGAACCGTTGAATTGCTTAAATGACACTGCTGTTCTCATGCGATGGACGGGTAAGTGTTTACTCTGGTTGCAACGATCACACATGGGCTGGTGGTGTTATGGTATGTGAAGTTCTCTGACATGCGACATATTTTACCATATACTGTTGTTCTAAATTATTGGGGAAATGTTCACTTTTTTGACAATGGTCACAAACGGAAAACCGGTGTTTTTCAAAAAGGTGACATATATGTTACGGCCGCTCTACAGCATATTTGCTTTAATGACGTAAAATCTGAATTGCAATGAAAAAGCACACAGCATCAATATATTGGCGCTCAGCGAGGTATATGCAAAGTAAGACCAGAGAAACAAATCTTTATAGCTTTTGCTCGTGTTGTACCGATTGTTTTATCGATACAGGAAACAGTGTGTGATGGTAGCTGGGATATGTACTGGCACAGGGACATCTCTACACGCGGACTGTAAAAGCAGTAGATGGGGCGATGGTAACTGGTGCAGTTACGGTAGCGATGTGATAACATACATCTTGATCGTGGTGGAACGACTTTAGCTGTTTCTGGTATTGCACAAGTCCACCTAAATACAGCACTTAGTACTGTATTTACTAATTGTAAATAAAATAAGTCTAGAGTGCAGTACTTATAGTACTGTATTCATTAATTGTAAAAAAAATTAATAAAAAAAGTCTACCTATATAACCAATGGGGAACACTGTGTGATGGTGGCTGGGATATGCTACACGCCAGCTCACTACAGAGCTGTTCTCACAATGGGTGGGGAAATGTTCACTCCGACTGCAACAGTCACAAATACGATGCTTGTGTCGAGTTTGCAGACAAAAATATCTTTAAAAAAAAAAATACCTTTACAACCAGAACACACGACACCAACATCGTACTTGTGACTCTCGCAGCTAGAGCTATGACATCCCCATCCACCATGAGTACAGCTGTGTAATGAGGTCTCTGAGCCCTTACACCGCATGTAGTACAGCCAGACTTTACCCGACCCTCGTCCATACCACCAATATCCTACAGCTTTGGTAAAACCAAGTTGTCGACATGCAACCTTGGCGTCCTTCATATCGAAGTCACCACGATTACACACTGTTCCCCATTGTTTATTGTGAAGGACTCGTACAATACCAGCAACACCTGAACCTACTGTACCAGGCTCAAGTTGTATATCTTAGGCGTGGGGAAAAAGGATACGTAATCTAATTAACTAAGAAATCCTATTCCACATTTCAGTATGTTATTTGGATTTAGCTTTTATCAGGGTGATAAATGCGCTAATCGCACACTCAGTTTCCGCCAATCAGATTGCAGGATTTGCTAGTGATGACAAATTTAAAGTGGATCTGATGAACTTTGTCAGCTAGTGGAGTAACATATACATATTTTCGCTAATTCAGTATACGTTGTCTTTGTAAAACAAATGCAGGCTTTGTCGAATCTGAAACTAGTATGAGCGGAATGTTTGACTGATTTGAAAAGCTAGGCTTTCATATGAGTTGACAAAATTTTACTAGTTTATTTTTGTTAGGCATACAGTACCAAAGCATGATCAACAATGAGCAAGAGGGAATTCTACACAATAAGTCACTTAATGCTTTATGCTTTGATGTGTCTGAAAAATAACCTGATGTTACTGCTGATCATGTTACGATAATGCATGCTTTCTTTCATACCAGGAGTATATAAATAGCTAAAAATGACCGCGCCATAGCAGGTGCGCGTACTAGGAAATTTGATCAGGTGTATAGTGCTTAGAAACTATATGAAACACATGTTGTATTATCATTCATTATTGCCCACACGACACCAGCATCACACTTGTGAGCGTTGCAGCCAGAATCAACACATCCAAATTATCATAAGATTAGCGACTGTGTAGTGGGATATGCTGACAACTGATCTACGCAGCTGATGAACAAGTTCAATATTTTGTATAACCTATCATATGTTGTAAAGCTATGCTTGTCTACACACACGACACCAACATCGTATTTGTGACTGTTGCACCCAGACCAAACATTTCCCCATCCATTGTGAGTACAGCTGTGTAGTGAGGTCTCTGTGCCCTTACATCTCACGTTTTTCAGCCAGACTTTACCCGACCCTCGTCCATAGTACATAGGTCCTACAGCTTTGGTAAAACCAAGTTGTCGACATGCAACTTTGTAGCCGTTCATATACCAGCTATTATGGCACACTGTTCCCCATTGGTTATTGTGGTAGACTCGTACAATACCAGCAACAGCTAAACCCGTTGTACCAGGTTCAAGTTGTATGCCATCTTGCGATGGACTTTGCAAAACGCTGAACATGATTAGAAATAACTATCTAGAAATGCGGCAAGGAGAGTAAATATTAAAATTATCACTTATTATAATTTCTTATATTAAAAACAGTGGTTTACTGCATGGTTTTATTCCAATGAGAAACATCGTATTTGACCACATGTAAAAAATACAGTGGAACCCTCCTCACGGCAAATCCTTTATTGCGGCTAGTTTTTTAGGTCCCGAAGAAATGCATGCCCATACATTGTCTATAAAATTTACGCCCTTAATACAGCCACCCTGTTAATACGGTCTCTTTAGGCTGTCCCTTGGGTGGCTGAATTAACGCGGTTCAACTACACGATGATTTTACGATGTTACCTTTTTTATAAGTTTTGAGTAAAAATGTTTTGTTTATATAATAACGGAATACTACATGGATGCTTGGAGATATGGAATTGATCTTCTCGTGTTAAAATGCAATATTGCACTCGTTCACTGGGCTTACTCATGAGATACTGTATCGAATTTGAACACTCGAAAATAAGTTCCATGTGTCCGCGCTCCCATTTATTATTCTTTATATACAAATAATCTAATATTTCATAAAAGAACACAATCATTGTGCATTACCTTTGTAACCAGAACACACGACACCAACATCACTACACAGCTGTACTCACGATGGATGGGGAACTGTTTACTCTAGTTGCAACGGTCACACAGAGGATGCTGGTGTCATATCTGGCGATGTATTTCAAAAAGGTTCTTATATTAGTGATATTTTTCATATTGCTTATTAGTATGCACTAAAACAGTTATTTACATCACTGTGATAATCAAAACATAGATATAGCGGTTATGTACTATTTGAAAAACGAGCAGTAGTGTTTTATCAAATATAAAATACCGAGGGCGAAGCATAAAACACGTGCTGCGAGTTTTTTGAATGACTTAAAAATACTCATTAGTAATTTATTACCATTTTGTCCAATATCGATGAAACAAAAGAAAACGGAAGGTTGTTTGTATTTGTGAATTATAATCTACAGTAATAACAGAGGAATGCTAACCAACTTGAATACTAATGAACTTGATAACGTTTCGTTGCAATTATTACACCTCGATCAGTAGTATACTTTCTGCCGACTTATGTCCATGTATATAGTGTGCCGGCCCCAACAACACAACTTTTATAAAACCTGAAAAATGCTTCTTTTCTATCATCCTAACCACACTAACTCACTCCGCAGCTGTGTTTAGCCGTGTTAAGCAACGCTGCCCCATTTTGTTTGCGTTACGAGGTTAATATATAATTGCATGCTTGTCTTAGCAACGACTAAAATACTTGTTTTAAGAAATATATGCCTCATAATATCGCTGGTATTTTATTATTTCAATATGCCCAATATATACAACTTGAACCTGGTACAGAAGGTTCAGGTGTTGCTGGTATTGTACGAGTCCTCCACAATAACCAATGGGGAACAGTGTGCCAAGGTGGCTTCTATATGAAGGACGCCATGGTTGCATGTCGACAACTTGGTTTTACCAAAGCTGTAGGATATTGGGACTATGGACAAGGGTCTGGTAAAGTCTGGCTGAACAACATGGCATGTACGGGGAAAGAGACATCACTACACAGCTGTACTCACGATGGATGGGGAAAGGTTTCCTCTTACTGCAACAGTCACGCAAAAGATGCTGGTGTCCTGACTAAGCTGTGTCCTTAGCGCCTATGGGGAACAGTGTGTAAGAGTGGCTGGGATATGCCAGACGCCAAGGTTGCATGTCGACAACTTGGTTTTACCAAAGCTGTAGGACATTGGGACTTTGGACGAGGGTCGGGTAAAGTCTGGCTGAACAGCATGCGATGTACAGGCACGGAGACCTCACTACACAGCTGTTCTCACGATGGATGGGGAGGTCATGGCTTTAGCTGCGACAGTCACAAATACGATGTTGGTGTCGTGTGTTCTATCAAGTATAGAAATATATCATATATACTGAATAAGTTTTATTAGTCTCGTGACATGATAACGGCATATATAAAAATTCGTAAAAACTATTCGCACGATTATCAACAGTTGTTTTCTAGGCCTACATGCCTTAGCCCCTCCAGCCTTTATCTTGACTGTCTGACTCAATGCTATCCTCGTTTTCTTGCCGTAGTCATAACGTTATTCAATATGGCCGAAAGAAGCGTTGAATAGATGAATTATATACCTTGGTTTTTTCAAAGCTATTGGAGTGTACGATGGACGAGCGATATTGCATTTTTTTGATTGCTACATTGCAATTATTAATTATTATTTATTAAAAATAAAATGTTTTCTAGAGTATTCTCGTTTTGCAGTTATTTGAAATCGTACATCAAGTCCATATCAAATTATTGTTTTACAACGGGTTTAGCAGTTTTTGGAATTGTGCGAGCTGAGCGAGTTTACAAACAATGCTGTACAGTATGTGCTTTTTATTTCTTGTATATAAATGGCGTCAAGGTAAATTACCTACATGTCGACAATGTTCTAAGCTTTACCAAAGCTATAGGACCTGCGTACAATAGCCGAGGGTCGGGTAAAGTGTGGCTGTACAACATGCAGTGTAAGGGC
Organism: Metridium senile; assembly: GCA_949775045.1. NCBI lineage: Eukaryota > Metazoa > Cnidaria > Anthozoa > Actiniaria > Metridiidae > Metridium > Metridium senile. Next base: position 4,740,137 of record OX459100.1, read on the forward strand.
ACAGAGACCACGCTACACAGTGGTACTCACAATGGATGGGGAAGTGTTGCCTCTCACTGCAACAGTCACAAATATGATGCTGGTGTCATATTGACATTCAAGTGCCTCTTCACAGCATATATTTCAAAATGTTTTCAGTGAGGGATAATTGTCATATTGCTTAATTTTTATTATGAATTTTTCATAAAATGGTGGTTCTAGTAACATTACCGCGACTGAATCAAAACATGGAAATAGCGGTTTTGACCATTTACCTAATTCAGTTTTCAGACAGAAACAGATCATTAAATTTACTGGTACGTTATTAGTCCATGTAAAGTGCATTAATTGCTGTATGTAACCATGCAGGTAATAAAAATTATACTGCGTACAGTTAAAATGTAAAATTGTTTGTCTTAAATCGCGATCCTTAGTATATTATACTTTCAAGTTGCCCAACATATACAACTTGAACCTGATACAGTAGGTTCAGGTGTTGCTGGTATAGTACGAGTCCTCCACAAAAACCAATGGGGAACAGTGTGCCAAGGTGGCTTCTATATGAAGGACGCCATGGTTGCATGTCGACAACTTGGTTTTACCAAAGCTGTAGGATATTGGGACTATGGACGAGGGTCGGGTAAAGTCTGGCTGAACAACATGGCATGTACGGGCACAGAGACCTCCCTACACAGCTGTACTCACGATGGATGGGGAAAGGTTTCCTCTTACTGCAACAGTCACGCAAAAGATGCTGGTGTCCTGACTAAGCTGTGTCCTTAGCGCCAGAGCGGTACAATAACAAATTGGAACAGTGTGCGGTATTTCAGCTTCGATATAAACGACGTACGTACGCATAGACTCGAGCAATGTCATGAAAAGCTAAACCCGTTGTATACCAGGTTGAGTTTTTGTTTTTATATATCAACATCTTTATGGAGACTTTTGCTGCAATATGAAAAATGTATGAAAACAACAATGTTAAGATAGTAAAACATGCCTGCAGATATAAGTTAACTTATCATTTATTAGAATATGACATTTATGGTCAAAAGTAAAACACTGCATGCATTGTATTACCTTGGTAACCAAAATACACGACACCAACATCGTACGTATCACTGTTACAATGAGAGCCAACACTACCCAAATTGTCATGATCATGTGTATTGAGGAGCCCTACTGACCAAACAGTTAAATGCAGTCGATGAGTGAGTTAAACATATTAAGTACATATGTTGTATAATGTAGTTATATTTGTCTGCACACACGACACCAGCATCGTATTTGTGACTGTTGCAGATAGAGGCAACCTTTCCCCACCCATTGTGAGTACAGCTCTGTAGTGAGGTCTCTGTGCCTTTACAACCCAAGTTGGTCAGCCAGACTTTACCCGATCCTCGTCCATACCACATAGGTCCTAATGCTTTGGTAAAACCAAGTTGTCGACATGCAACATTGGCGTCGTTGATATACCAGCTATTATGACACACTGATCCCCAATGGTTATTGTAGTAGACTCGTACAATACCAGCAACAGCTAAATCCGTTGTACCAGGTTCAAGTTGTATGTTATCTTCAGGTGAACCTGTACAGTAATATGCAATAATGACAACACTATGAAATATCTGTGGTGGTAGCTACTACAATATATGAGGGTCTAAACGCACACTTATGATATGAAAATTTGAATTTTCAAAACATGAGCAATATATATAAACTCACAACAACGTTTGACGTGTGTGAATAAATTAATGTATTGTAATTGTTTTGTCAAAGATGGAAAGCTATCAATTACCTTTGTAACCAGAACACACGACACCAGCATCGCATTTGTGACTTTCGCAATTAGACCAATGACTTCCCCATCCATTGTGAGTACAGCTGTGTAGTGAGGTCTATATGCCCTTATAGTTCATGTAGTCCAGCCAGACCATGAGCTATTGGATACATGACATTTATGCACGATAGTACTGATCGTTGTATAATTTACTAACGAATGACAATTACTTTACTAGCAAATAACCAAAACCCCGATTAATAGATAAAACAGGGACGGGTAAAGTCTGGCTGAACAGAATGGGATGTACAGGCACAGAGACCTCACTACGCAGCTGTTCTCACAAGGGATGGGGAGGTCATGGCTCTGACTGCGACAGCCACAAATACGATGTTGGTGTCGTGTGTTCTATCAAGTATAGAAATACAACAAATATGCTAAATAAGTTATACTAGCTTAGTGACATCATAACGGTATATATACAAATTCATAAAAACTATTCGCACAGTTATCAACAGGTGTTTTCCAGGCCTACATGCCTTAGTTCCTCCAACCTTCATCTTGACAATCTGCCTCAACGTTATCCTCGTTTTCATGCCGTTGTCAGAACGTTATTCAATATTGCCGAAAGAACCGTTGAACAGATACATAATATACCTTGGTTTGTACAAAGCTATTGGATTGTACGATGGACGAGCAATATTGCATTTTTTTGATTGCTACATTGCAATTATTCATTATTATTCATTAAAAATAAAATGTTTTTCTAGAGTATTCTCTTTAATTTTGCAGTTTTTTGATATCGTACATCAACTCTACATCAAATTATTGTTTTATAACGGGTTTAGCAGTTTTTGGAATTGTGTGAGCTGTCCGAGTCTACAAACAATGGCATACATTATGTGTTTTTAATTTCTTGTATATGAACCTTGTGAAAGGTAATTAAATTACCTACGTGTCGACAATGTTCTGGGATTTACCAAAGGTCAGTGGGACCTTTTGTTCCCTTCGCACATCTGGCTTGTCTTAACAACTCGCTGTTGTTCTGACAACCCCGGGTACTTAATAACAGCACACAGAACGCGCGCACGTTTTCTATTTCTTTGTAAGTTTAAAACTATGTGATATTGTCAATATCCTTTAATATTGTTTTCATTCAGATGTGGCGAATATATAAAAATTGAGCCTCGTACAGTAGGTTCAGGTGTTGCTGGTATTGTACGAGTCCTCCACAATAACCAATGGGGAACAGTGTGTTATGGTAACTTCGATATAAACGACGCCAAGGTTGCTTGTCGTCAACTTGGTTTTACCAAAGCTGTAGGATATTGGGTCTATGGACAAGGGTCGGGTAAAGTCTGGCTGTACAACATGAAGTGTAAGGGCACAGAGACCTCACTACACAGCTGTACTCATGATGGATGGGGAAAAGTTTACTCTGGCTGCAATGGTCACACATTGGATGTTGGTGTTGTGTGTTCTGGTTACAAAGGTAATTGAATCTTCCAGCATTTATAAAAAAAATTCATTTATCAAGGTTACTATTAATTTTCATGATTGAATGTACAGATCCACCTCAAGATAACATACATCTTGAACCTGGTACAGTAGGTTCAGGTGTTGCGGGTATTGTACGAGTCCTTCATAATAACCAATGGGGAACAGTGTGTCGTTATAACTTCGATATGAACGACGCCAAGGTTGCATGTCGACAACTTGGTTTTACCAAAGCTGTAGGATATTGGCACTATGGACGAGGGTCAGGAAAAATCTGGCTGTACAACATGAAGTGTGCGGGCACAGAGACCTTACTGCACAGCTGTACTCACAATGGATGGGGAAGTGTTGCCTCTTACTGCAACAGTCACAAATACGATGTTGGTGTCGTGTGTTCTGGTTACAAACGTAATTCAATCTTCCAGAACTTATATTCAAATTCATTTATAAATGTAATTATTTTTAATTTTAGATTGAGTTCACAGGTCCACCTCAAGATAACATATACAACGGGTCTAGCTATTGCTGGTATTGTACGAGTGTGACGGAACACGGTGGGTCAGTCAATGCATCCCTCCCAAATTGACCCTCAAGTGCAGCATTCCCCGGGAGAACAAACTCAACGAATAAACACAACATACAACGAATTTAACATAAACTATTTATTACTTAAACTTGAAGGATAAATTAAAGGACTTAAATGACTAAATTAAATGAAACTAGATTGTGCTGGATAGTAATGTTTGTTGCTTCTTACTTGAATGTCGGATAATGATTCGTATCATATTGTGTTAAATGATACTAAATGATATATACTTGATACTTAAACTATTATTAATATATATATATACTTAAAGTTTGATAGTTCTTTCGTTCTTTAGTGGTTCTTGATCAATTTGGTAGAGGTTCTCGATACTGGTGCTGATATTCTTTAAAGTGTTTCTTTCGTTCTTGCATGTATTCTTTAATTAAAGTTTTTCTTTTGTTCTTGTAATAGTATTCTTTGTAGTGTTTCTTTCGTTCTTAACTCTGTATAGTTCTTAACTCTTCTGAGTTCTTAACTTTCTTAATTCTTAATTTATAACTCTTGATGAGTTATCTGAACTTTGCAGTTTACTGGGACTCTGTGTGAGTCTGCTCTCTTTAGGAACTGCTCTCGTGCTTTTACTACAACGAGTGACTGAATCAACTAGCCGCGTTAGGGCGAATTTATATGAACCTAATTATAATAAAGGTGATGTAACTCCATTTTTATCATTTGAAAGAATATAATAGATCCACTAGAATATTTAAACTTATGCTAAATAATGAAATGAAATACCTATTGTTAAATAAAAAAATACTACGAGAACTATTCAATAACCAATGTAAATGACTGGACTCTCGGCTGGCAATAGCCACAATAACCAATGGGGAACAGTGTGCCATTGTAACTTCTATATGCAAGACGCCAAAGTTGCATGTCGACAACTTGGTTTTACCAAAGCTATTGACGAGGGTCGGGTAAAATCTGGCTGAACACCATGGGATGTAGTGGCACAGAGACCTTACTACACAGCTGTACTCACGATGGATGGGGATCGGACAAATTCACTCTGACTGTAACATTCACAAATGGTATGTTGGTGTTGTGTGTTCTGGTTACAAACTAATGTAATACGCTGCTTTCCATATAAAATTTCGTCTATCAAAAGCTTGGATATGATATTATATCCAGCGAAAAGTTGCATTTTATATCTCCAGACTGTTGTACAGGTCCAACATACAATGTGAACCTAGTAGAACGGGCTTAGCTGCAACGATGACGATAATGATAACAATAATGATAATGATAACAAATAATGACAACGATAACAATAATGACAACCAATTGTTTCTTGGTACCTAAAAATCGACATTTTAAATGCATAGGGTTTCATATAACAATAACGTTAAGGATAATGATCAAAATAACGATGACGATTAAGATATCGATCATAACAATAATGATGACGTTCATAAGGAAAACAAACACGTTGACGATAGCAAAATAAAGATAAAGATAACGAAAATGATAACTATGACAATAACGATAACAATAGATAGCATTTACGATAACAATAACGATAACGATTGAATAAGCGATAACGACAACTACGATAAAAAAAGATCACGACAAAGATAACAATAACGCCAACGAACAAGTCATGCTCACAAATCATTATATACTGAATTCTGATTCCCAGAGAATATAAATACATAAAATAAAATATATAAAAGCAAAACTTTTGAATGAATTATTTGTATATCATACACATTTCTATCGTTCATACGAAAAAGGTTTCTAAGTGTGTAAAATAACAGAACTATTTTAAACAATGGCAATATATTCAGATATGAAAAATCGTAGAAAACGTTAACTTTACTTTACTGACATTCCAAGCATTAGCCCTTTTGCTCAGACGAAGGGATCAAGCTCGAAACATTAGTAGAGTTAAGTTAATATTGTTTACGGTTTTAGAAATTTGAATTCATTTTATTGTCTATCGTTTATATATCAAACGCCGCCTTTTCTCATTATTTACTTGCTAGTTCAAGTTCCATTTAAATTTGCAACTTAAGACATCTTTGTCAAGTACATTTTGTGTATTGTTCTCTTAAGATGCCCAAGATATACAACTTGAACCTGGTACAATAGGTTCAGGTGTTTCTGGTATTGTTCGAGTCTACCACAATAACCAATGGGGAACAGTCTGTAAAAATTGGTTCGATATGGAGGACGCCAAGGTTGCATGTCGACAACTTGGTTTCAGAAAAGCTGTAGGATATTGGAGGTATGGACGAGGGTCGGGTAAAGTCTGGCTGGACAACATGGGATGTAGTGGCACAGAGACCTCACTGCACAGCTGTACTCACGATGGATGGGGAAGTGTTGCCTCTTACTGCAACAGTCACAAATATGATGCTGGTGTCATATTGACATTTAAGTGCCTCTTCACAGCATGTATTTCAAAAAGATTTTCAGTAATAGATAATTGTCATAGTGATTATATATCAGTATGCATTCTTGCTAAAACGGTGATTCTAGTTACATCACCGTGACTGAATCAAAACATGGAAATAAAGTTTTTGACCATTTACCTTATTCAGATTTAAGACAGAATCAGATATTTACTGATACGTTATTGGTCCTTGCAAAACTCATTAATTGCTGTATGTAACCGGATTGTAAAATTGACATTGCGTACAATTAGAATACAAAACTATTTGTCTTAAATCACTATTCCTAGAATATTATACTTTCAAGATGTCGATGATATAGAACTTGAACCTGGTACAGTAGTTTCAGGTGTTGCTGGTATTGTACGAGTCCTCTACAATAAACAATGGGGAACAGTGTGTTATCCTGGCTTCCATATTCCAGACGCCAAGGTTGCATGTCGACAACTTGGTTTTACCAAAGCTGTAGGATATTGGCAGTATGGACAAGGGTCGGGTAAAGTCTGGCTGTACAGCATGCAGTGTAAGGGCACAGAGACCTCACTACACAACTGTAAAAGCAGTGGATGGGGTGATGGCAGCTGGTGCAGTCACGGAAATGATGTTGGTGTCGTGTGTTCTGGCTACAATGGTATTAAATACACATGCAGTACTCGATCACTCATCAAAGTTATCAAAACAGTTGTTGTTGCCGCACTTCATTTAAATTAGTTTGTGTAAAATATCGTCGTCCAAATCCTTTCAATATCAGTAAATGTTAAAAATGTGTTTTTTCTTTCTTTTGTCTCTCTTTTGTAGCACAGGATTGCGTGTAAGTGGGTTGGGTCTTTTATTACTCTTGGGGGATAGGATAGGGTAATTTTACCTAGTAGCGGACGTCATGTTCTATTGTAATTTTACCCGCCTTGGCGAATTGTTAAACAAATAAAAATAAATAATAAATAAATAAATAAATAAATAAATATGTATGCCAAAACAATAAATTAATGGAGTATTATTACCTTTTACTGCAAGCTAATGGCCTATATTTGTTTACTCGCTGGTTTCCAAATTGTATTTGAAACATATGACATCTTTGCCAAGTAAAATTTCAATTTGTGTATTGTTTTTCAAGATGCCCAAGATATACAACTTGAACCTGGTACAGTAGGTTCGGGTGTTGCTGGTATTGTACGAGTCCTTCACAATAACCAATGGGGAACAGTGTGTCAAAGTTACTTTGATATGAAGGATGCCAAGGTTGCGTGTCGACAACTTGGTTTTACGAAAGCTGTAGGATTTTGGTACTATGGACGAGGGTCAGGTAAAGTCTGGTTAGACGAAATGAAATGTAGTGGATCTGAGACATCACTACACAGCTGTTCTCACGCTGGATGGGGTGATGGTACCCACTGTGGCAACAATCACAAATATGATGTTGGTGTCGTGTGTTCTGGTTACAAAGGTAAGTTTCCAACTTATTTATGTAAGCTTATTACCACAAGGGGAATGTCTGTATTGAATTGCATTATCATTCAACTTATGCAAAATTCAATATGTAGCGTTTAATTTGGTACTTTTTGAGTGCTGATATCTTGCAAAGAAGAAAATCGGAATATCATCATTTTATTTTAAATATAGTTGATACATTAACAAGACGCATAACTGCGTAATCTCGGGATTCTCTTTGATGTGCAAAATAATTTTAATGTATACACCTAATTTCAAAAACGTTGCCAAAGAAATAGAACATTTGTACTTTTGGAATACATTAAAAAGACAAAGGAAGATCACAGAACTGAGATCAACACGAAAACTTACATTTAACAAACTTATTATAGCACTAATACATTAGTAAAAGGCTTATTATCATTATTGGAGTGTTTAGGTTAAATCATACACAGAATAACATGCGTTTTATTACGTGATTTGAATCAAAGTACTCTTGTGTTTGTGTTTCGGCCCAGCGGTGTTCTTAATTAAAGCGCTTTCAAAACTGATCGCTTCTAGGCAATAAATACGGCGAAAAGTTACATTTGTCAAACTTATTATCACACTAATACATTGGTTAATGGTTTATTACCATTATTGGAGTGTGTTTGATTTAAGTAAACACCGAATTAACGTATTAAATCAGTTTATTTCGTATATTTGTGTGTATAATTGACATTGACCATACTGCGCTTGCGTGGCATTTTGGCGATGAAGATGAACAAAAAATAAAGGCGAAACCTATACTCGGATTCCACAAGAATCCCGAGTAAATATGGTGAAAATTCTAGGTTGACACTCGAAATTTCAAATAATTCCAGTAAGCTATTATTTTCGGTCAAAAATGTCGCGTAATTAATACATTTAAGTCTTTGGTACATGCTTTTCAAAAACGCAAATTACAATGGTATTGAAATGAAACACTGATATGTTTACAGGTCCATCTCAAGATACCATACAACTTGAACCTGGTACAACAGGTTTAGCTGTTGCTGGTATTGTACGAGTCTACCACAACAACTTTTGGGGAACAGTGTGTCATTATAGTGGCTGGTATATGCTAGACGCCATGGTTGCCTGTCGACAAAACGTTACCAAAACGTTACCAAAACGTTAGGAACTATGTACTACTGGGGACGAGGGTCGGGTAAAGTCTGGCTGTACAACATGCAGTGTAAGGGCATAGAGACCTCACTACACAGCTGTACTCACAATGGATGGGGAAGTGTTCACTCTAGTTGCAACGGTCACATAAGGGATGCTGGTGTCAGTTCTGTATAATTTGTAAAATAGATCTAAAGGAAGGCGTTTGTTGTTGAACTGTCTCTCGAGCGGAAAGGCGTAAATAGCTTAAACGGGGAATAGTAGTTCTTACGAGGCACGTTGTTGGTACAGATTATCTGTAGGATCTTGGCGGAAGCGTTCGTTCTTCAACTCTTGCAATGCCTTGTCAAATTAAGTTATGCATTAAAGTGTTTAAGACAGTCATTGGTGTTGCTGCTCGAGTGTCGTCTAGACGAGTAAGACTGCTATCCCAAACATTTTTAGCTTTTCAAATTCTACAATGACCGATTGCAACAGTGTGTGGTATTTCAGCTTCACTAAATATAAACGACGAACGTACAAAAAGAAATACCAGCAAAAGCTAACGTAACAGAAATACCTAATGCAATCTTGAAAACAATAATGTCATATATGGTATTGTAGGTGAGAAGCAGCAAAATACTTTGATTAGCGCGCGAGATTTTTGGTTCAGATTGCAACAGAACAATGGGCATATCTTTGTTACGACCCGTTATATACCAGGTTTAGGTTGTATATATCATCATGTTTAAGGAGACTTTTGCTGCAATATAAAAAAGTATAAAACATCAATGTTGAGAAAGTCAAACGTTTTAGACATGCCTGCACATATAGATTAACTTATCACATATTAGAATATGACTTGCACTTTTATGGTCAAAGATAAAACATACAATACTACAAGGTAACCAAAACACACGACACCAACATCGTATGTATCACTGTTACAATAAATGCCAACACTATTCAAACCATTATGATCATGACATTTAAGATTGTGTATTTAGGTGTCGTACTGACAAATCAGTTAAATGCAGCCGATGAGTGAGTTAAACATATGTTATATAATGTAGTTATATTTGTCTGAACACACGACACCAACATCGTATTTGTGACTGTTGCAGTAGGAGTCAACAATTCCCCATCCATTGTGAGTACAGCTGTGTAGTGAGGTCTCTGAGCCTTTACATGCCATGTAGGCCAGCCAGACTTTACCCGACCCTCGTCCATTGTACCAATATCCTACAGCTTTGGTAAAACCAAGTTGTCGACATGCAACCTTGGCGTCCTTCATATCGAAGTTACCACCATAATCACACACTGTTCCCCATTGTTGATTGTGAAGGACTCGTACAATACAAGCAACACTTGAATCTACTGTACCAGGTTCAAGTTGTATATCTTGGGCATCTTCAAAGAATAATACACAAAAGATATTGACGTCGAACATATGTTTTTAAAAAAGGTTTTCTATTTTACGTCGTTCATTACGTCTGCTCTTTCATTTTGGTAAACTCATAAAAACGATATCTTTGGCGGTATGTATAGCTAGCTAGCATTTATAGAACATCAGGGACACAAGATACATACATATCAATTCATATACTTATTGTAATGGCAACAATAAAATTCGAAATGTTATAATTTGTAAAGATATTTACAATTGCAGTCAAGTCCGGCGTATCTTACAAATGTAAAAACATATTGCTTTGTATTTATATGGTAAGTTGTTACATATTGTCGTTCTATGCCTCCGATTGATAACAGTGTGTTTCCGCTACACATTGAGTTCGAAGGTACCCTGATTTAATTAAAGTTTTCCTTTATTCATCCGACGGCGAGTGCTCACGATACCAAAGGCTGGCCGTTTCTGTAAATTTAACAAAGGTTAGTAATTACAGTGAAATCATAATGCTGCATATTAATTTTATGGACCATGTCTTTACTCTAGCTGTCAACATGGTCAAACTCACGTGCATGTAGCAACGAAAACATCGCAACCGGAAGAGATTATGCCGTGCCGTTGACCAATCAGAGTTCGCGTAAGAATTGATCCGAGCGAGAGCCAATCAGAAATCGCTTCTTATATCGGGTCACAGAGAACACGATATCTGGCGAACTTTTGCAGACGGTTATTACGGGTAATTAAACCGGCTGTACGCAGGCTAACACGACACCAGCATCCTCTGTATGACTGTTGCAGCCAGAGCCATGACCTCCTCATCCATTGTGAGTACAGCTGTGTAGTGAGGTCTCTGTGCCCTTACATCCCACGTTGTTCAGCCAGACTTTACCCGACCCTCGTCCATAGTACATAGGTCCTACAGCTTTGGTAAAACCAAGTTGTCGACATGCAACTTTGTAGCCCATTGGTTATTGTGGTAGACTCGTACAATACCAGCAACAGCTAAATCCGTTGTACCAGGTTCAAGTTGTATGTTATCTTGAGTTGAACCTGTAAATCAATAGACATTATTAATTACACATGTAAGATAACATTGAAACTTCCAAGGTTAGATGAACAACTTGATACTGGTACAGTAAGTTTTAGTGTTGCTGGGCACAGAGATCTCACTATACAGCAGTACTCACAATGGATGGGTGTTTACTATGCTTGCAACGGTCACACAAGGGATGCTGCTGTTATGGTATGTGAAGTTCTGCCATGCAACATATTTTACTATACTGTTGTCCTCAATTATTGGGGAAATGTTTACTTTAATTGCACTGTTCACAAAAAATATGCCGGAGTTCTTCAAATGTGTGACATGTATTTTGTAATTGCTCTATATGTACCACGCTTGAATATAGAGCAATATGCGCCTTAATGCTCATGTAGCTATAGCTGTACATGAGTTCTCCACATTTCATTTCATTACAATTAAGACTTCTATTCTCAATTTCTGTTATCCCTGCTTAGGGCGAGCGGACCATTCTTATTAGTTTACGATACCTCACAAATAATCCTCCAATTACATTTCCGTATTTTAATCAAACACGTTGAGGGAAAAAATGAATTCAAAACTAATTTAATTTATAACTACGTAATACTAATTGTCAATACATTTATAATGATATAACAATGACTTGAACCTGGTACAGTAGGTTCAGGTGTTGCTGGTATTGTACGAGTCCTCCACAATAAACAATGGGGGACAGTTTGTGATAGTAGTTACTTCGATATGAAGGACCCCAAGGTTGCATGTCGACAACTTGGTTTTACCAAAGCTGTAGGATATTGGCACGCTGGACGAGGGTCGGGTAAAGTCTGGCTGTACGCCATGGGATGTAAGGGCACAGAGACCTCGCTACACAGCTGTACTCACAATGGATGGGGAAGTGTTTACTCTGGATGCAACAGTCACACAGCCGATGTCGGTGTCGTGTGTTCTGGTTACAAAGGTAATTTTCAAATAATTTCTGTAAGCTTTTTACAACAAGTGGATGTCTGTATTGAATTGCATTAGCATTCCACTTAAACAAAATTCAATATTTAGCGTTTGGATCTTTTTTGCGAGTGTTGATATCTTGCAAAGACTAAAATCGGAACATCATCCCATTATTGTAACTATGGTTGATATAGTAGATATGGTAAAATTTGTAGGTTGACACTCAATATTTGCAATACTTTCGGTAAGCTATTATTTTCTGCCAAAAATGTCGTGTAATACATTTAAGAGACGATTTCTGTAAATACCATGCAAACGCGGCAACACTCAAAAAATCGATTTTGCTCATATTTTAACCATAGGTAGCCCTCAACATGAAACAAATCATGATGCCTTTAGTTAAGCAAAATATTGCATATTTTACGAGAAAATCGCAAAAAACGAAATTTCGTCAAATCGCTGCTCCGAGACGCTAATTTTTATGTCAACTTTGACGGCCCCGTATGGCAAAATTAATTACTTTAATGACTCAAAACTTTCATAATATTGTTTAATGGTATCTTAACTTTAAACTCAAGCTTTTATAGAAATATTGAGTTACTTTATAATATTATTCTATTTATTTTTCTATGTCATACTTTTCGCCTTAGAAAAAGTAGGGTAAAAACAAAAAAATATTTTACTATGTGCAGCACAAAATTTTTCAATAATAATATGGATTCTGAATGTTAAGGTATTGAATATATAACTGTGAAAAATTCAGCTTGGGTAAATGTAATTGAGCGAAGTTATTGACGTGCGAACTTTTGCAAAATCTTGCTTATTATGCATATTCTACTGTCGGCTAACTCATTCAATTTGCCAAGTCGCGGACGTGATTTGCATAAATAATCACATTTTCTTTCTTTTTAGCAGCAAAATGCTATGAAATAAAATCAGTACGACCCAAGCAATGTTTAACTTTTATTTAGTTTTAAAAAATATTGCATGTTTTACGAGAAAAGTCTCGAAAAACAACAGTTTCGTCAAATCGCTGTTTCGATCGAGACGCTAATTTTTCTGTCAACTTTGACGGCCTCGTATGACAAAATTAACTACTTTAATGATTCCAAAACTTCTTAATATTGTTTATTGACATCTTAAGTTTAAAATCAAGAATTTACAAAAATATTTAGTTAATTGAAGATATTATTTAATTTATTTTTCTATGTGAAATGTTTTGCCTTGTTAAAAGTAGGGCAAAAACAAAAAAATATTTTACTATGTGCTACTCATAATTTTTTAATATAAATCCTTATTCGGAATGTTGAGGTATTAAATATATAACTGTGAAAAATTCAGTTTGGGTAAATGTTATTGAGCGAAGTTATTGAGCTGGGAACTTTTGCAAAAGTTTGCTTTCGCTGCATATAGTCTACCGGATACCGTCTCGGCCTGTCTACTGTCGGCCAACCTATCAGTCAATCAAGTCGATAACATTTACATAAACAATCACGTTCTCCTTTTTTTCCTGCGAAAGTTCGCAGCTTAATAACTTTGCTAATTTACATTTATCCAAACTGAATTTTTCACAGTTATATATTTAATACCTTATCTTTCCAAATACTGATTTTTATTGAGAAAGTTGGAGTAGCACATAGTAAAATATTTTTTTGTTTTTGCCCTACTTTTAACAAGGCAAAACATTTCACATAGAAAAATAAATTAAATAATATCTTCAATTAACTAAATATTTTTGTAAATTCTTGATTTTAAACTTAAGATGTCAATAAACAATATTAAGAAGTTTTGGAATCATTAAAGTAGTTAATTTTGTCATACGAGGCCGTCAAAGTTGACAGAAAAATTAGCGTCTCGATCGAAGCAGCGATTTGACGAAACTGTTGTTTTTCGAGACTTTTCTCGTAAAACATGCAATATTTTTTAAAACTAAATAAAAGTTAAACATTGCTTGGGTCGTACTGATTTTATTTCATAGCATTTTGCTGCTAAAAAGAAAGAAAATGTGATTATTTATGCAAATCACGTCCGCGACTTGGCAAATTGAATGAGTTAGCCGACAGTAGAATATGCATAATAAGCAAGATTTTGCAAAAGTTCGCACGTCAATAACTTCGCTCAATTACATTTACCCAAGCTGAATTTTTCACAGTTATATATTCAATACCTTAACATTCAGAATCCATATTATTATTGAAAAATTTTGTGCTGCACATAGTAAAATATTTTTTTGTTTTTACCCTACTTTTTCTAAGGCGAAAAGTATGACATAGAAAAATAAATAGAATAATATTATAAAGTAACTCAATATTTCTATAAAAGCTTGAGTTTAAAGTTAAGATACCATTAAACAATATTATGAAAGTTTTGAGTCATTAAAGTAATTAATTTTGCCATACGGGGCCGTCAAAGTTGACATAAAAATTAGCGTCTCGGAGCAGCGATTTGACGAAATTTCGTTTTTTGCGATTTTCTCGTAAAATATGCAATATTTTGCTTAACTAAAGGCATCATGATTTGTTTCATGTTGAGGGCTACCTATGGTTAAAATATGAGCAAAATCGATTTTTTGAGTGTTGCCGCGTTTGCATGGTATTTACAGAAATCTTCTCTTAATTCTTTCGTACTTGCTTTTAAAAACGCAAATTACATATTTATTTAAATGAAACACTGATATGTTTACAGGTCCACCTCAAGATAACATCCAACTTGAACCTGGTACAACGGGTTTAGCTGTTGCTGGTATTGTACGAGTCTACCACAATAACCAATGGGGCACAGTGTGTGATGGTTACTGGGATATGAAGGACGCCAAGGTTGCATGTCGACAACTTGGTTTTACCAAAGCTGTCGGACCTATGGACAATAGACGAGGGTCGGGTAAGGTCTGGCTGTACAAAATTGGATGTAAGGGCACAGAAACCTCACTGCATAGCTGTACTCACGATGATTGGGGAAGTGTTGCATCTTACTGCAACAGTCACACAGACGATGCTGGGATGATGCATAATGGAATGTATTTCAAAAAGATCCATGTTAAACGATAATTCATTGGTATGTATAATGCTACAATGGTCATTCTAGTTAAATCAATGATAAAAAAGGAAAGAAAATGGAAAAAAGGGTTATGATGATTTGCGTCACTGATTCAGGTTTCAGACAGAAGCAGATTTTATTGATAATTAAGGTGTTAGTCCTTGTGTAGCACATTATTTGCCACTTCTATCTTTTCAGTGCTATCACCGCTGTGGTGCAGGTTTGAGTCCCTGCTCGGGCATGAATTATATGTGAGTTGAGTTTGTTTGATGTGTTCTTCTCTCCTATGCCACGAGTGTTTTTCTCCGGGTTATCCTGTTTTCCTCCCTCCGCAAAATTAATGAACATGTGAGCCGATTTGTGTGCAAAATAATTAACGTAGAGGTAGTGAATGTGTGTCTGAGGGAACACGTGTTCAGCTAGAAGATTGAGACGTTTAAAAGGTGATTTATTTATTCAATATGTAACTTTTGGTCCTTTTTGGCGACTGTTCATGATATCTTACAAAGACTAACATAGGAATAGCATCCCATTAATAAATAATAAGTAAATATGGTGAAAATTCTAAATTGACACTGGATACTTGCTATAATTTGAGAAAGCTATTGTTTTCTGACAAATACGTCGCGCGTAATATATCTAATTCTTTGGTACTTGCTTTTAGAAAAACGCAAATGACAATTTTGTTTAAATGAAACACTGATATGTTTACACTAATAGGTCCACCTCAAGATAACATTACGAGCCGCCGGAGACCGTCTTTTTTTGCACTGACCCGGCTCCGAGAGCCGCTTCGAGGCGTTAATTGGATTAGGTATTCCTGCTGATTGTGCAAGGATGAAATCTGAGTCAAGCATAGCACATGCTGTGATCAGTCACTGACCAAAGTGTACTGATTCATTCACTTCGCTATATAATTCATACGCAAAAGGCATACTAGTGTGTAAAAATGATGGAAATTGGAGCCACTATAACTTTAGCCGTTCTGGTAAAGATCAAAATCTCTATGCAGAATTTTTAAATTTGATCATCTAAACTTTAATTGAGAAAGCGCGTCAAAAACATAATGTTTACGCCGATAAATCGCCGATGGATTCAACTCTTCTCTATCTTATATGAAAGATGCCGTAAGTAGAATACGCGTATAGTACAGATACATTGCTTGGGTAGGCTTCGTGCGAATACCTGCAATAATCTGGCCCTTAGTATAGCTATAAATACGAGTATAGTACAGATACATTGCTTGGGTAGGCTTCGTGCGAATACCTGCAATAATCTGGCCCTTACATTAGCTATAAATACGAGTGTAGTTCATATATTCCGGATTATATAATGTTTGCGCAGATGCGATATAAATTAGTTTTATAATCAGATATAGCTAAATTCTTTCTCGGTACAATACGTGAATATTTCATATGGATCCTCGCGCGTTGTCTATACATATATATCCGATTTTTTTAATTGTTTTTTATCCATGGCCGATCGAACTGCTTATTTTAGTTTTTATAATATATATCAACTCCTGTTGTTTTACTGAATGTTGATGTATTTACAGTAGGTATTGAAAGAGCTGTGAATGACAGATTCGCTCCGTTATTGACAGATCGTTCATCGTCTCTTTTGTTTAGCACCATAGGAGTAACCACAAAAGTCAAACTAAAAAAGTCTCTCTCCGGCTCGTAATGATACAACTTGAACCTGGTACAGTGGGTTCAGGTGTTGCTGGTATTGTACGACTTCTCCACAATAATCAATGGGGAACAGTGTGTGATGATGCTTTTGGTATGAACGACGCCAAGGTTGCATGTCGTCAACTTGGTTTTACCAAAGCTGTAGGATATTGGTACAGGGGACGAGGGTCGGGTAAAGTCTGGTTGGAAGAAATGGCTTGTAGTGGATCGGAGTCTTCATTACACGACTGTTCTCACCCTGAATGGGGAAAAATGGACTCTAGCTGTAAAAGTCACAAAGAAGACGTTGGTGTCGTTTGTTCTGGTTACAAAGGTATATTTATTTATTTTGTCCCATCATTAATAATTGTGTTACAATATAATAATGCAATTCAATTCAGGTTTATTTAGTGCCAATTCATGTTTTATAGGACCTATGTACTTGGGACAATGGTCGGGTAAAGACTGGCTGAACAACGTAGGATGTAAAACCACAGAGACCTCACTACACATCCGTACTCATGATGGATGGGGAAGTGTCCACTCTAACTGCAACAGTCACATAAGGGATGGCCCTCATGGCATAGATGGGAATTGAGCAGGCGGTAACTACTGCGAAGCCTGTACATGTACATGTTGTTGGTACAGGTCCCTCGGTAGGATCCAGACGGCTATGTGAATTTTGCTTTCATTCTTTACACGCACATGTCAAGCCATATGTCAAGGTGTCAAGGTGGTTAAGACCGTCATTGTTGTTGAGAGATACGAAGCTTGGTGCTGATTCAAAGTACTTGGACAATTGCTCGACGGCCGTCTAGAGGGAGTGTAAGGCGAGTAAGGGCCTCTCTCAGAAAGTGTCAAACTTTTAATCTTTAATAAGGTACATACATTCATTTAGGAATTTAGAAACTCTTACAGGAGCAGGACTAGCTGCTTTTGTCATTTATTGACGTCAGCAGCAAAGGAGATACCAACTGCATCTTGTGGTAGGTATTTCGGGAGTCTGCTCAACGAGCGATTTTAGTATAATCTTTTGTAAGGAGGCGCAGATGTGACACTATGTGGACACTCGGGTAAAGGCGTTGTCTATCAACAATGGTGTTGTACAACTGTGTATCAAATGCTTCTTTATTCTTCTAGCCCGGATGAAATTTCAAGCAACACACCTAAACACACCAAACCAACATCATATGTATTGCTAGTACTGTTACGTTGAGAGGCAATTTCCCCAATTATTAGAAGATTAACGACTGTGTAGTGGGATGTACTGACAACTGATGTACGTAGCTGATGAACAATTAAGTTCAATAATATTTTGTATAACATATCATATGTTGTATAGCTATGCTTGTCAACACACACGACACCAACATCGTATTCGTGACTGTTGCAGTCAGAGTCAACATTTCCCCATCCATTGTGAGTACAGATGTGTAGTGAGGTCTCTGTGCCCTTACACTGCATGTTGTACAGCCAGACTTTACCCGACCCTCGTCCATACCGCCAATATCCTACAGCTTTGGTAAAACCAAGTTGTCGACATGCAACCTTGGCGTCTTTCATATCGAAGTAACTATTATCACAAACTGTCCCCCATTGTTTATTGTGGAGGACTCGTACAATACCAGCAACACCTGGACCTACTGTACTAGGTTCAAGTTGTATATATTGGACATCTTTAATAGAGGGTCCTGAAGGGGGGTATCCAATCCCAATTCCCAATCAATTTTTTATCAAAATCCCAATTACCACAGGAAGCCCAAACATTAACCACAGGAAGCCCAAACATTAACCACAGGAAGCCCAAATTGAATACTAACCACAGGAAGCCCAAGATAGTTCGATTTTCTCTTCTAGTCTACTAAAACGACGTAAAATGTTGCAAACTACTCAATTTAAAACATTATTTTAGCATCTAAAGAGAAAACGAATGGACAAGAAATAGCCAAATCCTATGGACAAATCCCAATCCCAATGGACAAATCCCAATCCCAATGGGCAAATCCCAATTCCCAGCCTCGAAAAAAGGCAAATCCCAATTCCCAATTTACCCCTTCAGGACCCTCTTAATAAACAATACACAAAATATTTCGAAAAACTTATGGTTTTGAAAAAAGGTTTTCTAGTTTTAAGTCGTTCATTACGTATGCTCATTGCGGTAAACTCATAAAAACGATATCTTTGGCGGTATTTATAGCTAGCTAGCATTTATATAATATCAAGGACACAAGATACATACACATAAATTCATACTTATTGTATGTCAAAAATAAAATACGAAATATTATAATTTGGAAAGATCTTTGTCCGTGCGCCCATTTATTATTCTCTATTTAAAATAATATAATATTTTATAAAAGAACACATGTACTGTGTATTACCTTTATTATAATCTATTGCACAAAACTATTCGATTCTGATTGGACGAGAGGAGTACCATTTAATCGTCAAATTTTAATAATTTGGTCGTCCAATTTTAAACACTTTCAAAATATCACTCGTACCTATTAATTACGAATTTCGTACCTATTAATTACGAATTAAACTCAAGATCGTGCGATTTCTTATACTAACCAGAACACACGACACCAACATCATATGTATGACTGTTACAATGAGAGCCAACACTTCCACATCCATTGTGAGTACAGCTGTGTAGTGAGGTCTCTGTGCCCTTACACTGCATGTTGTACAGCCAGACTTTACCCGACCCTCGTCCATTCCGCCAATATCCCACAGCTTTGGTAAAACCAAGTTGTCGACATGCAACCTTGGCGTCCTTCATATCGAAGTAACTATAATCACAAACTGTCCCCCTGTGACGGAGCACGGTGGGTCAGTCAATGAATCCCTCCCAAAACCCTCAGGTGTAGCATTTTCCAGGAATATGAGCTCAATGAATACAACAACATACAACAAATATAACATAAATAATTTATTATAAATTAAACGACCTAATGACTAAGTTAAAGGGAACCAAAGGATATTTACTCGATACTTAATTATTATAATAAATATATGTGAAACTAACGATATAAATTCTTGATATTTATCTATTGTTAATATATATATATACTTAAAGTTTTGGTTGTTCTTTCTTTCTCTCGTATTCTGGTTCTGGTATTCTTTAAGTGATTCCTTCGTTCTTGGATATATTCTTTAACGTATTTCTTTAATTCTTGTATTCTTTTAAGTGTTCTTTCGTTCTTGTAGGTATTCTTTAAGTATTTCTTGTATTTCGTGTTCTTTCGTTCTTGTAGGTATTCTTGAAGTATTTCTTGTATTTCGTGTATTAGTATTCATTTAGTGTTTCTTTCATTCGTAACTCAGTCTTCTAACTTCCTAAATTTAAAACTCTGAATGAGTTATTTGGATTTTTGCAGTTTACTACAGGACTCTGTGTGAGTCTGCTCACCGGAACTGCTATAGACCTCGTACTTTTGCTACAACGAGTGACTCAACAACTAGACGCGTTAGGGCGTATTTATACGAACCAAAATTATCATAACGGTGATGTAACCTCATTGTATATAGATAATAGATCGACTAGAATTTAACTTATGTTGATTAATGAACTGAAAGACCTATTGTTACCAAATATTTTGACTCATTCTAAATAATGGGATGAAAGACCTATTGTTAAATAAAAAAATACTACGAGAAACTTATGTTAATTATTGGACTCTTGACACCCCCATTGTTTATTGTGGAGGACTCGTACAATACCAGCAACACCTGGACCTACTGTACCAGATTCAAGTTGTATATATTGGACATCTTTAATGAACAATACACAAAATATGTCGAAAAACTTATGGTTTTGAAAAAAGGTTTTCTAGTTTTAAGTCGTTCATTACGTATGCTCATTCCGGTAAACTCATAAAAACGATATATTTGGCGGTATGTATAGCTAGCTAACATTTATATAATATCAAGGACACAAGATACATACATATCAATTCATATACTTATTGTATGGCAAAAATAAAATGCGAAATATTATAATTTGGAAAGATCTTTGTCCGCGCGCCCATTTATTTTTCTCTATTTAAAATAATATAATATTTTATAAAAGAACACATGCACTGCGTATTACCTTTATAATAATCTATTGCACAAAACTATTCGATTCTGATTGGACGAGAGGAGTACCATTTAATCGTCAAATTTTAGTAATTTGATCGTCCAATTTTAAACACTTTCAAAACATCACTCGTACCTATTAATTACGAATTAAACTCAAGATCGTGCGATTTCTTATACTAACCAGAACACACGACACCAACATCGTTTAGGTGATTGTTGCAGTAATAGCCAACATTTCCCCATCCATTGTGAGTACAGCTGTGTAGTGAGGTCTCTGTGCCCTTACACTGCATGATGTACAACCAGACTTTACCCGATCCTCGTCCATTCCGCCAATATCCCACAGCTTTGGTAAAACCAAGTTGTCGACATGCAACCTTGGCGTCCCTCATATCGAAGTTACCACCATTACACACTGTTCCCCATTGTTTATTGTGAAGGACTCGTACAATACCAGCAACACCTGAATCTACTGTACCAGAGTCAAGTTGTATATATTGGACATCTTATATACACAAAATATTTGGAAAAACTTATGTTTTTGAAAAAAGGTTTTCTAGTTTTAAGTGGTTCATTACGTCTCCTCATTGCGGTTAACTCATAAAAACGATACTTTGGCGGAACGTGTAGCTAGCTATCATTTATAGAACATCAAGGACAGAAGATACATACATATCAATTCATACTTTTTGTATAGAAAAAATAAAATACGAAACATTATAATTTTGAAAGATCTACAAATTGCACTCAAGTCAGTCGTATGTATCAAATTGTAAAACATATTCCTTTGTATTTATATGGTAAGGTGTTACATATTGTCGTTCTGTGGCTCCGATTGATAACAGTGTGCGTCCGCTACACACTGAATTCGAAGGTACCCTGCATGCTCAAATTAAGGTTTTCATTTCTTCATCCGAGTGCTGCCAATACCAAAGGCTGACTATTATCTGGAAATTTACAAAGGTTAGTATGTGTTAAGCGCCATA
The DNA here is from genome assembly GCA_949775045.1 of Metridium senile. Classification (NCBI taxonomy): domain Eukaryota; kingdom Metazoa; phylum Cnidaria; class Anthozoa; order Actiniaria; family Metridiidae; genus Metridium; species Metridium senile. The sequence goes on from OX459100.1 coordinate 4,762,092, forward strand.
ATTACAATGAAATCATAATGCTGCTTATTCAAGTTAAAGCCAGCAAAACCCCAGAATCCTCAGTGTGACCGTTGCAACTAGAGTAAAAACTTCCCCATCCATCGTGAGTACAGCTGTGTAGTGAGGTCTCTGTGCCCTTACATCCCACGTTGTTCAGCCATACTTTACCCGACCCTCGTCCATAGTACATAGGTCCTACAGCTTTGGTAAAACCAAGTTGTCGACATGCAACTTTGTAGCCGTTGCCACCATACCAGCTATAATGACACACTGTTCCCCACTGTTTTTTGTGGTAGACTCGTACAATACCAGCAGCCGCCAAACCCGTTGTACCAGGTTCAAGTTGTATGTTATCTTGAGGTGGACCTGTAAAACGCTTAACATTACTAAAAATAATTATGGAGAAATTTGCTGCAAGGAAAGGAAATACATAAACGGCAGTATCGGAAAAGTAAAACAAAATATATTTTGTTTATTAATGTTGACCTATAAGTTGTATATCATATTTGGAATTTCTTATATAAATAACAGTGGGTTACATGGATTTGTGCCAATGAGAAACATCGTATTTAAACAAACATTATGTAAAAAAAATACGATGGTTTTACGATGAAAATGTTTTGTTTATATAATAAACAGAATGATACATGGATGCTTGGAGATATGCATGGAATTGATCTTCTCTTGTTGAAATTCAATATCACTCTCGTTCACTGCAGCGCTCACTCGTGACATATCGAATTTGAACACTCGAAAATAAATTCCATATGTCCGCGCGCCCATTTATTATTCTCTATTTAAAATAATATAATATTTTATAAAAGAACACATGCACTGTGTATTACCTTTGTAATAATTTATTGTACAAAATTATTCGATTCTGATTGGACGATAGGACTACCATTTAATCGTACAATTTTAATAATTTGATCGTCCAATTTTTAAAACTTTCAAAACATCACTCGTACCTATTAATTACGAATTGTACTCAAGATCGTGCGATTTCTTATACTAACCAGAACACACGACACCAACATCATATGTATGACTGTTACAATGAGAGCCAACACTTCCCCATCCATTGTGAGTACAGCTGTGCAGTGAGGTCTCTGTACCCTTACACTGCATGTTGTACAGCCAGACTTTACCCGACCCTCGTGCATATTCCCAATATCCTACAGCTTTGGTAAAACCAAGTTGTCGACATGCAACCTTGGCGTCTGGCATATCAAAGTAATCTCGACACACTGTTCCCTATTGTTTATTGTGGAGGACTCGTATAATGCCAGCAGCACTAGAACATACTGTACCAGTATCAAGTTGTACATCCAACCTTTGAAGATAGCGTTCAGATTCAATGTTATTGTGTAATTAATAGTTGTCTATTGACTCACAGGTTCACTTCAAGATAACATACAACTTGGACCTGGCACAGAGGGTTTAGCTGTTGCTCATATTGTACGAGTCCTCCACAATAACCAATTGGGAATAGTGTGTGATAGTAGCTTCGAAATGCCAGACGCCAAGGTTGAATGGGATGTACTGGCACAGAGACCTCACTACACGACTGTAAAACAGTGGATGGGGTGATGGCAACTGGTGCAGTCATGGAGATGATGTTGGTGTCGTGTGTTCTGGTTACAAAGTTATTAAATACACACGCAGTTCTCGATCACTCATCAAAGTTATCAAAGCAGTTGTTGTTGCCGCACTATATGTATGTATGTACGTATTTTTATTTTTGGCTTATTTAAGCAAATAAATTATTCTTGTAATTGCATATGCTATTTTCCAAGACCAGCTGTAACTATTTTCATTGGAAAAATTTAGTATTTCGCTTTTTGATTGGTTTTGACAGTATTGCAATTTATATTAATATATATTATTTTAAAGGCAAGGATTATAACTTTTTTCTCGTATTAGGGTTATGAGACGAGCAAAAGCATCTTGAACGGATTAAAATTACTGGGACGCTTAAAACTACATTTAAAAGTTGATATTGAGTATTGTTATTTTAACATGCCCAAAATATACAACTTGAACCTGGTACAGTAGGTTCAGGTGTTGCTGGTATTGTACCAGTTCTTCACAATAAACAATGGGGAACAGTGTGCCATTCTTACTTCGATATGAAAGACGCCAAGGTTGCATGTCGACAACTTGGTTTTAACAAAGCTGTGGGATATTGGCAGTATGGACATGGGTCGGGTAAAGTCTGGCTGAACAACATGCAGTGTTTCAAATGAATCGGCCACAAACTCATTTCGGTTTTAGACAATTTGTTTCGGTATTATTCAGGTTTCAAGGCATTGGTAATGTTTTGTTGACGTGCGTTCTTTGTTTCAGCCATCACAATAGAGCTTAGTTATATGCTAATTAATTAATTGTATTTGAATCGCGATAATCACATAGGTGACAAATTATTTGTATTTTTGTAACAAATATGGATGGTTATACTATATATGACGCACTAATGACAATTGTTTTATTGACATGACATATGATATAAAAGACGCCAAGGTTGCATGTCGACAACTTGGTTTTACCAAAGCTGTAGGATATTGGTACGGTGGACGGGGGTCGGGTAAAGTCTGGTTGGAAGAAATGGCTTGTAGTGGATCGGAGTCTTCACTACACGACTGTTCTCACCCTGAATGGGGAAAAATGGACTCTAGCTGTAAAAGTCACAAAGAAGACGTTGGTGTCGTTTGTTCTGGTTACAAAGGTATATTTATTTATTTTGTCCCATCATTAATAGTTGTGTTACAATATAATAATACAATTCAATTCAGGTTTATTTAGTACCAATTCATGTTTTATAGGACCTATGTACTGGGGACAAGGGTCGGGTAAAGTCTGGCTGAACAATGTAGGATGTAAAAGCACATATGGATGGGGAAGTGTCCACTCTTACTGCAACAGTCACATAAAGGATGCTGATGTCAGTTCTATTTAAAACAAAAACAGAGGAAGCAGTTCGTTGGTAAACTGACTCTGGAGCGGAAAGGCCCTCATGAGCTCTCATGGCGTAGACCGAAATTGAGACAAGCGGTAAATATTGCGAGGCCTGTACATATTGTTGATACAGGTCCCTCTGTAGGATCCAGCCGGTGGATTTTGCTTTTATTCTTTACACGCACATGTCAAGCCATATGTCAAGGTGGTTAAGACCGTCATTGTTGTTGAAAGATAGCTTGCTGCTGATTCAACGTACTTGAGCAACTGCTCGACGGCTGTCTATAGGGTGTAATTCCACGATAAGGCGTGTAAGGGCCTCTTGAAAGTGTCAAACTTTTCATCTTTAATAAGGCACGTACATTCATATAGGAATTTGGAAACTCTTGCAGGAGCAGGACTATAGCTGTTTTTGTCATTTAATGAGGTCAGCAGCAAAGGAGATACCAACTGCATCTTGTGGTAGGTATATCGGGAGTCTGCTCAACGAACGGCTTTAGTGTAATCTTTTGTAAGGACGCGCTGATGTGACATGATGTGAACACTCGGGTAAAGGCGTTGTCTATCAACAATGGTGTTGTACAACTGTGTATCAAATAAAAGAAATAATGTTATTAACAAACTCTCTAAATAAATTATTTATACAGTAAATAAAATAAATTAATAGATTAAAAAAATAGCCGCCCACATGATGGGTTGTGTATATATATATATAAAAAAAACTAGAAAAATAAATAAAAATCTACTCGATTCTGTTAAAACTATTTACAATATCAATATAATCTATGTCATGGTTAAAATGTTTAAAAGTTGTTGTTCCTCTGTGTATCAAATGCTTCTTTATAATTCTTGTCCGGATGAAATTTCAAGCAACACACCTAACACACGAAACCAACATCGTATGTATTGCTAGTACTGTTACGTTGAGAGGCAACATTTCTCCAATTATTATAAGATTAACGACTGTGTAGTAGGATGTACTGACAACTAATGTACGTAGCTGATGAACAATTGATATTTTGTATATCATGTCATATGTTGTATAGCTATGCTTGTCTACACACACGACACCAACATCGTATTCGTGACTGTTGCAGTCAGAGTCAACATTTCCCCATCCATTGTGAGTACAGCTGTGTAGTGAGGTCTCTGTGCCCTTACACTGCATGTTGTACAGCCAGACTTTACCCGACCCTCGTCCATGGTACCAATACCCTACAGCTTTGGTAAAGCCAAGTTGTCGACATGCAACCTTGGCGTCTGGCATATCGAGGTTCCAGCTAGCATGACACACTGTTCCCCATTGGTTATTGTGGAGGACTCGTACAATACCAGCAACACCTGAACCTACTGTACCAGGTTCAAGTTGCATATCTTGGGCATCTTCAAAGAACAACACACAAAAGATATTGACGAACATATGTCTTAAAAAAGGTTTTTCTATTTTTCTCGTTCATTACGTCTACTCATTGTGGTTATCTCATAACAACGATGTTTTTGCTGGTATGAGTAGCTAGCTAGCATTTATAGACCATCAGGGACACAAGATCGATGCATATCAGTTCTTATATACTTATTATAAACAACATACAAAAGTAAAATAAAAAATGCGGTTTGCATTTGAAATTAAGTAAGGCGCACTTATTGATAACTGTCACTGTGTCTACTACACACTGAAGGTTACACTGATTGAATGAAAGATTTCATATACATTTCCCCGAGTAATGACATTACCGAAGCGTGCTAAACACCATAATTAGAAATCATAATGCTGCATATTAATTTAAAGCCATTATGAGTCCAGAATCCTCAGTGTGACCGTTGCAACTAGAGAAAACCCTTCCCCATCCAGCGTGAGTACAGCTGTGTAGTGAGGTCTCTGTGCCCTTACATCCCACGTTGTTCAGCCAGACTTTGCCCGACCCTCGTCCATAGTACAAAGTTCCTAAAGCTTTGGTAAAACCAAGTTGACGACATGCAACCTTGGCGTCGTTCATATACCAGCTATTATGGCACACTGTTCCCCAATGGTTATTGTAGTAGACGCGTACAATACCAGCAACAGCTAAACCCGTTGTACCAGGTTTAAGTTGTATGTTATCTTGAGGTGGTCCTGTAAAACGCTAAACATTGCAAGGAATAATTATGGAGAAATTTCCCGCAAGGGGAGGAAATACATAAACAGAAGTATCTGAAAAGTAAAACTTATTAGACTTTCTTATAAAAATAACAGTGTTTTACATGGATTTGTGCCAATGAGAAACATCGTATTTGACCACATGTAAAAAACACGATGATTTTACGATGATGAATTTTTTTATCAGTTTATTATTTTTAATCGAATTTGAGCACCGAAAATAAATTCCATATGTCCGTGTTGATATAGTAAATATGGTGAAAATTCTACGTTGACACTCGATATTTGCTATAATTTCGGTAAGCTATTATTTTCTGTTAAAAATGTCGCGTTGTACATTTAGTTCTTTGGTACTTGCTTTAAAAAAAAAGGAAATGCAAATTTGTATGAAAATGCAACACTGATATGTTTACAGGTCCACGTCAAGATAACATACAACTTGAGCCTGGTACAACGGGTTTAGCTGTTGCTGGTATTGTACGAGTCTACCACAATAACCAATGGGGAACAGTATGTGATGGTGGCTGGTATATGCACGACGCCAAGGTTGCATGTCGACAACTTGGTTTCACCAAAGCTATAGGACCTGCGCACAATAGACGAAGTTCGGGTAAAGTCTGGCTGTAAAACATGCAGTGTAAGGGCACAGAGACCTCACTACACAGCTGTTCTCACAATGGATGGGGAAAGCTTGCCTCTTACTGCAACAGTCACACAGATGATGTTGGTGTCATATTGGAATGTATTTGAAAGAGATCCATCAAGAACGATAATTCATTGGTATGCACTATAATGCTACAACGATTATTCTAGTTACATCAATGAAAAGAAAATGAAAAAAAGGAAATAGCGGTCATGATGATTTGCGTCAATGATTCAATTGTCAGACAGAAGCAGGTTTTACTGATAATCAAGGTGTTAGTCCTTGTGTAGCACAGTATTTGCAGTATGCAACAAGGTTTTGCCACTTACATCTTTTCAGTTCTATCATCAATTTGGTTTTGTAGTGACATTTCTGTCTACTCATGTCCATGTTTATATTGTGCCCCTTTCACACAACGTGTATGAAATTTTCAAGCAGCTGCACTCGATCCTTTTTTCCTGATATTCTAGAAAAACTTACTCACCACCGCAGCCGTGTTTACCCTTGTTACGCAACGCTTCTTCAACGTTGCGTGACTATATGCTAACGTATGATTGCATAGTTGTCTTAACAACGACTCCATATACTTTTTGAAACATTAAGATATGCTTGCAAAAATGTATAATAATTCAATATGGCAAAGATATACAACTTGAACCTGGTACAGCGGGTTCAGGTGTTGCTGGTATTGTACGCGTCCTTCACAATAAACAATGGGGAACAGTGTGTCAAGATTACTTCGATATAAACGCCGCCAAAGTTGCATGTCGTCAACTTCGTTTTACCAAATCTGTAGGATATTGGTACTTTGGACGAGGGTCGGGTTAAGTCTGGCTGTACAACATAAAGTGTAAGGGCACAGAGACCTCACTACACAGCTGCACTCACAATAGATGGGGAAAGGTTCACTCTAATTGCAATGGTCACACATTGGATGTTGGTGTTGTGTGTTCTGGTTACAAAGGTAATTCAATCTTCAACAATTTATATAAAAATCCATTTATCAAGGTTACTATTAACGTTTATGATTGAGTGTATAGATCCACCTCAAGATAAAATACAACTTGAACGAGTCCTGTACAATTAAAATTTAAAATTGTTTGTCTTAAATCGCTATCGCTGGTATATTATCATTTCAATATGCCCAAGATATACAATTTGAACCTGGTACAGTAAGTTCAGGTGTTTCTGGTATTGTAAGAGTCCATCACAATAACCAATGGGGAACAGCGTGTCATAGTGGCTTCGATATGAAGGACGCCAAGGTTGCATGTCGACAACTTGGATTTACCATGGGATGTAAAGTTACTGAGATCTCATTACACAGTTGTCTCACAATGGATGAGGAAGTGTTAACTCCGGATGCAACGGTCACAAAGCCGATGTTGGTGTTGTATGTTATGGTTACAAAGGTAATTTATGAAAGCTTTTTACAATAAGGGAAATGTCTGTATTAAACTGCATTTGCATTCAACTTTTAAACAAGCAAAATTCAATACTTACCGTTTGGTCCTTTTTGCAATTGTTGCATGATATCTTACAAAGACTAACATTGGAATATCGTCGCATTATTTTAACTATGATTCATGTAGGAAATATGGTAACAATTCTAGATTGACACTGCATATTTGCTATAATGTGGGAAAGCTAGTATTTTCTGCCAAATATATGTCGAGTAATATATTCAATTCTTTGGTACTTGATTTTAGAAAAACGCAAATCACAATTTTGTTTAAATGAAACACTTATATGTTTGCAGGTCCACGTGCACCTCAAGATAACATACAACTTGAACCTGGTACAACGGGTTTAGCTGTCGCTGGTATTGTACGAGTCTCCCACAATAACCAATGGGGAACGGTGTGCCATGCTAATTACTGGTATATGAACGGCGCCAAAGTTGCATGTCGACAACTGGGTTTTAGCAAAACATTTGGGCCTATGTGGTATAGACGAGGGTCGGGTAAAATCTGGATGGACGGTGTGAGATGTAAGGGCACAGAGAACTCACTACACAGCTGTACTCACAATGGATGGGGAAATGTTTACTCGAGTTGCAACGGACACACAAGGGATACTGGTGTTATGATATGTACAGTTGTGTCATGCAATATATGTTGCTTTATACTGTTGCTCTCAATTAATGATGAAGTGTTCATATTAAATGCAACGGTCACAAAATGATGCAGGTGTTCTTCGAAAAGCTGAAATCTATTTTGCCGTTGCTTTGCATGTACCACACTCTTGATTGTCAGGTTTAGCTATAAAAGAAAATACCAGAGATGTTTTGGTGCTCATATGTGTTGGTGTCGTTTATCGATAAAATGCACTTCAAGAAATAATGTTTTTTTAATCATTTGTTAACTGATTGAAATGACTAAATCCAAATCTTGTCCACACGGAGCATTTTCTTTTTTTTAGCGTAATATTTTCATTTTTTTACAACTATTTTTTTTATAGACAAATAGTGTTTGTTAAGAAGACTAGTTATTGTGTTTACATGTCCAAGATATACAACTTGAACCTGGTACAATACGGGCAGGTGTTGCTGGTATTGTACGAGTCCTTCACAATGACGAATGGGGAACAGTGTGTCATAGTAGCTTCGATATGCCAGACGCCAAGGTTGCATGTCGACAACTTGGTTTTACCAAACCTTTAGGATATTGGTACTATGGACGAGGGACGGGTAAAGTCTGGCTGTACAACATGCAGTGTAAGGGCACAGAGACCTCACTACATAGCTGTAAGAGCGGGGGATGGGGTGATGGTGACTGGTGCAGTCACGGAAATGATGTTGGTGTCGTGTGTTCTGGTTACAAAGGTATTAAATACACACCCAGTTCTCGATCACTCATCAAAGTTATCAAAGCATTTGTTGTTGCCGCACTATGTGTCTGCCAAAACAATAAATAATTGGAGTGTTGTTACATTTTACTGCAACAAATTAAAGCTGGGCTGGCCAAAAAAGAGGCCCGCGACGGCCCGAATCAGCCCGAACCGGCCCGATAGCCCTATGGGCTTTATTTGCTCTTTCGCTCTCTCTCTCTGTCTCTTATTCATTTTGGCCCGTTCGCGCTCGGCGTACGTAGGTTGTTTATATCTAAGCTGAAATACAGCACACTTTTCCAATTGGTTATTGTAGAATTTAGAAAGATAACGAATAAACTTTTTGGGATAGCAGTCTCACTCGAAGGCCCCCGAGCAGTAACACCAATGACAGTCCTAAACACCTAAATGCATGACCTGACATTTGACAAGGTTGTACAAGAATCGAAGAACGAATGCTTCCGCCAGGATCCTACAGGGAATTTGTATCAACAACATGCCTCGTAAGAACTACCATTCGTCTCAATTTCCGTCTACATCATCAAGGCCTTACCACTCAGGCGCTAAGGACACAACTTACTCAAGACACCAGCATCATGCGTTCATGTAGGAAATATGGTAAAAATTCTAGATTGACACTGCATATTTGCTATAATGTTAGAAAGCTATTATTTTCTGCCAACTATATCGAGTAATATATTTAATTCTTTGTTACTTGATTTTAGAAAAACGCAAATCACAATTTTGTTTAAATGAAACACTTATATGTTTGCAGATAACATACAACTTGAACCAGGTTCAACGGACTTAGGGGTTGCTGGTATTGTACGGGTCTACCACAATAACCAATGGGGAACAGTATGTCAAGGTGGCTGGGATATGCCCGACGCCAAGGTTGTATGTCGACAACTTGGTTTCACCAAAGCTATAGGACCTGCGTACAATAGACGAGGGTCTGGTAAAGTCTGGCTGAACGGCATGGGATGTAAGGACACAGAGATCTCACTACACAGCTGTACTCACAATGGATGGGGAGGTCATGGCTCTGCAGGCTGCGACAGTCACAAATACGATGTTGGTGTCGTGTGTTCTGTCAAGTATATAAATGCCACTTATATACTAAATAAGCTTTATTAGTCCCGTGACATGATAACGGCATATATACAATTTATTTATTAATGCGTGTTTTCACGCCAAAATGCCTTAGCTCGTCCAACCCTTATCTTGGCAATCTGTCTCAACGTTATCTTTGATTTCATGACTTAGGTCAATCATAAATTTTTTCATTATGACTAAACGGCACCGTTGAATAGTCCTTTTCACAATTCCGTTCAGTGACCACGAATAATAGTTCCAAGTCGAGGTTTGCGTTGATGCGCATAGCAAAACTATAATTTATAATGCGCAACAACGCGAACCTCAACTTGGAACTGTCATTCGTGGTTACTGAACGGAACTGGGAAAAAGACCATTGCTTATCTTGGTTTTAACAAAGCCTTTTGGAGGCACGTGTAGGATGGACGACAGCAAGGCAAAGGTACCGGTTGCCTAAACAATATATAAGAATTGAAAATTCACTTTGTTAATTGAAAATTACGTAATGTTGTTTCTTTTCTTAGGATGCGGCGAAAATATACAACTTGAACCTGGTACAGTAGGTTCAGGTGTTCTTGGTATTATACGTGTCCTTTACAAGAACCAATGGGGAACAGTGTGTGATGATGGCTTTGATATGAAGGACGCCAAGGTTGCATGTCGACAACTTGGTTTTAGCAAAGCTGTAGGATATTGGTACTATGGACGAGGGTCGGGTAAGTCTGGTTTGAAGAAATGGCTTGTAGTGGATCGGAGTCTTCACTACACGACTGTTCTCACCCTGAATGGGGAAAAATGGACTCTGGCTGTAAAAGTCATAATGAAGACGTTGGTGTCGTCTGTTCTGGTATTTTTTTTTTTAATCCCATCATGAATAATTAAGTTATTGTTTCTTATATTAAAGGTGTTTATTGTTTAATTAACAGGTCAACCTCAAAATCACATACAATATCCGATAGCTTTGATAAAACCAAGTTGTCGACATGCGACTGTGGCTTCGTTTATATCGAAGTAGCGTTCACACACTGTTCCCCATTCTTTATTGTGGACAACTCATACAATACCAGCAGCAATAAAACCTACTGTATCAGTATCAAGTTGTACATCTAACTTTGAAAGATAGCGTTCGATTCAAATTCAGTGTTTTTGTGTAATTAATATTTGTCTATTGATTTACAGGTCCACATCAAGATAACATACAACTTGAACCTCGTACAACGTGTTTAGCTGTTGCTGGCATTGTACGAGTCTATCACAATAACCAATGGGGAACAGTATGTCATGTTAACTATAATTTTGACATGAACGACGCCAAGGTTACATGTCGACAACTTGGTTTTGCCAAAATGTTAGGACCTATGTACTGGGGACGAGGGTCGGGTAAAGTCTGGATGTACAACATCGGATGTCATGGCACAGAGACCTCACTACACAGCTGTACTCACAATGGATTGGGAAGTGTTCACTCTAGTTGCAACGGTCACACAAGGGATGCTGGTGTTATGTTAGGTGCAGTTATGCAATGCAACATGTTTCATTATTTATGCATTTTTAAAACAATTTTTACAATTTTTTGTATAGAACGTATATAAACAAACCGGATTAAATGTACTTGTTACATACAATAACCATAAGGGCTAACTAAGTATATAGCGTGCAGATTCAATGTTACTGTGTTATTAATCGTGTTTATTGTTTTAAAAGTCTATCTCAAGATAACATACAACTTGAACCTGGTACAACGGGTTTAGCTGTTTCTGGTATTGTACGAGTCTACCACAATAACCAATGGGGAACAATGTGTCATTATAGTGGCTGGGGTATGCTAGACGCCAAGGTTGCCTGTCGACAACTAGGTTTTTCTGAAACGTTAGGACCTATGTACTATGGACGAGGGTCGGGCAAAGTCTGGCTGTACAACATGAGATGTAAGGGCACAGAGACCTCACTACACAGCTGTACTCACAATGGATGGGGAAGTGTTTACTCTAGTTGCAACGTTCACACATGGGATGCTGGTGTTATGGTATGTGATATTTTGGCATGTAACATATTTTACTATACTGTTGTCCTCAATTATTGGTGAAATGTTTACTTTAATTGCACCGGTCACAAAAGGATGACAGTGTTCTTCAAACAGGTTACATGTATTTCATTGATGCTCTATATATATCATGAATATAGACTGCGTGGCAGGAATATGAGCCTCCACATAGCAGTCTGTAAGCTCTCTACATTTCATTTGATCTACATTTTAAAAGACGTTAACTTTGTTCTCAGTTTCTGTTATCCCTGCTTAAGGCGAGACTATTCTTATTAGTTTACTATACTTCACAAATAATTCTCCAATAACATCTTCATATTTAGTCACGTGGCGATCCAATATTTTGCAATATTTTACAGCCACAGTTATTGGACTGCAACATGTTAATTGTTTACTCGAGATATTTTGAAAAAAATTATTTGTTCGGTATAATAAAACACATATCGGATTCATCCTCGACCTCCGGTAATATTGTATATATAATAATAAATATTCTGCCATCATGCGCTCGGATGAATCCAATAAATTTATAATGTACAGCATATTTACTTTCGTGACGTAGTACAGAGTTAGATCGTTAAAGTTAGCGTTTGTTGTTTAATTAGCTCATCTTTGAACAAGATTAAACATATTCGGTCGACGTCAAAGAATAAATTGTTTCCATCAATACTCACAACTAGAGTTTGCTAGAAGATTTGTTTTATTCTCATTGCAATTTAATAACTTACTGAGCTCAGTAATAAAAACTTTTAATATTTTGTCGTGTTTGTGAATATTAAATCATAACAGTGAATACAATAACCCAAAATATCTTGAAAACTGCTGTATAATGATATATTTTTACATTAATCTATCCCATCAAGTTTGGATTGACCATACCACGTCCATAGTATCAATATTATATTACAGCTTAATCGGGAGTCTGCTCAACGAGCGGCTCTAGTGTAGTCTTTTGTAAGGAGGCACAGATATGAAACGATAAGGACACTCGGATAAAGGCGTTCATGTCTAAGCGGGCAAAACAATGGCGTTGTACAACTGTGTAAAAAAGGAAAGTTCAAGCAACACACCTAAACACACGAAACCAACATCATATGTATTACTGTAACGATGAGAGGCAACATTTTCCCAGTTATTATAAGATTAACGACTGTGCAGCGGAATGTACTGACAACTGATGTACGCAGCTGATGAAGTTCAATGTTTTGTATAACATATCATATGTTGTATAACTATGCTTATCTACACACACGACACCAACATCGTATTTGTGACTGTTGCAGCCAGAGTCAACATTTCCCCATCCATTGTGAGTACAGCTGTGTAGTGAGGTCTCTGAGCCCTTACACTGCATGACGTTCAGCCAGACTTTACCGGACCCTCGTCCATACCACCAATATCCCACAGCTTTGGTAAATCCAAGTTGTCGACATGCAACCTTGGCGTCTTTCATATCGAAGTTAACATGACACACTGTTCCCCCATTGGTTATTGTTGAGGACTCGTACAATACCAGCAACACCTGAACCTACTGTACCAAGTTCAAGTTGTATATCTTCGGCATGAGGAAAAAGGAAACATAATCTAATTATAACTAACAAAAACCTTTCCACATTTCAGTACGTTATTTGGACGTAGCTTTTATCAGGGTGATAAATGCGATAATTGCATACTCAGTTTTAGCCAATCAGATTGCAGTATTTGCTAGTGATTACAAAATGGATTTGTTGAATATTGTTAGCTAGTGAAGTAACAGCTACATATTTTCGCTAATTCAGTTTATACGTTGTTTTTTAAAAAGCTAAAGCAGGCTCTGTCAAATCTGAAACTAGTGTTAGCGGAATATTTGACTGATTTGAAAAACTAGGGTTTCACTTTTGAATATATGAGTTTACAAAATTTCACTAAATTCTTTTTGTTAGGCATACAGTACAATAGCATGATCAATAATGATGATGACGCATCCTTATTTAATGAGGGTTAACATAGTTCATTACTGGTTGCCCAATAGTTTTCATTATGGCCCTCCTCAATTGCAAGGAAGAGGGAATTCTGCACTATCAATCACTAAATATTTTATGCTTTAATCTGTCTGAAAAATTATCTGATGTTACAGCTGGTCATGTTACGACACTCCATGTAATTTTTTACACCGGGAGTGTTTACATAGCTAAAAATGACCGCCATAGCAGGTGCGCATACCTGGAAACTTCATCAGTTATATAGTACTTAAAAACTATATGAAACACATGTTGTACTACCATTCGTTAGGGAGTGTTGATTATTTATTTTTTTTGAGGGGGGCGGTTAAATAATAGGGGTGTCAAAAAAATGAAGGACCTATTTTAGGGGGTTTGTTAAGGTTAAAATATTTAGGGGGGTTTACCAAAGTTTTCTCAATTTAAGGACTCAAAATGTCAAGAGCTTTTATTTGAAAACCAGGATAATCAACATGATAAGAAAAAGTGAAGAAATCAACAATCCAATAGCAAACGTAAAACGCCTCTTTGAACAGGACGTAATTCATTTGGATACACCTGATGAAATCAGAGATTTTAGTGAGCGCTATGTGGTTTCTTTCATGTTGATAGATACCTTACACACTTACAGAATCTGAATTGTGCAAAGTCTGTCAATTACCTTTGTAATCAGAACACACGACACCAACATCGTATTTGTGACTGTCGCAGCCAGAGCCATGACCTCCCCATCCATTGTGAGTACAGCTGTGTAGTGAGGTCTCTGTGCCTTTACACTTCATGTTGTACAGCCAGACTTTACCCGACCCTCGTCCATAGTACCAATATCCCACAGCTTTGCTAAAACCAAGTTGTCGACATGCAACCTTGGCGTCTGGCATATCGAAGTTATCATGACACACTGTTCCCCATTGGTTATTGTGGAGGACTCGTACAATACCAGCAACACCTGAACCTACTGTACCAAGGTTCAAGTTGTATATCTTGGGCATCTTCGAAGAACAACACACAAAAGATATTGACGAACATATGTTTTTAAAAAGGTGTTCTATTTTACGTCGTTCATTACGTCTGCTCGTTGTAATAAACTCATAACAACGATGTCTTTGCCTGTATGTGTATAGCTAGCTAGCATTTATAGAACATCTCAAGGACACAAGATCGGTGCATATCAGTTCTTATTGTAAACAACAGACAACAGTAAAATAAAAATGCGCTTTACATTTGAAATCATGTAAGGCGTACTTATTGATAACTGTCACTGTGTCTGCTACACACTGAAGTTTACCCTGATTGAATGAAAGATTTCTTATACATACCCCCGAGTAATGACAATACCAAAGCGCGTTAAACACCATAATTAGAAATCATAATGCTGCATATTAATTTAAAGCCATCAAGACCCCAGAATCCTCAGTGTGACCGTTACAACTAGAATAAACACTTCCCCATCCATTGTGAGTACAGCTGTGTAGTGAGGTCTCTATGCCCTTACATCCCACGTTATTCAGCCAGACTTTACCCGAACCACGTCCATAATACATAGGTCCTAAAGCTTTGGTAAAACCAAGTTGTCGACAGGCAACCTTGGCGTCGTTCATATACCAGCTATTATAACACACTGTTCCCCATTGGTTCTCGTGGTGGAGTCGTACAATACCAGCAACATCTAAACCCGTTGTACCAGGTTCAAGTTGTATGTTATCTTGAGGTTTACCTGTAAAACGCTAAACATTGCTATAAATAATTATTGAGAAATTTGCCGCAAGGGGAGGAAATACAAAACAGCAGTATCGGAAAAGTAAAACAAAATACATTTTGTTTATTAATGCTGCCCTATAAATTGTGTACAGTATCACTAATAAGAATTTATTATGTTATTGTAAATAGCAGTGGTTTACATGGATTTGTGCCAAATCAAAGAGAAACATCGTATTTGACCACGTAAAAAAATATGACTATTTTACGATCATACATATTTTATCAGATTTGCGTAAAAATATTTTGTTTATATGATAAACGGAATAATACAAGGATGCTTGGAGATATGGGATTGATCTTCTCGTGTTGAAGTGCAATATTGCACTCGATCACTCCATCACTCGATCACTCGATCACAGCGCTCACTCTTGAGATATTGAATTTGAACACTCGAAAAAAAATTCCATATGTCAGTGCTTACATTTATTATTCTTTATATACAAATAATCTCATATTTCATAAAAGAACACATGCACTGTGTATTACCTTTGTAACCAGAACACACGGCACCAACTCGTATGTATGACTGTTACAATGACAGCCAACACTTTCACAATCATCGTGAGTACAGCTGTGTAGTGAGGTCTCTGTGCCACTGCACTGCATGCTGTTCAGCCAGACTTTACCCGACCCTCGACCAAATTTCCAATACCCGATAGCTTTGATAAAACCAAGTTGTCGACATGCAACTGTCGCGTCGTTCATATCGAAGTAGCGTTCACACACTGTTCCCAATTGTTCATTGTGGAGGCTCGTACAATACCAGCAACACCTGAACCTATTGTACCAGTTTCAAGTTGTACATCTAACCGTGGAAGATAGGTTTCAGAAAAGCTGTAGGATATTGGTGGTATGGACGAGGGTCGGGTAAAGTCTGGCTGTATGCCATGAGATGTAAGGGTGCTGAGATGTCACTACACAGCTGTACTCACCATGGATGGGGAAAAGTTCACTCTGGCTGCAACGCCTATTTTAACTATGGTTGATATAGTAAATATGGTGAAAGTTCTAGGTTGACACTCGATATTTCCTATAATGGTAATCAGTGTGGTAAAACTATTATTTTCTGCCAAAAATGTCACGTAATACATTTAATTCTTTGGTACTTGCTTTTAAAACACCCAAATGACAATTTTATTAAACACTGATATGTTTACAGGTCCACCTCAAGATAACATACAACTTGAACCTAGTACAACGGGTTTAGGTGTTGCTGGTATTGTACGAGTCTATAACAATAACCTATGGGGAACATTGTGCACTGGTAGCTGGAATATACCTGACGCTAAGGTTGCTTGCCGACAACCTGGTTTTAGCAAAGCTATAGGACGTACGTACGATAGACGAGGGTCGGGTAAAGTCTGGCTATATAACATGCAGTGTAAGGGCTCAGAGACCTCACTACACAGCTGTTCTCATAATGGATGGGGAAGTGTTCCCTCTATTTGCAACAAACACAATGACGATGCTGGTGTCGTGTGTACGGTCAAATCTATCTAAACAATCATATACTAAAGATGAATTGGGACTTATATGTGTTGCTGACCGTCAAGGTTCAGTAAAGAGAAGCTCATTTAACATTCTTCAGCAAAAATACAAAACAGGTGAGATTATCCCTATACCAAAATTTGTTTATATATTTTTCCAACACTTCTTATCTACAGCATTTATCAATAACACTTCAACCTCGAATTGTCTTGGGTTTTTTTCTTAATCCATCTGTTACCTGATCGTTGTTACAGTTGATCATGTTAGGATACTGCATGCACGTGTGCGTAATAGGAAATTTGACTGATCAGCTATATAGTATTTAGAAACTATATGAAACATATGTTGTATCATCATTCCTTACTGCCAAAACGACACCAGCATCCCACTTGTGAGCGTTGCAGCCAGAGGCAACAGTTTCCCATCCATCGTGAGAACAGCTGTGTAGTGAGGTCTCTGTGCCCGTACACTGCATGTTGTACAGCCAGACTTTACCCGACCCTCGACCATAGTACATAGGTCCTATAGCTTTGGTAAAACCAAGTTGTCGACAGGCTATCTTGTAGCCGTTGCCACTATACCAGTTACCTTGACACACTGTTCCCCATTGGTTATTGTGGTGGACTCGTACAATACCAGCAACAGCTAAACCCATTGTACCAGGTTCAAGTTGTATGTTATATCTTGAGGTGGACCTGTAAAACAATAACGCTAAAACATCATGAATGATAATAACCTATTGCATTGTACGACATTTTTTTAATAGTTGTATTCTTACAAATATATTCATTTGCGTGTTGAATGCCAGTCGACAATGCATCGCACGCGTTTAAAACAGGCAGCATACATAATGCCCTCTTGGATAGCGTATTCCCAGTATCCATGTCATACACTAACTTCTTATATCAATGAAGTAAATAGTTTAAGTAATTTCCAAACGTTTCCCTCCTGTTATAAATTCCTATTCATTCCAGAAATGCTCCTTTTATTTTTGGGCTCCCTGTGGTAGAGCGTGTCATGCTTTGCGGGAATGATGATCATAATTCAATGTGGTGGATCGAGGTTGTGTTTTGCACGTGGTTTCAAAAAACAGCTTTTTGGTAAGCGAAAATGTTTTGCAATGTTCGCCAATGTCCAGGATGCTGACAGTCAAGCTGTTTCACTAACGTGCCAAAACCAACCCGCCATCGGTTCAACACCAGTTTGAGAAACATCGTATTTGACCACATGAAAAAAAATACGATGTTTTTACGATAATACATTTTTTATAAGTTTTACGTAAAAATGTTTTGTTTATATGATAAACTGAATAATGCATGGATGTTTGGAAATATGGAATTTATCTTCTCGTGTTCAATATGGAAAATTCAGTACTGCACTCGTTCACTGCGCTCTCTCGCGAGATATCGAATTTGAACACTCGAATTATTATTCTCCATTTAAAATAATCTAATATTTTATAAAAGAACACATACACTGTGTATTACCTTTGTAACCAGAACACACGACACCAACATCGTATTTGTGACTGTTGCAGTCGGAGTCAACATTTGCCCATCCATTGTGCGTACAGCTGTGCAGTGAGGTCTCTGTACCTTTACACTGCATGTTGTACAGCCAGACTTTACCCGACCCTCGTCCATAGTACCAATATCCTAAAGCTTTGGTAAAACCAAGTTGTCGACATGCAACCTTGGCGTCGTTCATATCCAAGTAATCTCGTCACACTGTTCCCCATAGGTTATTGTGGAGGCCTCGTACAATACCCGCAAAACCTGAATGTATAGTACCAGGTTCAAGTTGTTTATATTAGGCATGGGGAAAAAGGATACACAATCTAATTAACTAAGAAATGCTATTCCATATTTCAGTACGTTATTTGCATTTAGCTTTTATCAGGGTGAGAAATGCGCTAATCGCATACTCAGTTTTAGCCAATCAGATTGCAGGATTTGCTAGTGATTACAAAATGGATTTGAGGGTTAACATAGTTACTAGTTGACCAGTAGTTTTCACTATGGCCCTCCTCAAGAGCTAGGAAGAGGGAATTCTGCACTAATATACAAATTAGATAATACCTAATAGCGGAGCTCCCAGTTTAATTTTTCTTTACAACATCCATATGTGCATGTAAATAGTTTTTGTGCACTGGCCATAAAAGCTGTACGTGATGACGTAGGCGTATTTGTTCGTATTTGAAAGAAATACTATTTCTTACTGTTCAAGGTTACTCAAGAAAAAAAAGAGAAATTAATCTGGGATATATATATTTTCGACTATAAGTCAACTATATTTTTCAAGCTCTTTGCTAAAGATTATGAAAAAGATACTTTTTATGCATAAAGAATTGTTGACTAAATATCCAACCCAAACAAGTTTTATTTTTAAAAAATAAAAATCGATATCACTATAGCGTTTCTAGCGAAAAAAGGTTTTTTTCCACGCGTTTCTGAAAGATTAATTTTCATTTGTGACAAACGTGACTTTGTGTCACGACACGCTAACGTGACAAGTTCTATTTTTGGCGCTTTTGCCAATGCCAAGGCACCTTTTTGCTTCAAACTCGACAAGACAAAACGCTGAAAAAACAAGATTTTGAAATTCAAATTGACAAAAACATTCTTTGAACTAGACCTCAATAGGATGGTAACTATGTATTAAAAGGAAAAAAGGAAATTTTAAAACATTTCTTTGTAAAAAAAAAAAAAAACCTTTTAATCGTATTAGATTTACTAAAAAGAAGTCATGGTAAATCAGTTCAAAACAAAACAAAAATATCTTTTCAAATGGAATTAAAATCAAGCCTCAAGAATAAGTTCTACCAACACAAGATCGATTTGAAAAGACAAGGATTTTAAAACAAGGTATTTTATTATGAAAAACTTTGTGTAAAACATCATTTTGTCCTGTAAACAAAACTTTAACGACTTTGAAGTAAAAACTACTAAAAAAAGCTCGTTTAGTAAGCATAAAATAATCAATATTGCTAAATAAACAGAAGTTATTCAACCAATTTTAAATTATGTTTGTATTTCAATTCATCTTTGATGTTTACCGTTTATGAGGTTTAAAAAGTACATAAATAAACACCTTTTTCAATCTGCCAAAGGCCACGAAAATTACAATTTACACATGCACAAACATCATTTCATGTACGGTTTTATCTCAAAAAGTAAATAAAATGGATAAACCTTTACTCTTTTCTTTCTATAATAAAACAGAGAATGGATTTTTCCTTTTTGAGGCTTAATTATTGCAAGTTTTTAGGTGTTTTTTTTTTTTTTCACGCTCGTTATATCAAACAGTTTTTTTTTGTCTCTCCTGAAAAACTTGAAACAAATAATAATCTTGAACTTACTTTATCGGTGATTATTTTTGACAGAAAAAGGAAATTTTACCTTAGTGGTTCTTAATCCACTGGTTCTTATATGCGGGTTTTTACTGTATATGAAACACATGTTGTATTATCATTCCTTACTCCCTAATGACACCAGCATCCCACTTGTGAGCGTTGCAGCCAGAGGCAACAGTTCCCCATCCATCGTGAGAACAGCTGTGTAGTGAGGTCTCTGTGCCTTTACATCCCATGTTGTTCAGCCAGACTTTACCCGACCCTCGACCAAAGTACATAGGTCCTATAGCTTTGGCAAAACCAAGTTGTCGACATGCAACCCTGGCGTCGTTCATATCCCAGTTACTATATGCATGACACACTGTTCCCCATTGGCTTTTGTGGTAGACTCGTACAATACCTGAAACAGCTAAACCCGTTGTACCATGTTCAAGTTGTATGTTATCTTGAGGTTGACCTGTAAAACGCTAAACATTGCTATAAATAATTATTGAGAAATTTGCCACAAGGAGAAGAAATACAAAAAAGGAATATCGGAAAAGTAAAACAAAATACATTTTGTTTATAAAAGCTGCCCTATAAATTGTGTACAGTATCACTAATAAGAATTTATTATGTTATTGTAAATAGCAGTGGTTTACATGGATTTGTGCCAAATCAAAGAGAAACATCGTATTTGACCACGTAAAAAAATATGACTATTTTACGATCATACATTTTTTATCAGATTTGCGTAAAAATGATACATACGGAATAATACATGGATGCTTGGAGATATGGGATTGATCTTATTGTGTTGAAGTGCAATATTGCACTCCATCGCTGCGCTCACTCGTGAGATATTGAATTTGAACACTCGAAAATAAATTCCATTTGTCAGTGCTCCCATTTATTATTCTCTATATACAAATAATCAAATATTACATAAAAGAACACATGCACTGTGTATTACCTTTGTAACCAGAACACACGACACCAACATCGTATGTATGACTGTTACAATGAGATCCAACACTTTACCAATTATCGTGAGTACAGCTGTGTAGTGAGGTCTCTGTGCTACTGCACTGCATGCTGTTCAGCCAGACTTAACCCGACCCTCCACCAAATTTCCAATACCCGATAGCTTTGATAAAACCAAGTTGTCGACATGCAACTGTCGCTTCGTTCATATCGAAGTACAATACCAGCAACACTAGAACCTACTGTACCTGAAGTATCAAGTTGTACATCTAACCTTGGAAGATTGGTTTCAGAAAAGCTGTAGGATATTGGTGGTATGGACGAGGGTCGGGTAAAGTCTGGCTGTATGCAATGGGATGTAAGGGTACTGAGATATCATTACACAGCTGTACTCGCAATGGATGGGGAACGTTCACTCTGGCTGCAACGCTTATTTTAACTATCAGGTTGATAGAGTAAATATGGTGAAACTTCTAGGTTGACACTCGATATTTTCTATAATGGTAATCAGTTTGGTAAAACTATTATTTTCTGCCAAAAATGTCGCGTAATACATTTAATTCTTTGGTACCCAACTGACAATTTTGTTTAAATTAAACACTGATATGTTTACAGGTCAACCTCAAGATAACATACAACTTGAACCTGGTACAACAGGTTTAGCTGTTGCTGGTATTGTACGAGTCCACCACAATAACCAATGGGGAACAGTATGTGATAGTGGCTGGAATATACCTGACGCTAAGGTTGCATGTCGACAGCTTGGTTTCAACAAAGCTATAGGACCTACGCACGATAGACGAGGGTCGGGTAAAGTATGGCTGTACAACATGAGATGTAAGGGCACAGAGACCTCACTACACAGCTGTACTCACAATGGATGGGGAAGTGTTCACTCTGTTTGCAACAAACACAATGACGGTCAAGTCTATCTAAACAATGATATACTAGAGATGAATTGGGACTTATATGTGTTGGTGACCGTCTAAGTTCAGTAAAGACAAGATCATTTAATATTCTTTAGCAAAAATACAAATAAGACGAGATTATCCTTATACGAAAATTTGTTTATGTATTTTTTCCAAAACTTTTTATCTACAGCTTTTAACGATAACACTTCGACCTCAAATTTTCTTTTTTTTTTTAATCCATCTGTCACCTCATCGAAATCTGTAAATCCCAATCTTGTCCACACGACGCATTTACTGTTTTTCATTGATTAAGCTCTATATCTTCTTTTCTTTTTTTACAACTGATTTTATTAAACTAAGTGTTGTTAAGAATATGGTTATGTGTTGTTATATCTATAGATGTCCAAGAAATACAACTTGAACATGGTACAGTAGGTTTAGGTGTTGCTGGTATTGTACGAGTCCTTCACAATAACCAATGGGGAACAGTGTGTAATGGTGGTAACTTCGATATGAAGGACGCCAAGGTTGCATGTCGACAACTTGGTTTTACCAAAGCTGTAGGATATTGGTGGTATGGAAGAGGGTCGGGTAAAGTCTGGTTGTACGACATGAGATGTAAGGGCTCAGAGACCTCACTACACAGCTGTACTCATAATGGATGGGCAAATGTTCACTCCGACTGCAACAGTCACAAATACGATGTTGGTGTAGTGTGTTCAGACAAATATAACTACATTATACAACATATGTACTTAATATGTTTAACTCACTCATCGGCTGCATTTAACTGATTGATCAGTACGGCACCCCACTACACAGTCTTAAATCTCATGATCATTATGATTTGGATAGTGTTAGCATTTATTGCAATGTGATACATACGATATTGGTGTCGTGTGTATTGGTTACCAATGTAGTACTGTATGTTCTATCTTTGACCATAAAAGTGCACGTCATATTCTAATATATGTGATAAGTTAATCTATATCTGCAGTCATGTCTAACAACTTTTACTTTCTCAACATTGTTAAGCGTTGTCATATTTCACCAAGAGTCGTCTCCATAAATATGATGATAAGTACAACCAATGGGGAACAGTGTGTGATGATAATTTTGATATAAAGGACTCCGAGGTTGTCGACAACTTGGTTTTACCAAAGTTGTAGCTAGGATATTGGTACGGTGGACGAGGGTCGGGTAAAGTCTGGTTAGAAGAAATGGCTTGTAGTGGATCGGAGTCTTCACTGCACGACTGTTCTCACTCTGAATGGGGACAAATGGACTCTAGCTGTAAAAGTCACAAAGAAGACGTTGGTGTTGTGTGTTCTGGTTACAAAGGTATATTTATTTCTTAAGTCCCATCATTAATAATAATATTGTGTTACAATATAATAGTACAATACAATTCATGTTTATTTAGTACCAATTCATGTTTTATGTACTGGGAGCAACGGTCGTGTAAATTCTGGCTGAACCACGTAGGATGTAAAAGCACAGATGGATGGGGAAGTGTCCACTCTAACTGCAACAGTCACATAAGGGACGCTGATATCAGTTCTGTTTAAAACTGTGAACTGTGACTGACTCTAGAGCGGAAAGGCCCTCGTGAGCTCTCATAGCGTAGTACGGAATTAAGACAACTATTGCGAGGCCTGTACATGTTGTTGATGCAGGTCCCTCTGTAGGATCCAGACGGCTATGTGAATTTTGCTTTCATTCTTTACACGCACATGTCAAGCCATATGTCAAGTTGGTAAAGACTGTCATTGTTGTTGAGAGATACGAAGCTTGGTGCTGATTCAACGTACTTGGGTAATTGCTCGACGGCTGTCTAAAGGGTGTAATTCCACGATAAGGCGTGTAAGCGCCTCTCGAAAGTGTCAAACTTTTCATCTTTAATAAGCCACGTACATTCATATAGGAATTTGGAAACTCTTGCAGGATCAGGACTAGCTGATTTTGTCATTTATTGACGTCAGCAGCAAAGGAGACACCAACTGCATTTTGTGGTTTATCGGGAGTCTGCTCAACGAGCGGCTTAAGTGCAATATTTTGTAAAGGAGGAGCATATGTAACACGAGGCGGAAACTCGGGTAAAGGCGTTGTCTATCAACAATGGTGTTGTTCTAGCCAGGATGAAAGCTCAAGCAACACACCTAAACGCACGACATCAACATCATATGTATTACGATGAGAAGCAACGTTTCCCAAGGCAGTATTATAAGATTGACGACTGTGTAGTGGGATGTACTGACAACTGTCCATAGCTATGTCCATAGCTGATTAAAAAGTTCGATATTTTGTATAACATATCATATGTTGTATAGCTATACTTGTCTACACACACCACACCAACATCCCACTTGTGAGCGTTGCAGCCAGAGGGAACACTTCCCCACCCATTGTGAGTACAGCTGTGTAGTGAGGTCTCTGTGCCCTTACACTGCATCTTGTACAGCCAGACTTTACCCGAACCTCGTCCATACTGCCAATATCCTACAGCTTTGGTAAAACCAAGTTGTCGACATGCAACCTTGGCGTCCTTCATATCGAAGTAATTACCACCATAATCACACACTGTTCCCCATTGTTTATTGTGCAGGACTCGTACAATACCAGCAACACCTGAACCTACTGTACCAGGCTCAAGTTGTATATCTTAGGCGTGGGGAAAAAGGATACGTAATCTAATTAACTAACAAATCCTATTCCACAATTAAATGTTATTTGGATTTAGCTTTTATCAGGGTGATAAATGCGCTAATCGCACACTCAGTTTCAGCCAATCAGATTGCAGGATTTGCTGGTGATGACAAATTTAAAGTGGATCTGGTGAACTTTGTCAGCTAGTGGAGTAACATATACATATGTTCGCTAATTCAGTATACGTTGTCTTTGTAAAACAAATGCAGGCTTTGTCGAATCTGCAACTAGTATGAGCGGAATGTTTGACTGCTTTCAAATGAGTTGACAAAATTTTACTAGTTTATTTTTGTTAGGCATACAGTACCAAAGCATGATCAACAATGAGGAAGAGGGAATTCTACACAATAAGTCACTTAATACTTTATGCTTTATGTGTCTGAAAAATAACCTTATGTTACAGCTGATCATGTTACGATACTGCATGCTTTCTTTCATACCAGGAGTATATACATAGCTAAAAATGACCGCGCCATAGCAGGTGCGCGTACTAGGAAATTTGATCAGGTGTATAGTGCTTAGAAACTATATGAAACACAAGTTGTATTATTATTCATTATTGCCCACACGGCACAAGCATCCCACTTGTGAGCGTTGCAGCCAGAATCAACACATCCCAATTATCATACGATTAGCGACTGTGTAGTGCGATGTGCTGACAACTGATGTACGCAGCTGATGAACAAGTTCAATAATTTGTATAACATATCATATGTTGTATAGCTATGCTTGCCTACACACACGACACCAACATCGTATTTGTGACGTTGCACCCAGACCAAACATTTCCCCATCCATTGTGGGTACATCTGTGTAGTGAGGTTTCTGTGCCCTTACACTGCATGTTGTACAGCCAGACTTTACCCGTTCCTCGTCCATACCACCAATATCCAATAGCTTTGGCAAAACCAAGTTGTCGACATGCAACCTTGGCGTCCTTCATATCGAAGTAACCACCATAATCACACACTGTTCCCCATTGTTTATTGTGCAGGACCCGTACAATACCAGCAACACCTGAACCTACTGTACGAGGTTCAAGCTGTATATATTGGGCATCTTCAAAGAACAATACACAAAACATATCGAACAACATATGTTTTTAAAAAAAGGTTTTCTATTTTACGTCGCTCACTACGTCTGCTCATTGTGGTAAACTCATAACAACAATGTCTGCTGGTATGTATAGCTAGCTAGCATTTATATAATATCAAGGACAAAAGATACATACATATCAATTCATATACTTATTGTATGGTAAAAATAAATTGCGAAATATATTGTAATTTGGAAAGATTTTTACAATTGCACTCAAGTCAGGGGTATGTATCAAATGTAAAACATATTGCTTTGTATTTACATGGTAAGCTGGTACATATCGTCTTCCTATGGCTCCGATTGATAACAGTGTGTGTCCGGTACACATTGAGTTCGAAGGTACCCTGATTTAAATTAAAGTTTTCATTTATTCATCCGACGGCGAGTGTCCACGATACCAAAGCTGCTCGTTTCTGTAAATTTTACAAATGTTAGTAATTACACTGAAATCATAATGCTGCATATTAATTTAAAGCCAGCAAAACCCCAGAATCCTCAGTGTGACTGTTGCAACTCCAGTGAACACTTCCCCATCCATCGTGAGTACAGCTGTGTAGTGAGGTCTCTGTGCCCTTACACTGCATGTTGTTCAACCAGACTTTACCCGACCCTCGTGCATAGTACATAGGTCCTACAGATTTGGTAAAACCAAGTTGTCGACATGTAACTTTGTAGCCGTTCATATACCAGCTATTATGGCACACTATTCCCCATTGGTTATTGTGGTAGACTCGTACAATACCAGCAACAGCTAAACCCGTTGTACCAGGTTCAAGTTGTATGTCATCTTGAGATGGACCTGCAAAACCCTGAACATGATCAGAAATAACTATGTAGAAATGCTGCAAGGAGAGGAAATATTAAAATTATCACTTATTAAAATTTCTTGTATAAAAAAAACAGTGGTTTACTGCATGGATTTGTGCCAATGAGAAACATCGTACTTGACCACATGTAAAAAATACAGTGGAACCCTGCCTTACGGCCAACCCTTTATTGCGGCTAGTTTTTTAGGTCCCGAAGAAATGCATGCCCATACATTGTCTATAAAATTTACGCGCTTAATAGAGCTACCCCATTAATACTCCCCGTTAATAATCTCTTTAGGCTGTCCCTTGGGTGGCTGAATTAACGGGGTTCCACTACACGATGATTTTACGATGTTACCTTTTTTATCAGTTTTGAGTAAAAATGTTTTGTTTATATAATAGCGGAATACTACATGGATGCTTGGAGATATGGAATTGATCTTCTCGTGTTAAAATGCAATATTCCACTACTCGTTCACTCGTTCACTGGGCTTACTCATGAGATACTGTATAACACTCGAAAATAAATTCCATTTGTCCGCGCTCCCATTTATTATTCTCTATATACAAATAATCTAATATTTCATTAGAGAACACATGCACTGTGTATTACCTTTGTAACCAGAACACACGACACCAACATCGTATGTGTGGCCGTTACAGTAAGAGGCAACACTTCCCCATCCATTGTGAGTACAGCTGTGTAGTGTGGTCTCTGTGCCCTTACACTGCATGTTGTACAGCCAGACCTTACCAGACCCTCGTCCATAGTACCAATATCCTACAGCTTTTGCAAAACCAAGTTGTCGACATGCAACCTTGGCGTCTGGCATATCGAAGTTATCACGACACACTGTTCCCCATTGGTTATTGTGGAGGACTCGTACAATACCAGCAACACCTGAACCTACTGTACCAGGTTCAAGTTGTATATCTTGGGCATCTTCAAAGAACAACACACAAAAGATATTGACCAACATATGTCTTTAAAAAGGTTTTCTATTTTACTCGTTCATTACGTCTGCTCATTGTGGTTAACTCATAACAACTATGTCTTTGCTGGTATGTGTAGCTAGCTAGCATTTATAGACCATCAGGGACACAAGATCGATTCATATCAGTTCTTATATACTTGTTGTAAACAACCGACAACAGTAAAATAAAAAATGCGGTTTACATTTGAAATCAAGTAAGGCGTACTTATTGTGGTTAACTCATAACAACTATGTCTTTGCTGGTATGTGTAGCTAGCTAGCATTTATAGACCATCAGGGACACAAGATCGAGGATCGTATTCCTATTTAGGCCTTTGCAAGATATCAACAGTCGCAAAAATAGATCAAACGCTACCTATAAAATTTTGCTTGAGTTGCATGCTAATGCAGTTCAGGGCAGACATTACAGTTTTTGTAAAAAGCTTACAGAAATGATTTGGAAATTTACCTTTGTAACCTGAACACACGACACCAATTTGTGGTTGTTGCATGCAGAGTAAACTTTTCCCCATCCATTGTGAGTACAGCTGTGTAGTGAGGTCTCTGTGCCCTTACACTGCATGCTGTACAGCCAGACTTTACCCGACCCTCGTCCAAATTGCCAATACCCCACAGCTTTGGTAAAACCAAGTTGTCGACATGCAACCTTGGCGTCGTTCATATCGAAGTCCCAGTTAGTATCACACACTGTTCCCCATTGGTTATTGTGGAGCACTCGTACAATACCAGCAACACCTGAACCTACTGTACCAGGTTCAAGTTGTATATCTTGGGCATCTTCAAAGAACAACACACAAAAGATATTGACGAACATATGTCTTTATAAAGGTTGTCTATTTTACTCGTTCATTACGTCTGCTCATTGTGGTTAACTCGCATAACAACTATGTCTTTGCAGGTATGTGTAGCTAGCTAGCATTTCTAGACCATCAGGGACACAAGATCGAGGATCATATTCCTATTTAAGTCTTTGCAAGATATCAACAGTCGCAAAAATAGATCAAACGCTACCTATAAAATTTTGCTTGAGTTGCATGCTAATGCAGTTCAGGGCAGACATTACAGTTTTTGTAAAAAGCTTACAGAAATGATTTGGAAAATTACCTTTGTAACCTGAACACACGACACCAACATCATATTTGTGGTTGTTGCATGCAGAGTAAACTTTTCCCCATCCTGCGTGAGAACAGCTGTGTAGTGAGGTCTCTGTGCCCTTACACTGCATGTTGTACAGCCAGACTTTACCCGACCCTCGTCCAAATTGCCAATACCCCACAGCTTTGGTAAAACCAAGTTGTCGACATGCAACCTTGGCGTCGTTCATATCGAAGTCCCAGTTACCATTACACACTGTTCCCCATTGGTTATTGTGGAGGACTCGTACAATACCAGCAACACCTGAACCTACTGTACCAGGTTCAAGTTGTATATCTTGGGCATCTTCAAAGAACAACACACAAAAGATATTGACCAACATATGTCTTTAAAAAGGTTTTCTATTTTACTCGTTCATTACGTCTGCTCATTGTGGTTAACTCATAACAACTATGTCTTTGCAGGTATGTGTAGCTAGCTAGCATTTATAGACCATCAGGGACACAAGATCGATTCATATCAGTTCTTATATACTTGTTGTAAACAACCGACAACAGTAAAATAAAAAATGCGGTTTACATTTGAAATCAAGTAAGACGTACTTATTGATAACTTTAACTGTGTCTACTACACACTCAAAGTTACCCTGATTGGATGAAATATTTCACATACATTCCCCTGAGTAATGACAATACCAAAGTGTGTTAAACACCATAATTAGAAATCATAATGCTGCATATTAATTTAAAGCCATCAAGACCCCAGAATCCTCAGTGTGACCGTTGCAACTAGAATAAACACTTCCCCATCCATCATGGGTACAACTGTGTAGTGAGGTCTCTGTGCCCTTACACCACACGCTGTTCAGCCAGACTTTGCCCGACCCTCATCCATAGTACATAGGTCCTAAAGCTTTGGTAAAACCAAGTTGTCGACAGGCAACTTTGTAGCCGTTCATATACCAGCTATTATGACATATTGTTCCCCAATGGTTATTGTAGTAGACTCGTACAATACCAGTAACAGCTAAACCCATTGTATCAGGTTCAAGTTCTATGTCATCTTGAGGTGGACCTGTAAAACAATTTATTTTGTTATATTGGTAAATTATTTTCACTGCTTTCTCGCTCTTTTATTGGACAATTCGGTGTCACGTGTCCGGAGCTAAAATCAAGAGTTGACTGATTGGTCAACAGTTTAGCGTTTGTTGACCGCTTGGCGGGAAAAGGGCGGCTCGCGTTGAGTGAAAGTTGTGTAAAGGCGGGATTTTTTTTGCTGCTTTCCACTGTTTACAAAATGGAGCCGGCAGGAAAAAAGAGATTTTCAAATCTTACAAGTCAAGAAATAGACCAAATGGTTGTCAACAAAGACTCAGAAAACACTAAAAAAGCTACAAAGACGGCTGTGGCTACTCTGATAGAATTCTGCAGAGAAACCAAGAGAGAAACTGCGAATTTTGATGAAATGTCAAGAGAGGAATTGAACCAACTTCTAATAGCATTCTACGCAAATGCTAGAAAAAAGAATGGTGACAGATACAAAAAAAATGCCATGACAAATCTGCGTTTTGGTCTACAAAGATATTTTTTGGCCGAGCGAGAAGTGAACATCATTGCCGACCTGGAATTTGCGAAGGCAAATCAGGTATTCTGTTCAGCTATGGTGGATTTGAAGCGGCATGGTTTTGGAGGAGTAGATCATCATACTCCAATTACGATAGAAGACCTTGAGAAAATCCACAACTTGTACAATCCTGGAGCTCCTAATCCAAAAGTTCTGCAGCAATTCGTGTGGTTCAATTTAATGCTGCACCTGGTTCGGCGAGGACGAGAAAACCTCAGACTTCAAAACAAACAAACTTTCGCCGTAAATGTTGATGCTACTGGGAAAAAATATGTCTATCAAGCTATAGACGAACTTGACAAAAACCACCGAGATAAAGACAATCCTCATGACACTCCAGGCGAAGGCCGTATGTACGAAAAGTCCGAAAAAGGCACTTGTCCAGTTGCAGCTTACGAGCTTTATTTATCAAAGCTTAATCCTGCACTATCGTCCTTGTGGCAACGACCAAAAGCGATGAAAGACTTCAAACCAGATGACAGCGTTTGGTACTGTAATTCCCCCTTAGGGAAGAACACTCTTGGCTCGTTTATGTCAACAATTTCAGAAGAAAACAAGCTCTCAAAACAGTACACTAACCACTGTATCAGAGCGACGGCCGTGTCTCTACTAGACCAGTGTAATATTGAAGCACGACACATCATGAGGGTTTCTGGTCATAAGTCGGAAAGCAGTATTCGTTCATATTCAAGAAGCCTTACCGAAGACAAACAAAGAGAAATCTCTAATACCTTGAGTTCTGCTGCTTCTACAAGCAACCAAATTGAAGAATATTCAAGCCGTAACACTCCAAGCTCACCCGTAAACATGATACAGAGTTTCGCGTCACAACAAAGTCAAGAAACTGTTCACTTTCACGCAGGATCTTTCTCCGGTGCAAATGTCACGTTAAATTTCTATTCAGGAACTCATTGACTGTTTCATTCATAAAGTTTTGCTAGTTTTTCGGCATTTGTATATTTATATTATTTTCATTTTCAAGCACAATGTAATTTAAATTAAACGCTTAACATCTTGCTATTTTGTCGACGGTCAATATTATATTTACAATAAAGTATTATTGGAAATCATCTTGCAATGTGTTTTGAAGCTTGTTTTATTTATTCGCATAATTTACCAATATAACAAAATACTTAATGACTGTTTCCCTCGGGAAACGGTTAGTTTTTGTTTCCCTCGAATCTCAATGTCGGACCTCGGCAAACATTGAGATTCTCGGGAAACAAAACTAACCGTTTCCCTCGGGAACAGTCATTAAGGTGGATCACTATAGTTTTCGGAAAGCCACACCAGGCCGTTATAAACGTCGTTTTGACAAACTTTCCAATTTTCGATTAACCTGAAACTTTTACAGATTATCAGTCTTAGACTAAAATTTAAAACAATTTACTTTGTTTTTAGATTTGTATTTTAATAGCAGCGATATACAGGAAAAACGGAAATCAGTTGCGCTTAAATTGTAGACGAACGCGATGAGATCTCGAAAAGCAGCTACCATCACAGTAAACTACAACATTAGGCACTCAAAATATCAAAGAATTAAAGAAATCTGTATGTTTGATTTCGAGAAAATTACAGATATATTTTGTACTTTGTAGTTTTGAGTGTTAGAAGGAATCACTCAATGTGTGGCAATGTGACTTACAATAACTGAACAAATAGCGCTCAAAAACCGTCAAAACCTTCCCTGTACATATATGTCTTTAGTTACTAAGTTTGGGACAATAAATCGTTCACAGTATTGAGAAATTATTTTTTTTCTTAGAGATGTTAGAGCTTGACTTCAAGCGAAAACACATCACTGTTGCGCTTTTCTAGAAATATTCAAAACAGCCGTTTACATTTTTCTGTAAAATTCACAAACTCTTCTCCAAAGTACTAGAAATGCTATCCTGAAGCTTCATTTCAATTGAGGCATTTAAGAGCGTATGTCAGGTAGCATCAGACATCGGCTTGTAAATCGTGGCAATGGTCAAAAATCCGATTTTGCTAATACTTTTATATTTTGTACCCTATTATATCCCAATCATCACAATCTACTTCATTAGTAAAAATAGTGCTTAGTTTTCGAGAAATAAGGATTTTTGTGAGAGTGGGTGAATATGCTAATTTTAGCGATCTCAGATTACCCCACTTCAATGGCCTGGCGTGACGAAAGTATTTAACCTTTGAAATTTTAAGTAACATAATATTCTTGTTCATTATTTAGACATTATATTATGTAGTTTTCAATGATTAAAATCAAAAACTAAATTTTTTACGAATTTTCTTGTCGACCATACTTTTTCTGCTTCTAAAAATAGCCTCAGAAGAATGGACTTTTAAACTATGTGCGATACAACCAAATCCAACGACATTCTCGATTTATATAGAAGAAGTGATGGCCTTGATGCTGATATAAAAATTTACGTCCGTATTTTGGTTGTATGGCATGAACAGCGATCTCAAAGTTGGTTAAAATTCAACTTTAGCGACTCTGAAATTGACATGTTTTGTCTAGCCGTTACTCGTTTTGCCGTGTAAACTATCGCCAAACTATTGCGAAAATCTTCCATAGATTTATAAAACCACTCACCTTATAATTAGCTATTAAATGAATACTAGTTTCAACCAACATCTGTTATATTAGTTATTTCTGGGATAAAAGCAATGCATACATCCCGACGTGCATGTAACGCAATGTGCTCAAATGACTGTCAACAATTGTTTTGCTTTGTATGACGGATCACCTATTAACTTTTTTGAAAGTTTTGCACAAATACAAAACACTGCCCATGATAACTCGTTTAATAACAGTTAAAATAGTTATTTGAAAGTAATTTTTTAGAGATAGTTGAGGCAACTAAAAGCTATGTCAATATTTTTAGCCGTACGTGTTTATATCGATAACAAACAGGCAGCCCATTACATGACATTAGTGTAAGCTCTTGAAGTTCCATAAATTTGTAAAGACCACCAACCTTAGTTACTAGATGAATGATAGTTTCAACCAACTTATGTTTATAGAAGTTATTAAGCTTGCATATATTTAATATATACATATTCCTATGTGCATGTAACGCAATCTGTTCAAAAACATGTAATCTGACAAAGCAGTGTCGCATTGTTGTATTATATTTTTTTGGCCATTTCTGATATATGATATACGATTTCATTTGCTGCTTGTACTTGCCAATTCTCATTTCTAATCACAGAAAAATGTACGATGATTTAATAAGGATATGAATCCGAGCAGATGTTGAGTTTACGTTAAATTTTCCAAATCATTTGATTGACAAGCGTTGTAAATACATAATCATGATATGTTTTTCTAAGATGCATTATCAAAATGTAAGGCTTCAGATTGTCGAACTACTTAGTGGTTTTACAAATCTTGCGGTTGCGATTTTTAGCAAATTTTAGTGCAATTGTTTATGTTGATTTTTTTTAGCTGTTTTGCGCCGGTTTCGAACCACCTACTACCCCCCTCCCTTAACACCCCCTCCGTGTACAGTGCAAGAGAGACATCTCAAGTCAACTGCATAAGTTTGCAGTTTTTTGGTCCTGAAAGTGAGATTGAATTGACACTATCACGTGCTGCCATGTTTCAAACACCAATAAATATTGGAAATTTCACAATTTCACAAAACAAGGGAAGCAACCGAAGTCCGTTACGGGCATTAATAAATACTCAACTCAGTGGCTATTAAAAAGCTGGCGTACTCGTTCAAGTTGGTTCAGGTAAATTAATGTATGGACGATTGATCCTTTTTCATAGGACAGCCTGATACTGATAAACTTATATGTACTTCAGGGTGTGCACACATTGCAAGAAAAAATTAAAAGCAAAGTTGTTCGTTTACACATGCAAAACATACGAGCCTGAATTATTAATGATGATGATTAAGAGATGACTATGATATATATCATTATCTATATTATTACATATATATATATATAACGAACTTCATTTTTCAAGTACGGTAATTTTAATCAACTTTGTCTTTCTATTGTCATGATATTATCATCGTTGTTGTGATTAAAATATCATATTCTTCTTATATTAGTATCATTATTTGCAATATCGGTAGTATTATTTTTATTACACTGCCGTAAAAAAGGTATATAACAACCGTTTATATTTATATATTTTTTTGTAGTGTTTACAACATGAGCGGCCGTGTTGTATCGGCAGATACAATCGCAAGCCGAAGGCGCGCGATTGTATCGCCGATACAACACGGACGCGAATGTTGTAAACTACTTAAAAAATGTCTAGGTTAGCTCTTTCATATTTTACCAAAATTTTCAAGATTAAAATAAATTTTGCCGTAAAATTACCAGTTAAAACTTATGCAAATCAGGATATACAACACTAGTGTTGTATCAGATTTACAACACTCGTCATGGTCATGATTTCTTTTGAAAATGTCTCATTAATTATTCATGAATTTTTTAAGTATATTTATTGTATTTGCTTTATACAGGAGATATCAGCCTTCAATCTTTTTTTAACAGGGCGGGGAGAATGGGATGTCCAAATGGCTCCTTCAGTAAAAAACCTTGTTGATTTCAACCCCTATGTACGATGATGGAACGAATCCAATTAAAAAATGATACTGTACTTACGAGTACAGAGTCATCAGTGTCACTTACGCACACTAAATATTTTGTATCTTCATTTCATCACCCCCCCCCCCCCCCCCCCCCCCCCCCCGTCCCTCTCAGTTAATAACTTTATATTTTCGTATCACTATAACGAGAGGGCATAGTTAATTCTTTTTAGAATATATTATTTAAACTTGTAGTATTTAAATATTACGTTTTGCGAGAGAAAGACTGCTTTTTTAAAACTTAGTAAAATTACGCAAATAATTTCGTGAAAAGACTACCAAGTGAAACACAAACAAATGGCTAATAACTAGTTTTCAAATTAGTATTTGTTTTTTCACAAAATGTACAATTTACATGATACCCGAAAACTATCGTTAGATATTTTGAATAAACAACACCACACATCAAGAGCTTGCGTTAATGCCATGTGATGGGCTGCCTGTGTGTTATCGATATAAACACGTACGGCTAAAAACATTGGCATAGCTTTTAGTTGCCTCAACTATCTCTAAAAAAAATACTATTCAAATAACTATTTTAACTGTTATTAAACGAGTTGTCATGGGCAGTGTTTTGTATTCGTGCAAAACTTTCAAAAAAGTTAATAGGTGATCCGTCATACAAAGCAAAACAATTGTTGACAGTCATTTGAGCACATTGCGTTACATGCACGTCGGGATGTATGCATTGCTTTTATCCCAGAAATAACTAATTAACAGATGTTGGTTGAAACTAGTATTCATTTAATAGCTAATTATAAGGTGAGTGGTTTTATAAATCTATGGAAGATTTTCGCAATAGTTTGGCGATAGTTTACACGGCAAAACGAGTAACGGCTAGACAAAACATGTCAATTTCAGAGTCGCTAAAGTTGAATTTTAACCAACTTTGAGATCGCTGTTCATGCCATACAACCAAAATACGGACGTAAATTTTTATATCAGCATCAAGGCCATCACTTCTTCTATATAAATCGAGAATGTCGTTGGATTTGGTTGTATCGCACATAGTTTAAAAGTCCATTCTTCTGAGGCTATTTTTAGAAGCAGAAAAAGTATGGTCGACAAGAAAATTCGTAAAAAATTTAGTTTTTGATTTTAATCATTGAAAACTACATAATATAATGTCTAAATAATGAACAAGAATATTATGTTACTTAAAATTTCAAAGGTTAAATACTTTCGTCACGCCAGGCCATTGAAGTGGGGTAATCTGAGATCGCTAAAATTAGCATATTCACCCACTCTCACAAAAATCCTTATTTCTCAAAAACTAAGCACTATTTTTACTAATGAAGTAGATTGTGATGATTGGGATATAATAGGGTACAAAATATAAAAGTATTAGCAAAATCGGATTTTTGACCATTGCCAGTAGTTGTTTGATGCTTCGTGATATACGCTCTTAAACGTGGTAAAAAAAATTAAACTTGGATATCTTAACGAAGCCGACTCGTTCGGCTGTTCACGGCCGCTAATGATGCAAATCTGCGTTACATTCTGGAGTCACGACGCAATACACCGTGACGGTTTTGGTGGAGTTATTACTTCCGGCGATAAAAATAAATTTCGCTAATTGCTTCATTCCATTGTTCTTTTGATTACATCTGACTGCATGTAGTGATACATTCCTTTGTGCCGGTTGAATTTGTGAAATGATTTTCAAATTAGTTACCTTTTCTCTCAAAATACCTGCGAATAAAAAGTCACAACTAACAAAATTAAAGAACAATGGAATGAAGAAATTAGCGAAATTTATTATCATAAAGTGCTTTATTATCAACTTATCTCCAGCCCTCCCCTCCCTTCACTGGCTCTTTCTTTTATCGCCGGAAGTAATAACTCCACCAAAACCGTCACGGTGTATTGCGTCGTGACTCCAGAATGTAACGCAGATTTGCATCATTAGCGGCCGTGAACAGCCGAACGAGTCGGCTTCGTTAAGATATCCAAGTTTAATTTTTTTTTACCACGTTTAAATGCATCGATTGAAATGAAGCTTCAGGATAGCATTTCTAGTACTTTGGAGAAGAGTTTGTGAATTTTACAGAAAAATGTAAACGGCTGTTTTGAATATTTCT
The DNA here is from genome assembly GCA_949775045.1 of Metridium senile. Lineage (NCBI taxonomy): Eukaryota > Metazoa > Cnidaria > Anthozoa > Actiniaria > Metridiidae > Metridium > Metridium senile. The sequence continues at coordinate 4,799,248 of OX459100.1, forward strand.
AGAAAAGCGCAACAGTGATGTGTTTTCGCTTGAAGTCAAGCTCTAACATCTCTAAGAAAAAAAATAATTTCTCAATACTGTGAACGATTTATTGTCCCAAACTTAGTAACTAAAGACATATATGTACAGGGAAGGTTTTGACGGTTTTTGAGCGCTATTTGTTCAGTTATTGTAAGTCACATTGCCACACATTGAGTGATTCCTTCTAACACTCAAAACTACAAAGTACAAAATATATCTGTAATTTTCTCGAAATCAAACATACAGATTTCTTTAATTCTTTGATATTTTGAGTGCCTAATGTTGTAGTTTACTGTGTTGGTAGCCGCTTTTCGAGATCTTATCGCGTTCGTCTACAATTTAAGCGCAACTGATTTCCGTTTTTCCTGTATATCGCTGCTATTAAAATACAAATCTAAAAACAAAGTAAACTGTTTTAAATTTCAGTCTAAGACTGATAATCTGTAAAAGTTTCAGGTTAATCGAAAATTGTGAAGTTTGTCAAAACGACGTTTATAACGGCCTGGTGTGGCTTTTCAAAAACTATAGTGATCCACCTTAAGTGTATAATATGGCATCAAAATTCCGTGCGCTCTGATTGGCTAATCGGCTCTCGCGAGAGGGCCGTAATTTTCCTGTAACGACCACGGGCAATACAAGATTTTTTCTGGACCGGCGTCGTGAAATCATTTTTTTTTTTTTTTTTCAAATTTGTGTTATGGCAAAAAGCAGGTTAAACGTTTGTACGATCATGAATTGACCAAAACATTGATAGAATGCGATAAAATGAACAAAAACCGACTGAGAGAAAATTAAGTAGCGAGCATATTGGTTGTTTTTGCAAACATTTTGACAAGCAAATGTTAAGAAAATCAAATCAATATAATTACAAAAACTCACGAGAGAATAAACAAAAGGTTGTGAGAATACACAAAAGTATTTTTTAATTCTTTAAAGAACATAAAGCTCGTTCACATACCTCAATGATAGTTCAAAAGTATACTTTTAGTTTTTATCTTTCTTTCGGTAAACAACACGGCGGTGAGTTGAGCTGTTTTTGTTGCTTTTCAGTCACTTTTAAAAAGCTGTAAAACTCACGATAAGTTTGTTAACAAAGTTAACAACGTTCTTGAAGTGAGGAAGTTTTCATGTCTTTCTTTTTCTGCATACAAAAGGTTAAACAATCTTAAAAAAGGTCGAATTGCTTGATTCAAAGACCTGTCAGCGATCCTAGTGCTTTCAACTTTCATCTTCTTCATAAAGCACGACACAGACAAATTAATTCCTTCAATAGTTGTCGGTGACTTCGTTTCTTATCATTTATCGAAAAATAAGCTTCAGTAGGCTTTTTTCTTGATGCAAACGTCCACAAGACGGACGAATTAATACAACTCGTTTCAACATCCATCGTGGTTCACTTGTTCGTGTCAGCTATAAAATCCTTTGTAAAACTTTTCTTTTGTTTCTTGACTTTCTTTGATGTTGAGATATAAGCAAAACCCGTTGTCTTTAGACGATATTTGATTTGAAATGATGAGGAAAGCAGCAGTAAATCTAATAATTTGTCAATAAAATTTCTGTGAGTTTGTTGAGGCAGACGTCCCTAATGCTGAATGAAATTAAAACCGGTTTCTGATCTAGTTTGACAACTCGCTCTTTTTCAGTAAAACTACTGGGAAGCCATTTGAAAGCAACGCGCGTCGTAAAATATCAAAAAAAATATTACTTTCTCTCTCTTTCTAAAATAGCCATATCATAAATAGCTTATTAATTAACCTCGTCCGTTCGGTCATTACAGGGAAATCTCAGACCTCAGTCTTGATGTATTGACCTCGCTATCGCTTGGTCAATACGACAAGACCTCGGTCTGAGATTTCCCTGTAATGACCTCACTCTCGGTTAATAAGTGGTATATAATAAACATTATTAGAAATAACTATGGAGAAATGTGGCAAGGAGAGGAAATACATAAACAGCGCTCAGAATCGGACAAGTAAAACAAAAATTATTTTGCTTTTTAATGTTGTTCTATAAATTGTATATCACTTATTAGAATTTCTTATATATAAAAATAACAGTGTTTTACATGGATATGTGTCAATGAGAAACATCGTATTTGACCACATGTAAAAAAAACACGATAATATTACGATGATACATTTTTTATCAGTTTTGCGTACAAACGTTTTGTTTATATAATAAACGGAATAATACATGGATGCTTGGAGATATGAATGGAATTTAATTAAAATTCAATATTGCACTCGTTCACTGCGCTCACTGCACTTACTCGTGAGTATCGAATTTGAACACTCGAAAAAAAAATCCATATGTCTGCGCATCCATGTATTATTCTCTATATACAAATAATCTAATATTTTATAAAAGAACACATGCACTTTGTATTACCTTTGTAACCACAACACACGACACCAACATCGTATGTATGACTGTTATAATGAGAGCCAACACTTTCGATCCCAATCATCGTGAGTACAGCTGTGTAGTGAGGTCTCTGTGCCACTGCACTGCATGCTGTTCAGCTTGACTTTACCCGACTCTCGACCAAATTTCCAATACCCGATAGCTTTCAATTGATAAAACCAAGTTGTCGACATGCAACTGTCGCATCGTTCATATCGAAGTAGCGTTCACACACTGTTCCCCATTGTTTATTGTATAGGACTTGTACAATACCAGAAACACTAAAACCTATATACCAGTATCAAGTTGTACATCTAACCTTGGAAGATAGCTTTCAGATTCAATGTTATTGTTTAATTAATATTTGTCCGTTGATTTACAGGTCCACCTCAAGATAACATACAAATTGAACCTGGTACAACGGGTTTAGCTGTTGCTGGTATTGTACGAGTCTACCACAATAACCAATGGGGAACAGTGTGTCATGCTAGCTGGAACTTCGATATGAACGACGCCAAGGTTGCATGTCGACAACTTGGTTTTATCAAAGTTGTAGGATATTGGTACTATGGACGAGGGTCGGGTAAAGTCTGGCTGAACAGCATGGCATGTACAGGCACAGAGACCTCACTACACAGCTGTTTTCACGATGGATGGGGAGGACATGGCTCTAGCTGCGACAGCCACAAATACGATGTTGGTGTCGTGTGTACTATCAAGTATAGAAATACAACATATATACTAAAGAAGTTTTATTTATTTCGTGACATGATAACGGCATATATAACAATTTGTAAAAACTATTCGATTGCAACAGTGTGTGGTATTTCAGCTTCACTAAATAAACGACGAACGTACAAAGAGAAATACCAGCAAAAGCTAACGTAACAGAAATACCTAATGCAATCTTGAAAACAATAATGCCATTACCATATATGGTATTGTAGGTGAGAAGCAGCAAAAGACTTTGATTAGCGCGCGAGATTTTGGGTTGAGATTGCAACAGAACAATGGGCATATCTTTGATACGACCCGTTGTATACCAGGTTTAGGTTGTATATATCATCATGTTTAAGGAGACTTTTGCTGCAATATAACAACATATAAAACATCAATGTTGAGAAAGTCAAACGTTTTAGACATGCCTGAACATATAGATTAACTTATCACATATTAGAATATGACATGCACTTTTATGGTCAAAGATAAAACATACAATACTACATGGTAACCAAAACACACGACACCAACATCGTATGTATCACTGTTACAATAAATGCCAACACTACTCAAACCATTATGATCATGAGATTTAAGATTGTGTATTTGGGTGCCGTACTGACAAATCAGTTAAATGCAGCCGATGAGTGAGTTAAACATATGTTATATAATGTAGTTATATTTGTCTGAACACACGACACCAACATCGTATTTGTGACTGTTGCAGTAGGAGTCAACAATTCCCCATCCATTGTGAGTACAGCTGTGTAGTGAGGTCTCTGAGCCTTTACATGCCATGTAGGCCAGCCAGACCTTACCCGACCCTCGTCCATTGTACCAATATCCTACAGCTTTGGTAAAACCAAGTTGTCGACATGCAACCTTGGCGTCCTTCATATCGAAGTTACCACCATAATCACACACTGTTCCCCATTGTTTATTGTGAAGGACTCGTACAATACCAGCAACACCTGAATCTACTGTACCAGGTTCAAGTTGTATATCTTGGGCATCTTCAAAGAATAATACACAAAAGATATTGACGTCGAACATATGTTTTTAAAAAAGGTTTTCTATTTTACGTCGTTCATTACGTCTGCTCTTTCATTTTGGTAAACTCATAAAAACGATATCTTTGGCGGTATGTATAGCTAGCTAGCATTTATAGAACATCAGGGACACAAGATACATACATATCAATTCATATACTTATTGTAATGGCAACAATAAAATTTGAAATGTTATAATTTGTAAAGATATTTACAATTGCACTCAAGTCCGGCGTATCTTACAAATGTAAAAACATATTATTTTGTATTTATATGGTAAGTTGTTACATATTGTCGTTCTATGCCTCCGATTGATAACAGTGTGTTTCCGCTACACATTGAGTTCGAAGGTACCCTGATTTAATTAAAGTTTTCCTTTATTCATCCGACGACGAGTGCTCACGATACCAGAGGCTGGCCGTTTCTGTAAATTTAACAAAGGTTAGTAATTACACTGAAATCATAATGCTGCATATTAATTTTATAGACCATGTCTTTACTCTAGCTGTCAACATGGTCAAACTCACGTGCATGTAGCAACGAAAACATCGCAACCGGAAGAGATTATGCCGTGCCGTTGACCAATCAGAGTTCGCGTAAGAATTGATCCGAGCGAGAGCCAATCAGAAATCGCTTCTTATATCGGGTCACAGAGAACACGATATCTGGCGAACATTTGCAGACGGTTATTACGGGTAATTAAACTGGCTGTACGCAGGCTAACACGACACCAGCATCCTCTGTATGACTGTTGCAGCCAGAGCCATGACCTCCCCATCCATTGTGAGTACAGCTGTGTAGTGAGGTCTCTGTGCCCTTACATCCCACGTTGTTCAGCCAGACTTTACCCGACCCTCGTCCATAGTACATAGGCCCTAAAGCTTTGGTAAAACCAAGTTGACGACATGCAACCTTGTAGCCGTTGCCGCTATACCAGTTATCATGACACACTGTTCCCCATTGGTTATTGTGGTAGACTCGTACAATACCAGCAACAGCTAAACCCGTTGTACCAGGTTCAAGTTGTATGTTATCTTGAGTTGAACCTGTAAATCAATAGACATTATTAATTACACATGTAAGATAACATTGAATCTTCCAAGGTTAGATGAACAACTTGATACTGGTACAGTAGGTTCTAGTGTTGCTGGGCACAGAGACCTCACTATACATCAGTATTCACAATGGATGGGTGTTTACTATGCTTGCAACGGTCACACAAGGGATGCTGCTGTTATGGTATGTGAAGTTCTGCCATGCAACATATTTTACTATACTGTTGTCCTCAATTATTGGGGAAATGTTTACTTTAATTGCACTGTTCACAAAAAAATATGCCGGTGTTCTTCAAATGTGTGACATGTATTTTGTAATTGCTCTATATGTACCACGCTTGGATATTGCTTTACTCTAGCTGTCAACATGGTCAAATTCACGTGCATGTAGGAACGAAAACATCGCAACCGGAAGAGATTATGCCGTACCGTTGCCGTGGGTGTGGATGGCGGTCGGCAAAATCACAGGTTGACTTTTCCAAATATTATAACCCAAGCCAACTTCCTGGTTGACAAAAATATCATAACCTCCCTTATATTTTTCGTCCGTGGTCGGCAAAATCACCGGTTGACCTTTCCAAATATCATAACCCAATCTCCTGGTTAGCAAAAATAACATAACCCTCCTTATATTTTTCGTCCAGATTTTATTAAACCCCTATAAAACACATGTACATGAGTTCTCCACATTTCATTTCATTACAATGAAGACTTCTATTCTCAATTTCTGTTATCCCTGCTTAGGGCGAGCGGACCATTCTTATTAGTTTACTTTACCTGACAAATAATCCTCCAATCACATTTCCGTATTTTAATCAAACACGTTGAGGTAAAAATGAAAAACTAATTTAATTTATAACTACGCAATACTAATTGTCAATACGTTACTAATGATATAATAATAACTTGAACCTGGTACAGTAGGTTCAGTTGTTGCTGGTATTGTACGAGTCCTACACAATAAACAATGGGGAACAGTGTGTCATAGTTATTTCGATATCAACGACGCCAAGGTTGCATGTCGACAACTTGGTTTTACCAAAGCTGTAGGATATTGGCACGCTGGACAAGGGTCAGGTAAAGTCTGGCTGTACGCCATGGGATGTAAGGGCACAGAGACCTCGCTACACAGCTGTTCTCACAATGGTTGGGGAAATGTTTACTCTGGATGCAACAGTCACACAGCCGATGTCGGTGTCGTGTGTTCTGGTTACAAAGGTAATTTTCAAATAATTTCTGTAAGCTTTTTAAAACAAGTGGATGTCTGTATTGAATTGCATTAGCATTCCACTTAAGCAAATTTAAATTCAATATGTAGCGTTTGGATCTTTTTTTGCGAGTGTTGATATCTTGCAAAGACTAAAACCGGAACATCATTTCATTATTGTAGTTATGATTGATATAGTAAATATGGTGAAAATTCTAGGTTGACACTCAATATTTGCAATGCCTCCAGTAAGCAATTATTTTCTTCCAAAAATGTCGCGTCAAAGTTTTTTTAAATGAAACACTGATATGTCCACCTCAAGATAACATACAACTTGAACCTGGTACAACAGGTTTAGCTGTTGGTGGTATTGTACGAGTCTACCACAATAACCAATGGGGAACAGTGTGTGATAGTGGCTGGGGTATGCCGGATGCAAAGGTGGCATGTCGACAACTAGGTTTTGCCAAAGCTATAGGACCTGCGTGGAGACGAGGGTCGGGTAAATTCTGGCTGTACAACATGAAATGTAAGGGCGCCAAAGACCTCACTACACAGCTGTAGTAACAATGGATGGGGAAAGGTTGCCTCTTACTGCAACAGCCACACAGATGATGCTGGTGTCGTATTTGACGATGTATTTCAAAGAGGTCAATGGTGATTGATAATTTATTGGTATGTACTTTAACGCTACAACGGTCATTATAGTTACATCAACGTGATACAAAATGAAACTAAGGAACTAACGGTTATGATGATTTACGTCACTGATTCAGTTTTCAGACAGAAGCAGATATTACTGATAAGGCGTTAGTCGTTGTGTAGCACATTTACTTTATGCGGCAAGGTTATGCAAATTACATCTTTTCAGTTCTATTATCACCTTTTTCTGGACGACAGCGGTTTGAACAGATAAATTATGTACCTTGTTTTCAACAAAGCTATTGGAGTGTAATTTAAAATTGTTTGTCTTAAATCGCTATCGCTGGTATATTACTATTTCAATATGCCCAAGATATACAACTTGAACCTGGTACAGTAGGTTCAGGTGTTGCTGGTATTGTACGAGTCCTCTACACACAAAAAAAAACCATAGGGAACAGTGTGCAGTGGTGGCTTCTACATGAAGGACGCCATGGTTGCATGTCGACAGCTTGGTTTTACCAAAGCTGTAGGATATTGGGACTATGGACGAGGGTCGGGTAAAGTCTGGCTGAACAGCATGGCATGTACGGGCACAGAGACCTCACTTCACAGCTGTACTCACGATGGATGGGGAAAGGTTTCCTCTTACTGCAACAGTCACGCAAATGATGCTGGTGTCCTCACTGAGCTGTGTCCTTAGCGCCTGAGCGGTACAATAACAAATTGGAACAGTGTGCGATATTTCAGCTTCGATATAAACGATGAAGGTACGCATAGACTCGAGCAATACCATGAAAAGCTAAACCCGTTTTATACCAGGTTCAGTTTGTATATATCAACATCTTTATGTAGACTTTTGCTGCAAAATGACAAGGTATAAAAACAACAATGTTGAGAAATTACAACATGCTTGCACATTTAGGTTTACTTATCATTTATAAGAATATGACATACACATTTCTGGTAGAAAGTAAAATATCCACTGCATGCATTATATTGTATTACCTTGGTAACCAAAATACACGACACCAAAATCGTACGCTGTTACAATGAGAGCCAACACTACCCAAATTGTCAGGATCATGTGTATTGGGGTGCCCTACTGACCAATCAGTTAAATGCAGCAGATGAGTGAGTTAAACAAATCAAGTACATATGTTGTATAATGCGGTTTTATTTGTATGCATACTCGACACCAGCATCGTATTTGTGACTGTTGCAGTCGGAGTGAACATTTCCCCACCCATTGTGAGTACAGCTCTGTAGTGAGCTCTCTGTGCCCTTACACTGCATGTTGTTCAGCCAGACTTTACCCGACCCTCGTCTATCCCACGCAGGTCCTATAGCTTTGGTGAAACCAAGTTGTCGACATACAACCTTGGCGTCGGGTAAATCCCACCCAACATGACACACTGTTCCCCATTGGTTATTATGGTAGACTCGTACAATACCAGCAATAGCTAAACCCGCAGTACCAGGTTCAAGCTGTATGTTATCTTGAGGTGGATCTGTACAGTAATATACAATAATACTATTACTGTTAAATTTCTATGGAGGTAGTTGATGCAAGGTATGAGGGTTTGAACGTACACTTGTGATATAAAAAATAGATCAGAATTTCATGACATTTTCAAATAATATAATAATATATATAAACTCACAACAACGTTTGGCGTGTTTGAACAAATTATTGTATTGTTTCATAGGAGGCAGCATGGTCGAGTGGGCAGAGCGTCTGTCTCGCAATCCGTTAGTGCCGGGTTCGAGTCCCTGCTCTGTCCACTAGCTGAGACTGTATTTGTCCCGATTTCGATTAGGTCAAATTCAGTCTCTCGAACATGCTTGTAAATAGCCAACTGGTTTGCCTCCTTGCCAGTTCGGATTCTCATGTGAGGGCCGGGTGGGATTCTTATCTGCGGGCCATTAGAAAACTACCGGGTAACCGGTAATAATGTTACCCTAATAAAGACGATATTTTTTATTGTAATTGTTTTGCCAAAGATAGAAAGCTAAATTACCTTTGTAACCAGAACACACGACACCAACATCGTATTTGTGACTGTCGCAGGTAGAGCCATGACCTCCCCATCCACCATGAGTACAGCTGTGTAGTGAGGTCTCTGTTCCCTTACATTGCATGTTGTACAGCCAGACTTTACCCGACCCTCGTCCATACCACCAATATCCTACAGCTTTGGTAAAACCAAGTTGTCGACATGCAACCTTGGCGTCCTTCATATCAAAGTTATAACCATAATGACACACTGTTCCCCATTGTTTATTGTGAAGGACTCGTACAATACCAGCAACACCTGAACCTACTGTACCAGGTTCAAGTTGTATATATTGGGCATCTTCAAAGAACAATACACAAAAGATATTGACCAACATATGTCTTTAAAAAGTTGTTCTATTTTACGTCGTTAATTACGTCTGCTCGTTGTGGTAATTTCATAACAACGATGTCTTTGCAAGTATGTGTAGCTAGCTGGCATTTAAAGAACATCCGAGAAACAAGATGCATAGCAGTTCTTATACTTATTGTAAAACAACCGATCAACCGATCAATTGCAAGTCAGGCGTACCTATTGATAACTAACACTGTTAAGGTTACCCTGATTGAATTAAAGATTTCTTATACATTCCCCCGAGTAATGACAATATATCAAAGCGTGTTAAACACCATAATTAGAAATCATAACGCTACATATTAATTTAAAGCTATCAAGGCCCCAGAATCCTCAGTGTGACCGTTGCAACTAGAGTAAACACTTCCCCATCCATCGTGAGTACATCTGTGTAGTGAGGTCTCTGTGCCCTTACATACCACGTTGTTCAGCCAGACTTTACCCGACCCTCGTCCATACCACATAGGTCCTAAAGCTTTGGTAAAACCAAGTTGTCGACATGCAACCTTGGCGTCGTTCATATACCATCTATTATGACACACTGTTCCCCAGTGGCTTTTGTGGTAGACTCGTACAATACCAGCAACAGCTAAACCCGTTGTACCAGGTTCAAGTTGTATGTTTTGTTGAGGTGGACCTGTAAAACGTTAAACATTGCTAGAAATATTTATGGAGAAAGAGAGGAAATACATAAACAGCAGTATCGTAAAAGTAAATATATATATATATATATTATTTCTTAATGGTGCCCTATAAATTGCATATCACTTGTTATAATTTCTTATATATAAAACTAACAATGGTTTACATTGTTTTTACATAAATTTGTGCCAAGGAGAAACATCGTATTTGACCACGTAAAAAATACGATGATTTTACGATGATACATTTTTTATCAGATTTTGTAAAAATGTTTTGTTTACATGATAAACAGAATGATGCATGGATGCTTGGAGATATGCGTGGAATTGATCTACTTGCGTTAAAATTCAATATTGCATATTTATTGCTCTATATACAAATAATCTAATATTTTATAACAGAACACATGCACTGTGTATTACCTTTGTAACCGGAACACATTACACCATCATCGTATGATTAACTATTACAATGAGATCCAACACTTTCCCATTCCATTGTGAGTACAGCTGTGCAGTGAGGTCTCTGTACCCTTACACTGCATGTTGTACAGCCAGACTTGACCCGACCCTTGTGCATACCCCCAATATCAGCAACACTAGAACATACTGTACCAGTATCAAGTTGTATAGTACGTCATCTAGCGTTCAGATTCAATGTTATTGTGTAATTAATATAATAGTTGTCTATTGATTTACAGGTTCACCTCAAGATAACATACAACTTGAACCTGGCACAGAGGGTTTAGCTGTTGCTGGTATTGTACGAGTCCTCCACAATAACCAATGGGGAACAGTGTGTGATAGTAGCTTCGACATGCAAGACGCCAAGGTTGCATGTCGACAACTTGGTTTTACCAAAGCTGTAGGATATTGGCACAATGGACAAGGGACGGGTAAAGTATGGCTTCGCTACATGACATGTGCTGGTACAGAGACCTCACTACACAACTGTAAAAGCAGTGGATGGGGTGATGGCAACTGGTGCAGTCACGGAGATGATGTTGGTGTCGTGTGTTCTGGTTATAAAGGTAATACACTGAATCTACCATCATAGCGTATATTAACGAGTTTACCTGTATTTACTCGCTTTTCTTATGCAGTTCGGATGCCATTCTAAATCTGTTGAATCGCCTTATCCACTTCTCCCACTCTTCGGGTAGTTTGAAATCAAAACTGACCGGTGGAGCTATTTTACTCGCCATCTTGTTAGACTGACTGAGAGTCAAACTTGCGAAATCTCTTCTTTTGGATTCTTCAAAGACTCACAATACTCGCTACATTTACTCCTCTAATCGTCCTTTCTTGTTATTCTTCGCTTTAACTTTCTGACACCATGTTGAGTCATGTAAAAATACTGAGTTTATCCAGAGATTTACACAAACGTATACGTTGAACGACCATGCATTCTCAACTGACTTTAACTTCAAATCACGTGATAACACTATTACTACTTTCGGTAACGTAACTTCCGTTTTTTGTATAGAAATATGATTAACATATGTTGTTGTTGTTGTTGTTGTTGTCAACAAGAATGAGATTTTACTGATAAGTTGTTAGTCCTTGTAAAGCACATTTATTGATGTAAGTAAACAACAAGATTATGCAACTTATATCTTTTCAGTTCTATCATCATTCTTCTATCGAGTCATGTCCATGTACAAAGTGTTTTCCTATCCCCTAACTTTTATGAAACTTGCGAGTAGTTGCAATCTTGTTTTTTAGTATCCTAGCCATATACAATAAAATTATAAAAATGATTGTGTTAACAACGACATATATAACTTCTTTAAAGAAATTAGAAAATTTAGCTGTTGTTAAGTTTTCAGTCTGTCATCAGCATTTCCTGAACGACATGTCCAACAGTTTTGCAATAAAGTTTTAATATATCGACTTATGCATGTCATGCATTTATTTCCCTGGCCACACCGCGTACAATTTAAATGTAAAATTGTTTATCATCAATCACTATCGCTAGTATATTACTATTTAAAGATGCCCAAGATATACAACTTCCACCTGGTACAGTAGGTTCAGGTGTTGCTGGTATTGTACGAGTCCTTCACAATAAACAATGGGGAACAGTGTGTGATATTAATGGTTACTTCGATATGAACAACGCAAAGGTTGTATGTCGACAACTTGGTTTTACCAAAGCTGTGGGATATTGGTGGCTTGGACGAGGGTCGGGTAAAGTCTGGCTGTACGGCATGGGTTGTAAGGGCTCAGAGACATCGCTGCACAGCTGTAATCACAATGGATGGGGAAGCGTTCATTCTGGTTGCAACAGTCACAAATGGGATGTTGGTGTTGTGTGTTCTGGTTACAAACTAAGGTGCTTTCCATCTAAAATTTTGTTTCTCAAAAGCGCTAGCTTGGGTATGATATTATATCCAGCGAAAAGTTGTATTTTATTTATCCAGACTATTTATATTTGTCAAATTAACGAACAAAAACTTTCTGGATTTAATAGAGTTGTACAGGTCCAACATACAATGTGAACCTAGCTAGTAGAACGGATTTAGATGCAACGATGATGATAATGATAACAATAATGATAATGATAACAATAATGACAACGATAACAATAATGAAACGATGACAATAACAATAACCAATCGTTTCTTGGTACGTAGGTATCGACATTTTGGATGCATATGGTTTTATATAACAATAACGTTAAGGATAATGATCAGAATAACGATGACGATTACAATATCGATCATAACAATAATGATGACGATCATAAGGAAAACGAACCCGGTGACGATAACGATAACATTAACCATAACCATAACGATAACGAGAATGATAACTATGACGATAACGATAACAATCGATAGCATTTACGATAACGATTAATGATGGAATAAGCGATAAAGACAACTACGATAAAAAAGATAACGACAAAGATAACGATAATGACAACAAGTACTGAACCAGATTCCCAGAAAATAAAAATACATAAAATAAAACATATAAAAGCAAAACGTTTGAATGAATCATTTGTATATCATACACATTTCTATCGTTCATATGAAAAAGGTTTTTAAGTGTGTAAAATAACAGATCTATTTTAAACAAAGACAATATATTCAAAAATGAAACATCGTACAAAAAGTTAACTTTACTTTACTGACGTTCCAAGCATTAGCCCTTTTGCTCAGACGAAAGGATCAAGCTCGAAACATTTTTTTTTTTTTATTGTTGCCAATAACTAACACATACAAACACAACAAATTTACAATTAAAGAATACCACAATAAATGTGACACACGATAAACAGAAGAAGAAAAAAACACAAAACACAAAGCAATTTACAATTGAAAAGTGCCACAATAAATGTGACACCCGAGAAGACAATACATTCCATTTAATTAAACATTATTCAATGCTAATTGTAAATTATTGAATTTTGTCAGGTGGACTAACTCTCGATTGTTTTTCTTTGCTATATTATACTCTATTCTCTCGTATAACTTAACATATCTTTTGAAACCTTAGCTGATTGAATTTACCCCTGTTATTATATATATAAGATCTATACAACAAAAGAAGAAAGTCAATCAGTACTGCGTTTTCCTTATCGTTTGAGCTTACAACAAAACTTATTAAATGTAAGTTAGGAAAAGCTCGAAACATTAGTAGAGTTAAGTTTATATTTTTTACGGTGTTAGAAATTTGAATTCATTCTATTGTCTATCGTTTATATACCAAACACCGACGCCGCCTATTCTCGTTTGCTTGCTAGTTTCCATTTAAATTTGCCATAAAGACATCTTTGTCTAAAGTACATTTTGTTTATTGTTCTTTTAAGATGCCCAAGCTATACAACTGGAACCTGGTACAGTAGGTTCAGGTGTTGCTGGTATTGTACGAGTCCTTCACAATAAACAATGGGGAACAGTGTGTCATAGTTGGTTCGATATGAAAGACGCCAAGGTTGCATGTCGACAACTTGGTTTTACTAAAGCCGTGGGGTGGTATTGGAGTCGAGGGTCTGGAAAAGTCTGTCTAGACTACATGAAGTGTACAAGTAAAGAGACCTCACTACACAGCTGTACTCACAATGGATGGGGAAATGTTGCCTCTGGGTGCAATAGCCATGACTACGATGTAGGTGTCGTGTGTTCTGGCTACAAAGGGTAACTCACGGTGTTCCATCACATAGATTTTTCAAGAAACCTTTAAGTTGTCGAAACAGTCGATGTTGCCGCACAATATGTCGGCCAAATAATAAAAGTTGTATTGCTGCCTCTTCCTGCAACATAACTAATGATCTATACTTGCTTACTAGCCAGTTTCCTTTTATTTCTTAAACAAGAGACATCTTTGCCAAATAAATTTTATGTATTGTTCTTTTAAGATTCCCAAGATATACAGCTTCAACCTGGTACAGTAGGTTCAGGTGTTTCTAGTATTGTACAGGTCCTTCACAATAAGAAATAGTGTGTCATTATTACTTCGATATGAACAACGCCAAGGTTGCATGTCGTCAACTTGGTTTTAACAAAGCTGTAGGATATTGGTACTATGGACGAGGGTCAGGTAAAGTCTGGTTAAACGAAATGAAATGTAGTGGTTCCGAAACTTCACTACACAGCTGTTCTCACGCTGGATTGGGTGATGGTACTCACTGTGGCAACAATCACAAATATGATGTTGGTGTCGTGTGTTCTGGTTACAAAGGTAAGTCTCCAAATTATTTATGTAAGCTTTTTACCACAAGGGGAATGTCTGTATTGAATTGCATTAGCATTCAACTTAAGCAAAATTCAATATTTAGCGTTTAATTTGGTCCTTTTTTGAATGCTGATATGTTGCAAAGAACAAAATCGGAATATCATCCTGTTATTGTAACTATGGTTGATATGTTAAATGTGGTGACAATTCTAGGTTGAAACTCAAAATTTCAAATAATTTCGGTAAGCCATTATTTTCTGCTAACACTGTCGCGTAATAAATACATTTAATTATTTGGTACATGCTTTAAAAAAAAGCAAATTATAATTATTATTATTATTATTATTATTTAAATGAAACACTGATATGTTTACAGGTCCATCTCAAGATAACATACAACTTGAACCTGGTACAACAGGTTTAGCTGTTGCTGGTATTGTACGAGTCTACCACAACAACTATTGGGGAACAGTGTGTCATTATAATGGCTGGGTTATGCGAGACGCCAAGGTTGCCTGTCGACAACTAGGTTTCACCAAAACATTAGGACCTATGTACTGGGGACGAGGGTCAGGTAAAGTCTGGCTGAACAACATGAGATGTAAGGGCACAGAGACGTCACTACACAGCTGTACTCACAATGGATGGGGAAGTGTTTACTCTAGTTGCAACGGTCACACATGGGATGCTGGTGTTATGGTATGTGATTTTTTGGCATGTAACATATTTTACTATACTGTTGTCCTCAATTATTGGTGAAATGTTTACTTTAATTGCACCGGTCACAAAAGGATGACAGTGTTCTTCAAACAGGTTACATGTATTTCATTGATGCTCTATATATATCATGAATATAGACTGCGTGGCAGGAATATGCGCCTCCACATAGCAGTCTCTAAGCTCTCTACATTTCATTTGATCTACACTTTAAAAGACGTTAACTTTGTTCTCAGTTTCTGTTTTCCCTGCTTAAGGCGAGACTATTCTTATTAGTTTACTATACCTCACAAATAATTCTCCAATAACATCTTCATATTTAGTCACGTGGCGATCCAATATTTTGCGATATTTTACAGCCACAGTTATTGGACTGCAACATGTTAATTGTTTACTCGAGATATTTTGAAACAAAATTATTTGTTCGGTATAATAAAACACATATAGGATTCATCCTCGACCTCCGGTAATATTGTATATATAATAATAAATATTCTGCCATCATGCGCTCGGATGAATCCAATAAATTTATAATGTACAGTATATTTACTTTCGTGACGTAGTACAGAGTTAGATCGTTAAAGTTAGCGTTTGTTGTTGTTAATTAGCTCATCTTTGAACAAGTTTAAACATTCGGTCGACGTCACAGAATAAATTGTTCCATCCATACTCACAACTAGAGTTTGCTATAAGATTTGTCTTGTTTTCATTGCAATTTAATAATTTACGGAGCTCAGTAATAAAACCTTTTAATATTTTGTCGTGTTTGTGAATATTAAATCATAACAGTGAATACAATAACCCAAAATATATTTTTAAATAAATCAAATATATTTTTACATTAATCTATCCCATCAAGTTTGGATTGACCAACCCACGTCCATAGTATCAATATTATATTAGAGCTTAAGCTTGTTACAGCTTTTAGATAAAAACTACAGCTACGCTGATAAAATGCGTCTTTTAATTTTCAAATGCTTCCATGATTTAAGTTGAGACAAAAAATAAATGTATGACTTATTTAAATTAAAACTTTGTAATACTTATTGCAAATACCTTTTTAATGTTCTTTTTCTTAAGATTCGGTGAGGATATAATAATATTGAACAGTAGGTTGCTGGTATTGTACAAATCCTTCACAATAAACAATGGGGAACAGTGTGTCATAATTACTTTGATATGAAGGATACCAAGGTTGCATGTCTACAACTTGGTTTTACCAAAGCTGTAGGATTTTGGTACTATGGACGAGGGTCGGGTAAAGTCTGGCTGGACGAAATGAAATGTAAGGGCTCAGAGACCTCACTACACAGCTGTACTCACAATGGATGGGGAAGTGGTCCTTCTTGGTGCAACAGTCACACAGATGATGCTGGTGTCATATTGACATTTATTTCAAAAAGGTCCATGGTGGGCAATAAAATATCAGTTTGCACAATAATGCTACAACGGTCATTCTAGTTACGTCAACGTGATATGTAAAATGAAACAAAATGGAAAGAGCGGTTATGATGATTTACGTCATTCAGTTTTCAGACAGAATCAGAAATTACTGATACGTTGTTAGTCCCTGTAAAGTACATTTATTGCTGTAAACAATTATTTATGTAAACAACAAGGTTATGCAACTTATATCTTTTCAGTTCTACCATCACCATTTTCTCGACGAGAATGGTTTTGTAGTCTGTTTTGTACCTTGTTTCTGTCGACTCATGTCCATGTACAAAGTGTCTCACTATCCCCTAATTTTTATGAAACTTGCGAGTAGTTGCAATCTTGGTTTTTAGTATCCTAGCCATATATCATAAAATTAAAAAATGCTTGTCTTAACGACGACCGTATAAAACTTGTTTAACGAAATTACAAAATTTAGCTGTTGTTGAGTTTTCAGTCTGTCATCAGCATTTCCTATACGACAACAGTTTTGCAATAAAGTTTTAATATATCGACTCATGCATGTCATGCATTTATATCCCTGGCCACACTGCGTACAATCAAAATGTTAAATTGTTTCTCTTAATTAATCACTATAGCTAGTATCTTACTAATTCAAGAAACCAAGATATACAACTCAAACCTGGTAAAGTAGGTTCAGGTGTTGCTGGTATTATACGAGTCCTTCACAATAGCCAATGGGGAACAGTGTGTCATAATAGCTTCGATATGAAGGACGCCAAGGTTGCATGTCGACAACTTGGATTTACCAAAGCTGTGGGATATTGGCACTATGGACGAGGGACGGGTAAAGTCTGGCTGAACTATATGGCATGTTCAGGCACAGAGACCTCACTACATAGCTGTACTCACAGTGGATGGGGAACTGTTGCATCTTGGTGCAACAAGCATAATGGCGATGCAATCTTGGTGCAACAAGCATAATGGCGATGCAGGTGTCATGCTGACAGTTAAGTGCGCCTTCACAGTATGTATTTCAAATTGGTTCTCAGTGATAGATAATTTGTCATATTGCTTATTAGCATGCATTTCTTGCGACAACGGTCATTCTAGTTACAACATCTAGACCTTGATTTGAAAATATGAATATACTAGTTTTGACAATTTACCTCATTTAGTTTTCAGACAGAAGCAGTTGTTTACTTATAAAGTGTTAGTCCCTGTGTAGCATAATATTTGCTATATGCAACCAGGTTGTGAAATGTTTCATGTTCTTAATTCTATCATACTGATAAGTTTTGTTTTACATTTTGTGTATTGTTCTTTTAAGATGCCCAAGATATACAACTTGAACCTGGTACAGTAGGTTCAGGTGTTGCTGGTATTGTCCGAGTCCTCCACAATAACCAATGGGGTACAGTATGTGATGATGGTTTTGATATGAACGACGCCAAAGTTGCATGTCGTCAACTTGGCTTTACCAAAGCTGTAGGATATTGGGGCCTTGGAAGAGGAACGGGTAAAGTCTGGTTGGAAGAAATGGCTTGTAGTGGATTAGAGTCATCACTACACGACTGTTCTCACCCTGAATGGGGAAAAATGGACTCTGGCTGTAAAAGTCATACTGAAGACGTTGGTGTCGTGTGTTCTGGTTACAAAGGTATACATTTGTTTCTTTTGTCCTATCATGAACAAGTCAGAGTGTTATAACATATAACACTACAATAGAATTCATGTTTAATTAGTACTAATATTTCCTTTTTTACAAAACTTCTGTAAAAACACACGATTAGATCAAGGTACTTGCTACCTACATCAATAACCATAAGGGCATACATATTCAATGTTACTGCATGTGTTAATATATAGTTTTTTGTTTTACATGTATAAATATGCATATGCAATACCAGCAAAAGCTAACGTATCAAAAATACCAAATGGGTTTAGGTTGTATATATATAATCATATTTAAGGCTACTTTTGCTGCAATATCATATAACAACGTATAAAAACAACAATTTTGAGAAAGTAAACAATTTTAGACATAGCTGTACATATAGATTAACTTATCACATATTAGAATACGACATGCACTTTTATAGTGAAAGATAAAACATACAATACTACATGGTAACCAAAACACACGACACCAACATCGTATGTATCACTGTTACAATAAATGCCAACACTACTTTAAGACTGTGTAGTGGGGTGTCGTACTAACCAATCAGTTAATTGCAGCCGATGAGTGAGTTAAACATATTAAGTACATATGTTGTATAATGTAGTTATATTTGTCTGAACACACGACACCAACATCGTATTTGTGACTGTTGCAGTCGGAGTGAACATTTCCCCATCCATTGTGAGTACAGCTGTGTAGTGAGGTCTCTGAGCCCTTACATCCCATGTCGTACAACCAGACCTTACCCGACCCTCGTCCATACCGCCAATGTCCTACAGCTTTGGTAAAACCAAGTTGTCGACATGCAACCTTGGCGTCCTTCATATCGAAGTAGCCTTGACACACTGTTCCCCATTGGTTATTGTAAAGGACTTTTACAATACCAGCAACACCTGAACCTCCTGTACCAGGTTCAAGTTGTATATGTTGGGCAGCTTCAAAAACAATACACAAAACATATCGAACAACATATTTTTTTAAAAAAGCATTCTATTTGAAGTCGTTCATTACGTCTGCTCATTGCGGTAAACTCATAAAAACGATATCTTTGGCGGTATGTGTAGCTAGCTATCATTTTTAGAACATCAAGGATACAAGATACAAACATATCAATTCATACTTTTTGTATAGAAAAAATAAAATACGAAACATTATAATTTGGAAAGATCTTTACAATTGCACTCAAGTCAGGCGTACGTATCAAATGTAAAACATATTGCTTTGTATTTATATGAAAAGGTGTTACATATTGTTGTCCTATGGCTCCGATTGATAACAGTGTGTGTCCGCTACACACTCAATTCGAAGGTACCCTGGATGTTAAATTAAGGTTTTCATTTCTTCATCCGGGTGCTGACAACACCAAAGGCTGACTATTGCCTGGAAATTTACAAAGGTTAGTATGTGTTAAGCGCCATAATTACAATGAAATCATAATGCTGCTTATTCGATCAAGTTAAAGCCAGCAAAACCCCAGAATCCTCAGTGTGACCGTTGCAACTAGAGTAAACACTTCCCCATCCATCGTGAGTACAGCTGTGTAGTGAGGTCTCTGTGCCCTTACATCCCACGTTGTTCAGCCAGACTTTACCCGACCCTCGTCCATAGTACATAGGTCCTACAGCTTTCGTAAAACCAAGTTGTCGACATGCAACTTTGTAGCCGTTGCCACCATACCAGCTATAATGACACACTGTTCCCCATTGTTTTTTGTGGTAGACTCGTACAATACCAGCAGCAGCCAAACCCGTTGTACCAGGTTCAAGTTGTATGTTATCTTGAGGTGGACCTGTAAAACGCTTAACATTACTAGAAATAATTATGGAGAAATTTGCTGCAAGGAAAGGAAATACATAAACGGCAGTATCGGAAAAGTAAAACAAAATATATTTTGTTTATTAATGCTGACCTATAAGTTGTATATCATATTTGGAATTTCTTATATAAATAACAGTGGTTTACATGGATTTGTGCCAATAAGAAACATCGTATTTAAACAAAAATTATGTAAAAAAAATACGATGGTTTTACGATGAAAATGTTTTGTTTATATAATAAACAGAATGATACATGGATGCTTGGAGATATGCATGGAATTGATCTTCTCTTGTTGAAATTCAATATCACTCTCGTTCACTTCAGCGCTCACTAGTGACATATCCAAAAAACTCGAAAATAAATTCCATATGTCCGCGCGCCCATTCTCAAGTGCTTTAAGGCCTGGGATTTTATGGCAGACCGAAAAATTTTAAAATTGCAATAATTTCACTTGTATTCGATGTACTAAAATATATTTTGGAACCCAAGTGACAATTAGGCTTCTTAACATTTTGCGCTGGAAATAATTATAATTTGGTGGTCACGTGACCAGCAAAGCGGTAAAACGGAAATTTGAAAATGGGGTTAATCTATTGCATTAATTTCAATCCTTTTTGTGTCTTAAAATGTTAAAGACATATTTATAAACATGTTCTGGCCCAGAATGGATGACTTCATTGAAACGGTAAAGAGAAAAATGCATATTTGTGGATACTTCGATTGGTCACGTGACCCTTTTTGGCAAATATCTCCTAAACAATCAATGATGGACAACCATTCTAGGCCAGGTTCGAAAGACATCTATAAAAGTAACCCAACAACATATAATGGAACAATCTGGCTGGTGACTCTATCTACCCCATTTTGCTATGAAATTTTGAGGTTTTCTCGACTATGATGCTGGTCACGTGATCAAGGGTTTGCCATGCTTGCACCAAAAAATTTACACTTTCATTAAAAACTAACATATACCTAAGTTAAATGATTTAACTTTTGAAACGAAGATCGAAATCAGAATTACTAACATTTTATTAAAAATGGCTGCCTGACCCAGGCCTTAACTCACTTGAGTTTATTATTCTCTATTTAAAATAATATAATATTTTATAAAAGAACACATGCACTGTGTATTACCTTTGTAATAATTTATTGTACAAAATTATTCGATTCTGATTGGACGATAGGACTATCATTTAATCGTAAAATTTTAATAATTTGATCGTCCAATTTTTTTAAAACTTTCAAAACATCACTCGTACCTATTAATTACGAATTGTACTCAAGATCGTGCGATTTCTTATACTAACCAGAACACACGACACCAACATCATATGTATGACTGTTACAATGAGAGCCAACACTTCCCCATCCATTGTGAGTACAGCTGTGCAGTGAGGTCTCTGTACCCTTACACTGCATGTTGTACAGCCAGACTTTACCCGACCCTCGTGCATATTCCCAATATCCTACAGCTTTGATAAATCCAAGTTGTCGACATGCAACCTTGGCGTCTGGCATATCAAAGTAATCTCGACACACTGTTCCCTATTGTTTATTGTGGAGGACTCGTATAATACCAGCAGCACTAGAACATACTGTACCAGTATCAAGTTCTACAACTAACCTTGGAAGATAGCGTTCAGATTCAATGTTATTGTGTAATTAATAGTTGTCTATTGACTCACAAGTTCACTTCAAGATAACATACAACTTGGACCTGGCACAGAGGGTTTAGCTGTTGCTCATATTGTACGAGTCCTCCACAATAACCAATTGGGAATAGTGTGTGATAGTAGCTTTGAAATGCCAGACGCCAAGGTTGAATGGGATGTACTGGCACAGAGACCTCACTACACGACTGTAAAAGCAGTAAATGGGGTGATGGCAACTGGTGCAGTCATGGAGATGATGTTGGTTACAAAGTTATTAAATGCACACGCAGTTCTCGATCACTCATCAAAGTTATCAATTGAAAGCAGTTGTTGTTGCCGCACTATATGTATGTATTTTTATTTTTGGCTTATTTAAGCAAATAAATTATTCTTGTAATTGCAGATGCTATTTTCCAAGACCAGCTGTAACTATTTTCATTTGGAAAAATTTAGTATTTCGGTTTTTGATTGGTTTTGACAGTATTGCAATTTATATTAATATTTAATATATATTATTTTAAAGGCAAGGATTATAACTTTTTTTCGTGTTAGGATTATGAGACGAGCAAAAGCATCTTGAACGGATTAACATTACTGGGACGCTTAAAACTACATTTAAAAGTTGATATTGAGTATTGTTATTTTAACATGCCGAAAATATACAACTTGAACTTGGTACAGTAGGTTCTGGTGTTGCTGGTATTGTACGAGTCCTTTACAATAACCAATGGGGAACAGTGTGTCATAGTAGCTTCGATATGCTAGACGCCAAGGTTGCATGTCGACAACTTGGTTTTACCAAAGCTGTAGGATATTGGTGGAATGGACAAGGGTCGGGTAAAGTCTGGCTTCGCTACATGGCATGTACGGGCATAGAGACCTCACTACACAAGTGTAAAAGCAGTGGATGGGGTGATGGCAACTGGTGCAGTCACGGTGCCGATGTTGGTGTTGTGTGTTCTGGTTACAAAGGTAATTCTATCTTCCAACATATATATTCAAATTCATTTATCAATGTTATTATTATTTATGTCCATTATTAATGTACGAGACTACCACAATAACCAATGGGGAACAGTGTGTGATGGTGGCTGGGATATGCCGGATGCAAAGGTAGCATGTCGACAACTAGGTAAAGTCTGGCTGTGCAACATGAAAAGTAAGGGACAGAGACCTCACTACACAGCTGTACTCACAATGGATAGGGAAGTGTTTCTTCTTACTGCAACAGTCACAAATATGACGCTGGTGTCATATTGACATTTAAGTGCCTCTTTACAGCGTGTATTTCAAAAACGTTTTCAGTAATATATAATTGTCATATTGCTTATCTAATTACATCACCGTGACTGAATCAAAACATGGAAATAGAGGTTTTTACAATTAACCTCATTCAGTTTTCAGACAGAATCAGATCTTTGCTGATACGCTATTGGTCCTTGTAAAGCACATTAATTGCTGTATGTAACCCGGTTATAAAGTTAGACTGCGTAAAATTAAAATGTAAAATTGTTTGTCTTAAATCTCTATTCTATAGTATATTATACTTTCAAGATGCCGACGATATACAACTTGAACCTGGTATAGTAGGTTCAGGTGTTGCTGGTATTGTACGAGTTCTTCACAATAAACAATGGGGAACAGTGTGCCATTATTACTTTGATATGAAAGACGCCAAGGTTGCATGTCGACAACTTGGATTTATCAAAGCTGTGGGATATTGGCAGTATGGACATGGGTCGGGTAAAGTCTGGCTGTACTACATGCAATGTAAGGGCTCAGAGACCTCACTACACAGCTGTTCTCACAATGGATGGGGAAAAGTTGCCTCTTACTGCAACAGTCACACATATGAAGCTGGTGTCATATTGACATGTATTTCAAAAAAATTAGATAGTGAACGATTAAATATTGGTATGTACTATAATACTACAACAGTCATTCTTGTTACATCACCGTGATTATTAAAATGAAACAAAATGGAACGTTATTCAGTTTTTAGACAGAATCAGAAATTACTGATAAATTGTTAGTCCTTGTAAAGCACATTTATTGCTTTAAGTAAACAACAAGGATATGCAACTTAAAACTTATCAGTTCTACCATCTTCATTTTTTTGACGAGAATGGTTTTGTACTCAAGTTTTTGTCGACTTATGTCCATGTACAATTAAAGTGTTTCCCTATCCCCTAATTTCTATGAAATTTGCTTGTAGTTGCAATCTAGATTTTGGTATCCTAACAACATTGTGTACAATAAACTGAATAAAAATATAAAAATGCTTGTCTTAACAACGATATATATAACTGTTTTAAAGAAATTAGAAAATGTAGCTGTTGTTGAGTTTTCAGTCTGTCATCAGCGTTTCCTAAACGACAACAGTTTTCCAATAAAGTTTTAATATATCGACTCATGCATTTCATGCATTTATTTTCCTGGCCACACTGCGTACAATTAAAATGTTAAATTGTTTCTCTTAAATCACTATCGCTAGTATATTGCTAATTCAAGATGCCCAAGATATACAACTTGAACCTGGTACAGTAGGTTCAGGTGTTGCTCGTATTATACGAGTCCTTCACAATAGCCAATGGGGAACAGTGTGTCATAGTAGCTTCGATATGAACGACGCCAAGGTTGCATGTCGACAACTTGGTTTTACCAAAGCTGTGGGATATTGGCAGTATGGACGAGGGTCGGGTAAAGTCTGGCTGAACAGCATGCAATGTACAGGCACGGAGACCTCACTACACAGCTGTTCTCATAATGGATGGGGAGGTCATGGCAACTGCGACAGTCACAAATACGATGTTGGCGTGGTGTGTTCTATCAAGTATAGAAATACAGCATATATACTGTAGAAGTTTTATTAGTCTCGTGAAACAACAATAAAAAATTCATAAAAACTATTCGCACGATTATCAACAGGTGTTTTCTAGGCCTACATGCCTTAGGTCCTCCAGCCTTCATCTTGACAATCTGCCTCAATGTTATCCTCGTTTTCGTGCCGTAGTCATAAACTTATTCAATATGGCCGAAAGAACCGTTGATTAGATAAATTATATACCTTGGTTTTTTACAAAGCTATTGGAGTGTAAGATGGACCAGCGATATTGCATTTTTTTTATTGCTACATTACAATTATTAATTATTATTTATTGAAAAATTTTTTTTTTTTTAGAGTTTTCTCATTTTGCAGATTTTTTATATCGTACAGCAAGTCCATAGCAAATTATTGTTTTACAACGGGTTTATAAGTTTTTGGAATTGTGCAAGCTGTGCAAGTCTACAAACAATGACGTACATGGCGATGATTCTCGTAATTAATTCGTAATTATTATATTGTAATTTTTCTTGTATTGGACCCACAGTAATTGGCTATGCTTTTGTAGACGCCTGTCTTCGGACGAAGTTCAATACATAAATAAATTCTAGTTACATAACCGTGACTGAATCAAAAAATGGAAATAGCGGTTTTGACCATTTACCTCATTCAGTTTTCAAACAGAATCACATCTTTACTGATACGTTATTGGTTCTTGTAAAGTACATTAATTGCTGTATGTAAGCGGATTTTAAAATTACACTGCGTACAATTAAATTAAAAATTAAAATGGTTTGTCTTAAACCGCTATTCCTAGTATATTATACTTTCAAGATGTCGACGATATACAACTTGAACCTGGTACAGTAGGTTCAGGTGTTGCTGGTATTGTACGAGTCCTACACAATAAACAATGGGGAACAGTGTGTCATAGTTATTTCGATATGAACGACGCCAAGGTTGCATGTCGACAACTTGGTTTTACAAAAGCTGTAGGATATTGGCACGCTGGACGAGGGTCGGGTAAAGTCTGGCTGTACGCCATGGGATGTAAGGGAACAGAGACCTCGCTACACAGCTGTTCTCACAATGGTTGGGGAAATGTTTACTCTGGATGCAACAGTCACACAGCCGATGTCGGTGTCGTGTGTTCTGGTTACAAAGGTAATTTTCAAATAATTTCTGTAAGCTTTTTAAAACAAGTGGATGTCTGTATTGAATTGCATTAGCATTACACTTAAGCAAAATTCAATATTTAGCGTTTGGATCTTTTTTTACGAGTGTCGGGTAAAGTCTGGCTGTACAACATGAAATGTAAGGGCACAGAGACCTCGCTACACAGCTGTACTCACAATGGATGGGGAAAGGTTGCCTCTTACTGCAACAGCCACACAGATGATGCTGGTGTCGTATTTGGCGATGTATTTCAAAGAGGTCCATGGTGATTGATAAATTTTTGGTATGTATTTTAATGCTACAACGGTCATTTTAGTTACATCAACGTGATACAAAATGAAACCAAGGAACTACCGGTTATGATGATTTACGTCACTGATTCAGTTTTCAGACAGAAACAGATATTACTGATAAGGCGTTAGTCGTTGTTTAGCACATTTACTTTATGCGGCAAGGTTATGCAAATTACATCTTTTCAGTTCTATTATCACCATTTTCTGGACGACAACGGTTGTGTAGTAAACTTTCTGCCGACTCATGTCCATGTATATACGGTATAACGGCCCCAAAACACAACTTTTATAAAACCTGCAAAATGCTTCTTTTCTATCTACTTAACCACACTAACTCACTCCGCACCTGTGTTTAGCCGTGTTAAGCAACGCTGCCTCATTTTGTTTGCGTTACTAGGTTAATATATATTTGCATGCTTGTCTTGACAACGACTAAAATACTTGTTTTAAGAAATGATATGCCTCACAATATCGCTGGTATTTTAATTTATTATTTCAGTGTGCCCAATATATACAACTTGAGCCTGGTACAGTAGGTTCAGGTGTTGCTGGTATTGTACGAGTCCTCCACAATAACCTATGGGGAACAGTGTGTAATAGTGACTGGGATATGCCAGACTCCAAGGTTGCATGTAGACAACTTCGTTTTACCAAAGCTGTAGGATATTGGGTCCTTGGGCGAGGGACGGGTAGAGTCTGGCTGAACAGCATGCGATGTAAAGGCACAGAGACCTCACTACACAGCTGTTCTCACGGTGGATGGGGAGGTCATGGCTCTGGCTGCGACAGTCACAAATACGATGTTGGTGTCGTGTGTTCTATCAAGTATAGAAACACACCATATATACTAAAGCAGTTTTACTAATTTCGTGACATGATAACGGCATATATAAAAATTCGTAAAAGCTATTCGCACGGTTATCAACACGTGTTTTCCAGGCCTACATGCTTTAGCTCCTCCAGCCTTCATCTTCACAATCTGCCTCAACGTTATCCTCGTTTTCGTGCTGTAAATCAAAACGTTATTCAATATGGTCAAAAGAACCGTTGAAAAGATCAATTATATACCTTGTTTTGAACAAAGCTATTGGAGTGTAATTTAAAATTGTTTGTCTTAAATCGCTATCGCTGGTATATTACTATTTCAATATGCCCAAGATATACAACTTGAACCTGGTACAGTAGGTTCAGGTGTTGCTGGTATTGTACGAGTCCTCCACAAAAACCAATGGGGAACAGTGTGCAATGGTGGCTTCTACATGAAGGACGCCATGGTTGCATGTCGACAGCTTGGTTTTACCAAAGCTGTAGGATATTGGGACTATGGACGAGGGTCGGGTAAAGTCTGGCTGAACAACATGGCATGTACGGGCACAGAGACCTTACTACACAGCTGTACTCACGATGGATGGGGGAAGGTTTCCTCTTACTGCAACAGTCACGCAAATGATGCTGGTGTCCTGACTAAGCTGTGTCCTTAGCGCCTGAGCGGTACAATAACAAATTGGAACAGTGTGCGGTATTTCAGCTTCGATATAAACGACATACGTACGCATAGACTCGAGCAATACCATGAAAAGCTAAACCCGTTGTATACCAGGTTCAGTTTGTATATATCAACATCTTTGTGGAGACTTTTGCTCCAAAATGACAATGTGTAAAAGCAACAATGTTGAGAAATTACAATCTGCCTGCACATTTAAGTTTACCTATCATTTATAAGAATATGACATGCACATTTATGGTCAAAAGTAAAATATACAACATGTACGGGCATAGAGACATCACTACACAAGTGTAAAAGCAGTGGATGGGGTGATGGCAACTGGTGCAGTCACGGTGCCGATGTTGGTGTTGTGTGTTCTGGTTACAAAGGTAATTCAATCTTTCAGCATTTATATTCAAATTCATTTATCAATGTTATTATTAATGTGCATGATTGAGTTTACAGGCCCACCTCAAGATAACATACACTTTGAGCCTGGTACAACAATTGTAGGAGTCTACCACAATAACCAATGGGGAACAGTGTGTGATGGTGGCTGGGATATGCCGGATGCAAAGTTAGCATGTCGACAACTAGGTTTTGCCAAAGCTATAGGACCTGCGTGGAATTGACGAGGGTCGGGTAAAGTACAACATGAAAAGTAAGGACACAGAGACCTCACTACACAGCTGTACTCACAATGGATAGGGAAGTGTTTCTTGTTACTGCAACAGTCACAAATATGACGCTGGTGTATTTCAAAAAGGTTTTCAGTAATAAACAATTGCCATATTGCTTATTAGTATGCATTGTTTCTAAAATGATGATTCTATATTAATTACAAACCGTGACTGAACCAAAACATGGAAATAGAGGTTTTTACAATTAACCTCATTCAGTTTTCAGACAGAATCAGGTCTTTGCTGATACGTTATTGGTCGTTGTAAAGCACATTAATTGCTGTATGTAACCCGGTTATAAAGTTAGACTGCGTAAAATTAAAATGTAAAATTGTTTGTCTTAAATCGCTATATACTTTCAAGATGCCGACGATATACAACTTGAACCTGGTATAGTAGGTTCAGGTGTTGCTGGTATTGTACGAGTTCTTCACAATAAACAATGGGGAACAGTGTGCCATTATTACTTCGATATGAAAGACGCCAAGGTTGCATGTCGACAACTTGGATTTATCAAAGCTGTGGGATATTGGCAGTATGGACATGGGTCGGGTAAAGTCTGGTGTCATATTGACATGTATTTCAAAAAGGTAGATAGTGAACGATTTAATATTGGTATGTACTATAATACCACAACAGTCATTTTTGTTACATCACCGTGATTATTAAAATGAAACAAAATGGAACGTTATTCAGTTTTAAGACAGAATCAGAAATTACTGATAAATTGTTAGTCCTTGTAAAGCACATTTATTGCTTTAAGTAAACAACAAGGAGATGCAACTTAAAACTTATCAGTTCTACCATCTTCATTTTTTGGACGAGAATGGTTTTGTACTCACGTTTTTGTCGACTTATGTCCATGTACAATTAAAGTGTTTCCCTATCCCCTAATTTTTATGAAATTTGCTTGTAGTTGCAATCTAGATTTTAGTATCCTAACAACATTGTGTACAATAAACTGAATAAAATTAGAAAATTGCTTGTCTTAACAGCGATATATATAACTGTTTTAAAGAAATTAGAAAATGTAGCTGTTGTTGAGTTTTTAGTCTGTCATCAGCGTTTCCTAAACGACAACAGCTTTCCAATAAAGTTTTAATATATCGACTCATGCATGTCATGCATTTAAGAGCGAGTCCGTGTGAAAACCATGCAGACCAGTCTACACCGTACATCACCGATTTTCTTCAAACTTAGCTCAATTGTACATCTTAGTTAACTTATTACTTTGGTGAATTTTTTTGGCTTTTTTTTACAGTATTAGAATTATGCATTTATTAAACTCACACACAACATGTTAAAGAAATTATTGAACTCATGCGGTTGCTAAAACCAGAAACAGACAAAGTAACAGTGTACTATATAAAACTATGTAACCTTTTTGATTTACTATTTTCCTGATTATGATCACTCTCCAGGGATATGAATACGTTTTCATAAAAATATATTGTTAAAGTTCTAGCAAGACACATTTTAATAAAAGACATATATTTTACTTCAAGTGTTCTCTTTGTTGTTTTGCATAAATTTGAAATTGACATTCGACTAATTGGCATGTTTGGTAGACACCGACATTAATTCTCATTTTACGTGCATTAGTTGAGGTTAATTTTGACATACAGTAATTATTTTATGGCGGTTTTCTCTTTTCACAATCTTTCTGTGGAAAATTATGGAAGTTCTCGAAGAAACAATGACACCTGTTTTGTTTTGCTACCTTTAAAATCTTGTACAAGGATTATCTGCAGCCATCTACTTGGCTGTTTAAAAACTTCTTCCAAAGATGTGAAGTACGAGTGGGAACTTTGTCTATTAAGAGCTGGTGTTTTTCAAACTGAAAATACAGATGATATGACAATATGTCCGCTGCATAGAGACCACTTTGGTTTATATTATTATTATATTATTAATAATGACTTATATAGCGCCTATTCCATTTAGCCCATAGGCGCTTTACATCAAAAGGAACTTGAAATAAAAGGAAAAATAAATGCCATAAAGTCAATTAAAGGCTTTCTGGAACAAATGTGTCTTCAGCTCGCGTTTGAAAGTTTGAATATCCTTGTCAGTGTAGCTTCTCAGATTATCCGGTAGTGAGTTCCATAGTCTAGGTGCAGATGTGCTGAAAGCTCTGTAGCCGTAAGTTCGTAGCTTGTATGGAACAGTCACTAGGTAGTTCTTGGATGAAGATCGTAGAGGCTGGCGTCCCAGTCGAGTCTGTAAGCATCCCCCACACGATTCTAAACAAAAGCCTGTCAGAGGTGGACATGCAAAGCGTATTTCTCAAGAGATGTTCGAAACATGGGGAATGTTATGCAAAATTGGTCAAGGTATTGTTACATCTAAGTAAGGGTTGCATTTTCGATCCCATCTGAGTTTCGGTGAAATTAAAAATACTAAATAGTTTATTATATCGTTTAAAAGGAATTTTCATTGAATACTATATATATTGACAACTAGTATTGAAGAGTTTTGAATTGAGCCGTTTCTTTTTTACGTTGAGATATCTCGAGAGTGAATAAGATGAATCTGGATTACCATCGATTTTTAAGTCATTAAAATACTTGCCATTCCCGCCAAACGACTGTGAAGCTATTCTCTTCCGTCAATCAAACATAATTGGTCTAGTGTAGTGATAAGTACTATAAACAACTGACAATGTGAACAAAAAAACAGCTAGGTAAAAAATATTATTTCAAATAGAATAGCTGGTCCAAAAAATATACATTTATGTTTCCCCCCGTCCTAAAAATAAATAAATTAGATGTCGATTGTCCTGAAGCTTGTTTACTGGGGAAAGAATAACAAACACCATAGGTTGGAGTAAATTGGCTATGGGCACTTCCCCATAGCCTCTTTATTATAAAAATAACAATTTATTTGATCAAAATATATTTCATAATTTGAAATTAATTTGACAATAAACTTGGCCCAGTAAAGGTGAGGGCCATAAAAAGCAACAGCAAAATAAGGGTGGAGAGTGGGAGGTGGTGGGGTGAAATCAACTGAACTCACTTGATGATAGCAGCAGAATGACCACGAGGGCGCGCTGCCGAATTTATAATAGTACCCTAGGGGGTATCAATATAAACCAATTGAGTGTCCCCAATTTCAGGACCCGTATGTTGCTGTTACATAACACATTTTCAATTAACAATAACTTACAAATCACTCCAAGAGGAAACATAAAAAACCTATTTGTAAACAAATATTCTCTTTATGTTTCCCCCCGTCCTAAAAATAAATAAATTAGATGGCGATTGTCCTGAAGCTTGTTTACTGGGGAAAGAATAACAAACACCATAGGTTGGAGTAAATTGGCTATGGGCACTTCCCCATAGCCTCTTTATTATAAAAATAACAATTTATTTGATCAAAATATATTTCATAATTTGAAATTAATTTGACAATAAACTTGGCCCAGTAAAGGTGAGGGCCATAAAAAGCCAAAGGTGTACATGGAATGAACACCGGCCCCACCCAAAGGAAAATCGACATCACCTCATATATGAAACTTAAAATACAAAAAGCAATCTGCCGCCCTTGCTAATCAGATGCAATTTGTAAAACACTTAAGCTAAATAACAGAGTTGTGCATAATAACAATAAGAGGGATATAACACCTCAAATAAGAAAAACAAAAAGCAATCTGCCGCCCTTGCTAATCAGATGCAATTTGTTAACATATAAGCTAAACAACAGAGTTGTGCATAATAACAATAAGAGGGATATAACACCTCAAATATGAAAAACAAAAAGCAATCTGCCGCCCTTGCTAATCAGATGCAATTTGTTAAACATATAAGCTAAATAACAGAGTTGTGCATAATAACAATAAGAGGGATATAACACCTCAAATATGAAAAACAAAAAGCAATCTGCCGCCCTTGCTAATCAGATGCAATTTGTTAAACATATAAGCTAAATAACAGAGTTGGACATAATAACAATAAGAGGGATATAACTCCTCAAATATGAAAACCAATTAAGCAATCTGCTGCCCTTGCTAATCAGATGCAAAATTGGTTAACATTTAAACTTAACAAACAGATAACATTTTGATTTATAGTCAGAGTGTTATCTAAAGTCACTGCCCTTGCTAGGTAACCTGAGATAACACTGAAAATAAATATTATGAGAACACTTCCCCTGCAAGTGAACTCAATCTTATTACAAACTCTGAAGGCGAATATATTTTTGAAAGGCATTTGATCTCCAGCGACCAAGAATTCGGATTTGAGCATCAGATAATCCCTTGTCTGCAGCGTGCGATGCAGCACCGATCCGAAAACTATGGCCCTTATATCGTGTGGGATCCAACAAACAAAATTTTAAAACAGTGGAAAGAGTAGAGGAGAAATATGAACGCGAAACAGGGGAAAAATCAGCCATCATAAATAATGGACCAGGTGAACTTCCTCTTATCCTAAGATATGCAAGTAAATATTGCACAGGGCAACAGACATTACTTGGCAAAATATTTAAAGTAAATGGGCGTTGGTTATATGAATGCTTATAATCATAAAAGGTTAATTGAAAACTGACAATTACATTTTGTGCGTTCTTAACCTGAGATAACTGGTCAAATTGAATGTTGTGGTTTGATTGAGTACGAGTTATTTCACCTATTCTAGAAAAGGTATGGAAAGCGAATAGGCACATGGCCTGAAAAAGAGCGATGTTATATCTAGAACATGACAATCGGAAAGATGATGAGATAAGCCTATGAAGAATTGGCAAAGTGATTGGTAAACGACTATCTAGACGGATATCAATTTTTGAATAACCTTTCATCATCTGAGAAACAAGAAAATTCTTGCTAGGGTCTGCGTGCCCATGTAATTTATGAAAATACCCAAGAGCTGAAATATAAGTTGACATAGTGGATACTGCATAGTTGTGCTCAAACAGATATGAAATAAACAAGGCTATTGTAGGTGGAGAAAAGGGGAGAATAATTGGAACCCCAGGAAAAACAGTGTGAAAAAATGTAGAAAACAGCCGCCAAGCCCTAGAATAAGTAGGAATCGAAGAAGGTTGCAAACTTGATTGTAGAAGGTTTGACATTATGAATGCCAGTGATGCGGCTGCAGGTGCAAGGGAATATCCGTCTGTGTTGTGTCCATGTGGTCTGGGGCCATTTTCAAAAATTTGGCAATCTGTAACCGAGATAAAGAATCAGCTAAAACGTTATGAATGCCTCGAATGTGCTTGGCCTTAAAAAGAATATTATTTTCCAAACAAATCAATACTAGTTTTCTGACATAAAACATCATATCTTTGTCCTTACAAGACTGTTTATTAATTGCATGCATTACAGCTTCATTATCTGTGAAAAATAAAATGCACTGATTTTTCATAAGGTGGCCCCAAAGGCATAAACTAAGAACAATGGGATAAAATTCGAGAACTGCAATATTATAGTTGACCCAATTAGCAGGCCAAGTACCATAGCACCATTTTGACCCAAATATTGCCCCAAAACCACATGAACCAGCTGAGTCAGTAAAGAGCTTTAAATGTTCAGAATTATACCATTTATCGTCTAAGAAAAATGATTTACCATTGAACGTGGCTAAAAAGGATTGCCAAACTGCTAAATCGGCCTTGACTTCTTTAGTTAAACGAATTTTATGATAAGGTGAGCGCACTCCAATGGTAAGATCAATTAATCTTCGTAAAAATTGACGACCAGGTGTAATCACAGAACATGCAAAATTTAAGAGTCCAACAATGGACTGAATCTCTCTTAGAAAAGCTTTCTTTTGTTTAAGCAAGTTGGATATAAAATCCAAACATTTCTCAATTTTGTCCCGAGGTAAACGAGCTTCAAATGCAATAGTGTCTAACTCAATACCCGCAAAGGATAAAACAGTACTAGGACCAAAAGTTTTTTCAGGTGATATAGGAACACCAACAAAGTCACAAAAACTAATAAAAAGTGAAAGCTGAGCCTGACATAAATGAGAGGATGGGGCTACGATCAAAAAATCATCCAACAGGTGAATAATAAAATCGATGTGTAAACGCTTGCTGGCAACCCACTCTAAAGCCGTGCTAAGCAGCTCGAAAGTCTTACAAGAACTGGAACAACCCATTGGCATACATTTATCAAAATAGAAAAAGCCTTTCCAAACCATTCCTAACAAATGATAATCGTTAGGAGAGATGGGTATTATCCGGAAAGCGTTTTTAACATCGGTTTTAGCCAAATGGCATCCTCGCCCTGATAGTTTAATATTCTTAATAGCATCTTGAATAGTAGCATAAGAAACACTGGAAAATTCTTCAGGTATTCCGTCATTAATTGATAGGCCCTTAGGAAAGGAAAGATGATGAATGAGACGAAATTCCCCCGGTGTCTTTTTGGGGACAACACCCAAAGGCGAAATGCACAAATTTGAAAAAGGAGGCGAAGAAAAGGGGCCTGCCAAACGACCTAGAGCCACCTCCTTGCTTAACTTGTCTTCAACAGCTGACGAATTTTGATCAGCGGAGAGTAAATTCTTAAAGCTACAAGGAACTTTAGACCCGTCAAAATGCAATGAAAAACCGTGATTAAAACCAGAAACAAGCTGATGGAATAACTCTGGATCGTAGCCCCTCAAGAAAAATTCTAGTCGTTCAATTTTTATTGGTGTTGGTAACAGAGGACTTAGGCTGCTGGGGTTTTGAGGCTTTGCTTGAGGGACGAAAAGTACAATTTTTTGGTTGATGAGGGCCATTGCACTTAAAACATACATGCTTATAATTACAACCCGAACAATGTGAACCTCGAATGAATTTATAGCAGTAGCCAATGGGAAAGCCCTCAGATGAACTAGATCTAGTTGCTGGGTTGAAACCTGATCTTGTTGCTGGATTTATAACTTTCCTCTCAACCTTCTGTTGAGCAGTCATCCAAAGTTCCCAATGGATATTTGACCATTTAAAGGTGGAAGGCTGTGTCTGCCTCAAAAAACGGAAATTATCATCATAAAACCTCCAATTACAACCCCGAGCAGCCAAGTTCTGAATCACCTCCCCATACTTCATGAGGGCAGGGGCCTCAGAAGCATATTTTTGGGTGTAAACACCAACAAAAACGTGAAATGCACTAAGCCAATTATCTATTGTTAAAAACTTTTTAGTCTTAGCGACTGGTTCCAAGCACATGGTTTGGGCATTGTCATTCCCACTAGCAATTGTAATTTGAAATTTCCCCTCGGTAATGGGATTCGAAAGAAGAACAGCAAAGTCTATGAATTCATTATTCCATATTTTCCCCCTTACTTTATCTGAAACCCTTGCATCTATGGGCAAGCTTGGCGAAGAAAATAAGTTTTCTGGCATGGCTGATGTCAACTGCTCACCTGATAATATGGCTTGCATGGCCGAAACAGAAGAGTCTACCAATGCTGATGGTGTAGAACTGTGAGGTGAAGTAGATGGAGTAGAACTGCTAGGTGATATACCAGCCCCCACTGGGGTTACTGTGTTGACTACTGACGACAACTTCTCCACCACCTTTTGTACTATGGTATCAACCAAGGCATCAGGTATGGTAGTAGTGGCTGGTGTGGT
This sequence comes from Metridium senile, assembly GCA_949775045.1. NCBI lineage: Eukaryota > Metazoa > Cnidaria > Anthozoa > Actiniaria > Metridiidae > Metridium > Metridium senile. Next base: position 4,835,371 of record OX459100.1, read on the forward strand.
ATCTCCACCGGCATTCGACTGTTCAGCAGGTATTCCCTGTGCTGATGACTGATGTTGTGAAGTTGATGTGGCTGTAGTAGCGGTGCTGCTGCCTGGGCTTCTTCGCGCCAATGGATTTTGACGTAAACGTGACGAACGACGTTGTGGAGGCATGTCAACTGCAAAATAAAATGAATTGTAGGCAGTTGACTGCTCTAAGCAACACAAATCAAAAGTTATAAATGTTTCAAGGCACCATTATTGAAAACATAAGTTAACTAGTGCAAAATTAAAGCTAACAAACCCCTTAACAAAAACTAAATTAAATAGGGAGGGCTACTAGGGTACTGATTAAAACAAGGACTACAATGACGGGAAAACCTGTCAGACAAAAAGTCGACGCAAAGCCTCCCATAGATGTCAAGGTAGACCAAGAATAAAGCCAAATAATTGGCTAAAAGAACAAGGCTAAAACAAGTGAGAGCTGATAAAATCAATTCTCAACAAGACTGCTAACAAGCAAATAAGCCAAGATAATATAATTGATAATAAAACACAAACTCAGATACCCAGTAAACCCGCCCGACTAAACAGTAGGCGCTCAAAGTAGAGAAAGCCCATACATAATGGCACCGCGATAACTGCGATATAACAAATACTGGCCTGCAGGATTCAAATGAACCCCATCAGGTAAATAAAAAGGCTTATCGGGGTGAGTAAAAGGCTTATGGTGCCAACAAAAAACATTGGGAAAAGGAGCTAAAACTACTTCGAGATACTGATGTAAAACACGGGATTGGTTGAAAAATGACAATGCGTTAGCGTTGGTTCGCCCACGCGGTATGACATGACAAACGCCGACAACGCGGACTGAAAATTGCTGTAAAAACAAAACAACTAGATCTTCGATAGCAGAACCCACAACTTCAGGTTTAGAAAAGGAGAGGTCGTTAGAGCCAATTTCCAAAATTATAACGTCAGGAGATAAATTCCTAACAACCTGAAGGTCAAAAGACTGAAGTTTGTCAACGGTCCGACCGCCCACGCCGTGCAAACGAACCAACGCTGTACCCCGAAGCTTAAAATCTAAAGCTGCCCTAATATCAAAATCTGCCCTTAAGTCTCGATTTAATCGTTTAACAAAGGAATGGCCTAATATAAGTATCGAAGGATCCCTACTAAGAGCCATTAGACAAGAAAACAATACCCACTCGTGGCGAGTCAACAGGTCAACTGAGTCAAACAATTAACTCCAATTAGCCAAAACAAAAGGAATAATCCAAATATGATGGACAAACTGAATCAATGACTCTGTAGGAATTCTACAAATACAAAGATACAAACAAACAAGACTTACCAAATTAGTGAAATCAACTGAACTCACTTGATGATAGCAGCAGAATGACCACGAGGGCGCGCTGCCGAATTTATAATAGTACCCTAGGGGGTATCAATATAAACCAATTGAGTGTCCCCAATTTCAGGACCCGTATGTTGCTGTTACATAACACATTTTCAATTAACAATAACTTACAAATCACTCCAAGAGGAAACATAAAAAACCTATTTGTAAACAAATATTCTCTTTATTTAGTTTTAACGTTCTGATACCCATAGAATACATCGTTAGGCTAAAATTTGTTTTCACTGACATTAGTATGCAAATATTTTAATAGACAATTTGTTTGACGGAAGAGAACAACCTCGTACCCAGCGCCCACGTTACTTTTGGTCTGCGACAAAGAACCTGAGACCTGGCATAAACCGTTTCTGAGCGAATTTGATTGGCCCATGCATTTTCAAACTGATGGGCGTGATTTAGCTAACGCATGCGCTGTAACATCGGAAGTCAAATAAATCCTGGACTCACTCTGTTGGGCCGGCATTATTTTATTTTATTATATAAGATATAGTGGTATACCGAGTGATATCAACTAGATAAAAAGCCTATCCTAGTCATGAAGATATTATTGATATCACACATGTGTGATATCACTCTCCAACCAACGAAACCATTGTTTGGTAATAAAATATTTTTTTTGATTTGTTTCAATCTGTGATATAATAAACAGAACATTACATGTGCACTTGGAAATATGAATTTTATATTCTCGTGTTGAAAAGATATCCCACTCGTTCGCTGCGCTCACTCGTGAGATATCTTATCAACACTCGAAGATAAAATTCATATCTCCGCGCGCCCATGTAATATCCTCTATTTATTGTTATTATCACTATTATTTCATTCCATTTTTTATGTCATAATAACATGCTTTTCTGAAAGTTAACTCTAAAATGGTTAACGACCGGGAACCAGTTCATGACAGTTGATTGTTTACTACTGATAATCACACTTGGCTACGCTGTCGTTGTCATTTGGATAATTTCCACGTTTTCGACTTTTATTTTACGAATCTGCAATCTTAAAGATGTAAGTTTCGAATATTTATACATATTAAAATCAACTCAAGGCTCTTTGTTGTAATTTGAACCATTTGATCAGCTTAGCATTATCGTTGATGCAAACTCAGCATGTTTTTGTGTGTATTTCTTTCGGAAAATAAAATAAAAACACCGTATAGTTAAAATATTTTAACATTGTACATTTATGACTTCTTAAATCGCCCTACTACATTAGCTGTTGTTTTTAGGTAAGTATTTTAAAACTTATCGGCTTTTTTAGTCGCAAATGGTCATTAGTCTTATAATTGGATACGTGTAAAAACGCCAAATTCGTGATACTGTATCTCTTCACCCTTAAAACTTTACAGAAATTTTTTTCTTTGTATTTGTTAACCATTATCAGTTGTACATAAAAGTCAAACTTTGTGGTTTTAAAAAGTTGCCGGATCTTGTATATCGAATTGTTAAGAATGCATACTCAAAATATAGATTTCATAGCCTGATATGTAAATAAGCAAAAATTTTCTTTAACCCTTTGGTGACGGCCCTGTTAAAAATCGGTGGAATTCCATCGATGACTTCGAAAATTTTAGCTTTCTTGGTTTGAGAGTCAGGGCTTTATTATTTAATTGAATGTGTTATGTGGTAAGTTCGGCAACATTTGACACTTAATTGATCATCTGAGATCCAAAAATGTGAAATTTACTGTCCTTTGTGTTAAGGTGAACGTTAAAGTGTGCGTTTTTGCGCCATAGAACAACCACCATAAACGTTATTTTTCATCTCTAAATTTAGTGCAAAAAATATCATTCAAAAAACAAAACTCGGCATTCTCAGAACACGTCAGACCCAGCTCTTCTGATTTCTTAACTTTTTATGATCCAACACCTTCTACGAGACGCACAACAGCCGTTTCTTCTATACTCCTTACGCAAAAACTCGTTTCTCCATTTAATAACGAAAAGCATTATGGGTAATTATGCAAATTTTCGACAGCACATGGCCCAGATCCCAATTCTTTACATGTTTTTTATAAGTGCCCAGTCACCCGCTCCAACCGGAAAAAAATTGCACCGATTGCCATCTTTACAAGTCGAAACTCAATAAAATTGCCTTGGTTGGTTTTGGTATCTACTACAAGACGACCAGGAAAGCGATTTTACTCCAACGGCGTCACTGTCAATGGACACAACGGCTGGCGCTATTTTCCTTGTAAAATCGTCTTCCACCTTTGAATTCGTGCAAAAGAGCGTCTTTACCACCTAGACAAACTTAATGATGCATGACTAGGGGCTCTTGTAGTAGCAAATGACTGAAAAAAGCACTTATAAACTGGATTTTAGCTCTATTCAGGGTCAAAGTGTTGACTCGGAATTGAACGAGCTAAAATCATCAAGGCGTTCCTGGAAACCTTGAGCCATCGGTAGTTCGAAACAGCAACAGTTTCCCTGACAACGCCTTATTTAGAATAGAAATCAATTTTTAAACTTTTCGCATCAGAAACAGTAAAATCTCCAATAATAATAGCCGTCGTCAAAGGGTTAATTAATAAATCTTTTGATACTTTGATACTGTTTATTTAGTTTTTTTGATAGTAGGTCTGTACGAATTCCAGGTAAGAAAAAAGCTATATTTTTAGAGAAATTGATTTGTAAAGTTGGTGTAAATTTCAAGCAATTTTTATCGTTTGTTTGACTACATTCCCTTAAACCTCGATATCTGCTAGAGAATTTAATATTTTTGTTTTATATTGCACACAGTTAATATTAAATCTCGATATCTGCTAGAGAATTTAATATTTTTGTTTTATATTGCACACAGTTAATATTTACACTAAAATACATATCTCGGCCAAAAATGAAAGAAATCGGTGATACCCGTTGTAGACACATTTTTCGATTTTGCATGGTTTTCACACGGACTCGCTCTTAATTCCCTGGCCACACTGCGTACAATTAAAATGTTAAATTGTTTCTCTTAATTAATCATTATAGCTAGTATATTACTAATTCAAGAAACCAAGAAATACAACTTCAACCTGGTACAGTATGTTCAGGTGTTGCTGGTATTATACGAGTCCTTCACAATAGCCAATGGGGAACAGTGTGCCATAATAGCTTCGATATGAACGACGCCAAGGTTGCATGTCGACAACTTGGTTTTACCAAAGCTGTGGGATATTGGCAGTATGGACATGGGTCGGGTAAAGTCTGGCTGAACTACATGGCATGTACAGGCACAGAGACCTCACTACATAGCTGTACTCACAGTGGATGGGGAAGTGTTGCATCTTGGTGCAACAAGCATAATGACGATGCAGGTGTCATGCTGACATTTAAGTGCGCCTTCACAGTATGTATTACAAATTGGTTCTCAGTGATAGATAATTTGTCATATTGCTTATTAGCATGCATTTCTTGCGACAACGGTCATTCTAGTTACAACATCTAGACCTTGATTTGAAAATATGGATATACTAGTTTTGACAATTTACCTCATTTAGTTTTCAGACAGAAGCAGTTGTTTACTGATAAAATGTTAGTCCCTGTGTAGCATAATCAGTATTTGCTATATGCAACCAGGTTGTGAAATGTTTCATGTTCTTAATTCTATCATACTGATAAGTTTTTTTTAACATTTTGTGTATTGTTCTTTTAAGATGCCCAAGATATACAACTTGAACCTGGTACAGTAGGCTCAGGTGTTGCTGGTATTGTACGAGTCCTCCACAATAACCAATGGGGTACAGTGTGTGACGATGATTTTGATATGAACGACGCCAAAGTTGCATGTCGTCAACTTGGCTTTACTAAAGCTGTAGGATATTGGGGCCTTGGAAGAGGAACGGGTAAAGTCTGGTTGGAAGAAATGGCTTGTAGTGGATCAGAGTCATCACTACACGACTGTTCTCACCCTGAATGGGGAAAAATGGACTCTGGCTGTAAAAGTCATACTGAAGACGTTGGTGTCGTGTGTTCTGGTTACAAAGGTATACATTTGTTTCTTTTGTCCTATCATGAACAAGTCAGAGTGTTATAACATATAACACTACAATAGAATTCATGTTTACTTAGTACTAATATTTTCTTTTTTACAAAACTTCTGTAAAAACACACGATTAGAGGTACTTGCTACCTACATCAATAACCATAAGGGCATACATATTCAATGTTACTGTGTTAATATATAGTTTATTTATAAGATAAAATAAACTTGAACTTGGTATTGTACGAGTCTACCACAATAACCAATGGGGAACAGAGTGCCATCATTATTGGTATATGAACAACGCCAAGGTTGCATGTCGTCAACTTGGCTTTACCAAAGCTGTAGGATATTGGGGCCTTGGAAGAGGAACGGGTAAAGTCTGGTTGGAAGAAATGGCTTGTAGTGGATCAGAGTCATCACTACACGACTGTTCTCACCCTGAATGGGGAAAAATGGACTCTGGCTGTAAAAGTCATACTGAAGACGTTGGTGTCGTGTGTTCTGGTTACAAAGGTATACATTTGTTTCTTTTGTCCTATCATGAACAAGTCAGAGTGTTATAACATATAACACTACAATAGAATTCATGTTTACTTAGTACTAATATTTTCTTTTTTACAAAACTTCTGTAAAAACACACGATTAGAGGTACTTGCTACCTACATCAATAACCATAAGGGCATACATATTCAATGTTACTGTGTTAATATATAGTTTATTTATAAGATAAAATAAACTTGAACTTGGTATTGTACGAGTCTACCACAATAACCAATGGGGAACAGAGTGCCATCATTATTGGTATATGAACAACGCCAAGGTTGCATGTCGACAACTCGATTTTACTAAAACTTTAGGACCTATGTACTATGTACGAGGGTCGGGTAATGTCTGGCTGAACAACATGAGATGTACGGGCACAGAGACCTCACTACACATCTGTTCTCACAATGGATGGGGAAGTGTCCACTCTAGTTGCAACGGACACACAAGGGATGCTGGTGTCAGTTACGTTTTAAAAAATAGAGGAAGCTGATCGTTAGTGATTTGATCACTCTCGAGTGGAAAGGCCCTGGTGGCGTAGACGGGAATTGAGACAAGCAGTAACTATTGTGAGCCTGTTTTTAGTACAGTTCGTCCTGTAGGATCCTGACGGGAGCAAGCGTCCTTCAACTATTATACTGCCTTTTCAAGGTTATTTTTGTTATACTTGTTTAGTTTTTGCTGTTATACACAAAAGACGACTGGCTTAATAAGAAAAACATAAATTAGCATGATTGTCGGCACTTTAAGGGGGAGCGTCTGTCCAAACACTGCAATTTTCAGCGATTGGGGAGGCATGAGGCCAGAGATAACAATTTAAAGCCCTTGGGGGAGGCGTGAGACCCTTCGAAGCCTTCCACAGTATGGGTTCAGATAAACGATAAACATAGTTTCTCTTTTTGCAGGAAATGAGTGGCCTAAATTTATGCAACGGGGACAGGGTGAAATTATGTTTCCTCGGTATACTATGGACTCTCCTTAAGGATTTTTATATAGTAGCCATCCAATCGCTTGGTCTCCTTGCCTATTAAGTCGCTCAGAGCTAAACGTCAGTGCTGTATGGGTATAGTAACTGTCTTGAAAAATTATTGTTTAAGCTACTTATATAAGGTAGTTTGCTCGCTTGTTGCATTGCTATACAGGTCCACCATAACATACGACTTGAACCTGGTACAACGGGTTTAGCTGTTGCTTTGTATTTTATGAGTCTATCACAATAACCTATAGGGAACAGTGTGTACTGGTAGCTGGGATATGCCGGACGGCAAGGTTGCATGTCGACAACTTGGTTTTACCAAAGCTGTAGGATATTGGGACTATGGAGGAAATTGGGTAATGTCTGGCTGAACAACATGGCATGTACGGGCACAGAGACCTCACTACACAGCTGTACTCACGATGGATGGGGAAAGGTTTCCTCTTACTGCAACAGTCAAGCATTTGATTATATACATATAGATATTTGCGCTATATAAGTAATAAAGATTATTATTATTATTACTAAATGATGCTGGTGTACTGACTAAGTTGTGTACTTAGCGCCTGAGCAGTAAGGCCTTGATGATGTAGACGGAAATTGAGACGATTGGTAGTTATTATACGAGGCATGTTGTTCATACAAATTCCCTGTAGGATCTTGGCGGAAGCATTCGTTCTTCCATTCTTGTACTACCTTGTCAAATGTCAGGTCATGCATTTAGGTGTTTAGGACCATCATTGGTGTTGCTGCTCGAGGGCTATCGAGTAAGACTGCTATCCCAAACAATTCATTCGTTACCTTTCTAAATTCTACAATAACCAATTGGAAAAGTGTGCGGTATTTCAGCTTCGATATAAACAACCTACGTACGCCAAGCAATACCAAACCCGTTGTATACCAAGTTCAGGTTGTACATATCATCATATTTATGGAGAATCTTGGTGAAATATGACAACGCATAAACACAACAATGTTGAGAAAGTAAAAAGTGTTAGACATAACTGCAGATATAGATTAACCTATCACATATATTAGAATATGACGTGCACGTTTATGGTCAAAGATAAAACATACAGTACTGCATGGTAACCAAAACATCGTATGTATCACTGTTACAATAAATGCCAACACTACTCAAACCATAATGTGATCATGAGATTTAATGCTGTGTAGTGGGGTGCCGTACTAACCAATCAGTTAAATGCAGCCGATGAGTGAGTTATACATTTTAAGTACATATGCTGTATAATGTAGTTATATTTGTCTGAACACACGACACCAACATCGTATTTGTGACTGTTGCAGTCGGAGTCAACATTTCCCCATCCATTGTGAGTACAGCTGTGTAGTGAGGTCTCTGAGCCTTTACATGCTATGTAGTCCAGCCAGACTTTACCCGACCCTCGTCCATTGTACCAATATCCTACAGCTTTGGTAAAACCAAGTTGTCGACATGCAACCTTGGCGTCATTCATATCAAAGTTATAACCACCATAATCACACACTGTTCCCCATTGTTTATTGTGAAGGACTCGTACAATACCAGCAACACCTGAATCTACTGTACCAGGTTCAAGTTGTATATATTGGGCATCTTCGAAGAACAATACACAAAACATATCAAACAACATATGTCTTAAAAAAAGTTTTCTATTTTAAGTCGTTCATTACGTCTGCTCATTGCGGCAAACTCATAAAAACGATATCTTTGGCGGTATGTATAGCTAGCCAGCATTTATATAATATCAAGGACACAAGATACATACATCCCTTGTAAACTGAATTCCAAGCTTCCTTGGAATTCCAAGTGATGCAAATGAGCTTACCGGATATACCTTGGAATTTTTTGGAATGGCTTGGAATACAAACAACTGTTTTTGGATTTCCTGATTGGCTAAAAGGTTTGCTTTCACATGATTTGAATATGATATGTTACAATAGCCATTCAGTGCTTTGACTTTGATTTAGAAGGTTTATAACAAACTTTAGCATGGATAATGGACCTTTCTGCCTTGAAACTTCATGAGAATAACATGGACAATGTATCAATAAGTTACCTGTGATAAACTTGCAATGATCCCATAGAAATTAGCTTTGTTGAGGTAAGAAAATTTAAGAATGAGCTACATGTTACAATGATTAGCTGCTTGGCTCCCACTTTAGCCATGTTATGAAGCAATTCAAAAGATGTATTTACAGTAACTATGCCTTAGGTAACATGTAGAAATTATTGCTTGATTTATCAACACTAGTTGGTCTTATAATAAGTAACAGTATTCTGAGCAGTTAAATGTAAATGATCATTGATTGATCATTACCTGCCTGGTAATTGCCAAGGTTTAACTCTTGCTGTTCAAAAGACATTCAATTACTAGCTAGTAGGATGATTTAATTCTATTCTCAAAAAAATCATATCTTGAGCTTTCATAGTTCTGACACTTGTCTGCCATACTCTATATTGATGACCAGATATAAACGTGTGTCTTTAATACATAAAGACTATATAAAATTCTCAATTATTCCTAGAAATTCCAAACTAGTATATAATTTCTACTGCAAGCAAATTACAAGCTTGGAATTCCTAGGAATTTGATGTCCCAATTACCGTGAAAATTCACACCTAAATTCCTAGAAGTTCCTAGAATTTTTTCGCCAGGAAATTATCAATTCTTACTTATTGTAATGGCAATAATAAAATTCGAAATGTCATAATTTGTAATGATATTAACAATTACACTCAAGTCCGGCGTATCTTACAAATGTAAAACATATTGTTTTGTATTTATATGATAAGTTGTTACATATTGTCGTTCTTTGGCTCCGATTAATAACAGTGTGTGTCCGCTACACGCTGAATTACCCGAGTGGTACCCGAGTTCTGACAATATCAAAGGCTGCATGGCAATTGTCTGTAAATTTAACAAAACTCCATAATTGCACTGAAATCATAATGATACAAAATTATTCAAGTTAAAGCCAGCAAAACCCCAGAATCCTCAGTGTGACCGTTGCAACTAGAGTAAACACTTCCCCATCCATCGTGAGTACAGCTGTGTAGTGAGGTCTCTGTGCCCTTGCATATCACGTTGTTCAGCCAGACTTTACCCGACCCTCGTCCATAGTACATAGGTCCTAAAGCTTTGGTAAAACCGAGTTGTCGACATGCAACCTTGTAGCCGTTCATATACCAGTTATGATGACACACTGTTCCCCATTGGTTTTTGTGGTGGACTCGTACAATACCAGCAACAGCTTAACCCGTTGTACCTGCAGGTTCAAGTTGTATGTTATCTTGAGTCGGACCAGTAAATCGCTAAACAATATATATATCACTTATTATAATTTTTTTGTGCCAAGGAGAAACATCGTATTTGACCACGTAAAAAAAACGATGATTTTACGATGATACATTTTTTATCATTTTTTATCGTAAAAATGTTCTGTTTACATGATAAACAGAATGATGCATGGATGCTTGGAGATATGCGTGGAATTGATCTTCTTGCGTTAAAATTCAATATTGCACTCGTTCACTGCGCTCACTCGTGAGTATCGAATTGGAACACTGGAAAATAAATTCCATATGTCCGCGCGTCCATTTATTATTCTCTATATACAAATAATTTAATATTTTATAAAAGAACACATGCACTGTGTATTACCTTTGTAACCCGAACACATGACACCATCATCGTATGTATGACTGTTACAATGAGATCCAACACTTTCCCATTCATTGTGAGTACAGTTGTGCAGTGAGGTCTCCGTACCCTTACACTGCATGTTGTACAGCCAGACCCGACCCTTGTGCATACCCCCAATATCCGACAGCTTTGGTAAAACCAAGTCGTCTTCATGCAACTTTGGCGTCTTGCATATCAGAGTAATCTCGACACACTGTTCCCCATTGCTTATTGTGGAAAACTCGTACAATACCAGCAACACTAGAACATACTGTACCAGTATCAAGTTGTATAGTACGTCATCTAGCCTTGGAAGATAGCGTCCAGATTCAAAGTTATTATATAATTAATAGATAACATACAACTTGAACCTGGCACAGAGGGTTTAGCTGTTGCTGGTATTGTACGAGTCCTACACAATAACCAATGGGAAACAGTGTGTGATAGTAGCTTCGACATGCCAGACGCCACGGTTGCATGTCGACAACTTGGTTTTACCAAAGCTGTAGGATATTGGCACAATGGACAAGGGACGGGTAAAGCATGGCTTCGCTACATGGCATGTACTGGTACAGAGACCTCACTACACAACTGTAAAAGCAGTGGATGGGGTGATGGCACCTGGTGCAGTCACGGAGATGATGTTGGTGTCGTGTGTTCTGGTTATAAAGGTAATACACTGAATCTACCATCATAGCGTATATTAACGAGTTTACCTGTATTTACTCGCTTTCCTTATGCAGTTCGGATGCCTTTCTAAATCTGTTGAATCGCCTTATCCACTTCTCACACTCTTCGGGTCGTTTGAAATCAAAACTGACCGGTGTAGCTATTTTACTCGCAATCTTGTCAGACTGACTGTCAGACTGACTGAACTTGCGAAATCTCTTCTTTTGGCTTCTTGGAAGACTCAAAATACTCGCTACATTTACTCCTCTAGTTGTCCTTTCTTGTTATTCTTCGCTTTAACTTTCTGACACCATGTTGATTCATGTAAAAATACGGAGTTTATCCAGGGATTTACACAAACGTATAAGTTGAACGACCATGCATTCTCAACTGACGTTTACTTCAAATCACGTGATAACACTATTACTACTTACGGTAACGTAACTTCGGTTTTTTGTATAGAAATATAATTAACATATGTTGTTGTTGTTGTTGTTGTTGTCAACAAGAATGAGATTTTACTGATAAGTTGTTAGTCCTTGTAAAGCACATTTATTGATGTAAGTAAACAACAAGGTTATGCAACTTATATCTTTTCAGTTCTATCATCATTCTTCTATCGAGTCATGTCCATGTAAAAAGTGTTTTTCTATCCCCTAACTTTTATGAAACTTGCGAGTAGTTGCAATCTTGCTTTTTAGTATCCTAGCCATATACAATAAAATTATTAAAATGATTTTGTTAACAACGACATATATAACTTGTTTAAAGAAATTAGAAAATTTAGCTGTTGTTAAGTTTTCAGTCTGTCATCAGCATTTCCTGAACGACATGTCCAACAGTTTTGCAAAAACGTTTCAATATATCGACTTATGCATGTCATGCATTTATTTCCCTGGCCTCACTGCGTACAATTTAAATGTAAAATTGTTTATCATCAATCACTATCGCTAAGTATATTACTATTTAAAGATGCCCAAGATATAAAATTTCCACCTGGTACAGTAGGATCAGTTGTTGCTGGTATTGTACGAATCCTCCACAATAAACAATGGGGAACAGTGTGTGGTAATGGTTACTTCGATATGAACGACGCAAAGGTTGCATGTCGACAACTTGGTTTTACCAAAGCTGTAGGATATTGGTGGCTTGGACGAGGGTCGGGTAAAGTCTGGCTGTACGGCATGGGTTGTAAGGGCTCAGAGACATCACTGCACAGCTGTAATCACAATGGATGGGGAAGCGTTCACTCTGGATGCAACGCTCACAAATGGGATGTTGGTGTTGTTTGTTCTGGTTACAAAGGTAATTCTTGAGAGAGGAAAATAACAATATTTTCGGTCATATCAATTTGTCATTTTAATACACAGATATTTTAGTTAACATAACATTCTTATGTTATCGGTTGACCTTACAGAGCGATATGGTAAACAAGTGTTTTAAAAAATATCTATAGCTAATTATCGATAAGAAGATAATAAGCCTCCCACATCGAAACACAATTCGACTGTTTTGTGATACATTATATTCATATATTCTAGGTTACTTTTCAATAAGAGTATTTATCTTATTTCTAATTATGATACATTGTCTCATAACAATTACTTGTCAGCCATCATATTTAATTTCATATACCAGCAACACATTGTGTGTGACCACACAAACTATTCTAAAAATAACTGAGAACGAGTGACAGATATATCACATGTCAAATACCAAATAGCTTAGGATATAAATAGAAGTCACACTGTCTTGTAAACTAACAAACTAGAACACAACTAAAACTTCATCAATAAAGATCCGATGCCAGCCTATCAAAGCAGAGTACGTAGTCCTTCATTTAACATAATACACTGTTTTCCATCTCAAACTTTGTTTCTCCATGCTTTGATATAATTATGTTTTATATAAGGAATAATTGTATTTCATTTTTCCAGAGATATATTTTTTATATTTATATCGTATCAAAGATTACCGAATGGAATCTTGAAAACAATGCCATTACCATGCTAATATCACATCTATAAAAAATACTCGATTCTGATTGGCTGACAAACTGTAAATTTTTTCTTAATACCGTGCAATTAATTAATTGCACAAATCCGGGAACTTTGCTTTTGAATACCTTTCAAATAGCTGCACTTTTATTCTCAGAAACTCGTATTTTTTATAGATGTGATATTAACAGGAAATTACACCTATGTTCTTGAAGAATTAATGAAAAATACCGCTTGTATTTGATGAAAGTATATTAATACCACTTGTGCTACGCACTCGTGGTATTAATTCACTTTCACCAAATACGCGCGGTATTTTTCATTAATTCTTCTCGAACGGTGTAATTTCCTATACATATATGCTATTGTTGGTGAGAAATAACAAAAGACTTACGAGATACTTTTCTTTTTTTTAACAAGTTGAGATTGTAACAGAACAATAGGCATATCTCTGATACGATTTACTTTTAGCAAACCATCTTATTTAAACAGTTTTATTCTCAATGTCTAATGTTTTAAAGGTCCACCTCAATTTAACATACAAACTTGAACCTGGTACAACGGGTCTAGCTGTTTCTGGTGTTGTACGAGTTTATCACAATAACCAATGGGGAACAAAATGTCATGATTACTTCTACATGAACGACGCCAAGGTTGCATGTCAACAACTTAGTTTCAACAAAGCTATAGGACCTGCTTACAATAGACAATGTTCGGGTAAAGTTTGGCTGTATAACGGTGGATGTAAGGGCACAGAGACCTCGCTAAACAGCTGTGCTCACAATTGATGGGGAGGTCATGGCTCTAGCTGCGACAGCCACAAATACGATACTGGTGTCGTGTGTTCTATCAATTATAGAAATACCACTTATATACAAAACAAGGTTTATTATTCCCGTGACATGATAACAGCATGTATGCAAATTCGTAAAAACTAATATTCGCACATTTATTTATGCGTGTTTTTCACTCCCACATGCCTTAGCTCGCCCGACCCTCTATTAACTATGGACCCTCATCTTGGCAATTTGTCTCAACCTTATCTTTGATGTCATGACTTAGGGTCATAAAGTTATTCAATATACCCGAAAGAACCGTTGAATTGCTTAAATGACACTGCTGTTCTCATGATGGACGGGAAAGTGTTTACTCTGGTTGCAACGGTCACACAAGGGATGGCGGTGTTATGGTATGTGAAGTTCTCTGACATGCGACATATTTTACTATACTGTTTTTCACAATTATTGGGGAAATGTTCCCTTTTTTGATAATGGTCACAAACGGAATACCGGTGTTCTTCAAAAAGAAGCATATTTGCTTTAATGACGTAAAATCTGAAATGAAATGAAAAAGCACAAAGCATCAATATATTGGCGCTCAGCCAAGTATATGCAAGGTATGACCAGAGAAGCTACAAATCTTTATAGCTTTTGTTCGTATTTACCGATTGTTTTATCGATACCGGGAACAGTGTGGGATGGTAGCTGGGATATGTACTGGCACAGAGACATCTCTACACGCGGACTGTAAAAGCAGTGGATGGGGCGATGATAACTGGTGCAGTCACGGTACCGATGTGATAACATACAACTTGATCGTGGTGCAACGAGTTTAGCTAGTTGTTTCTGGTATTGCACAAGTCCACCTAAATAAAGTACTTAGTACTGTATTTACTAATTATTAATGGAATAAATCTAGAATACAGTACTTATAGTACTGTGTTCATTAATTGTAAAAAAAAAAATAATCAAAAAAGTCCACCTATATAACCAATGGGGAACACTGTGTGATGGTGGCTGGGATATGCTACACGCCAGCTCACTACAGAGCTGTTTTCACAATGGGTAGGGAAATGTTTGCAGACAAAAATATCTTTTTTTTTAAATACCTTTATAACCAGAACACACGACACCAACATCGTACTTGTGACTCTCGCAGCTAGAGCCATGACCTCCCCATCCACCATGAGTACAGATGTGTAATGAGGTCTCTGTGCCCTTACACTGCATGTCGTACAGCCAGACTTTACCCGACCCTCGTCCATACCACCGATATCCTAAAGCTTTGGAAAAACCAAGTTGTCGACATGCAACCTTGGCGTCCTTCATATCGAAAATAACACCATAATGACACACTGTTCCCCATTGTTTATTGTGAAGTACTCGTACAATACCAGCAACACCTGAACCTACTGTACCAGGTTCAAGTTGTATATCTTGGGCATCTTCAAAGAACAACACACAAAAGATATTGACGAACATATGTCTTTAAAAAGGTTTTCTATTTTACTCGTTCATTACGTCTGCTCATTGTAGTTAACTCATAACAACTATGTCTTTGCTGGTATATGTAGCTAGCTAGCATTTATAGACCATCAGGGACACAAGATCGAGGATCATATTCCTATTTAGGCCTTTGCAAGATATCAACAGTCGCAAAAATAGATCAAACGCTACCTATAAAATTTTGCTTGAGTTGCATACTAATGCAGTTCAGGGCAGACATTACAGTTTTTGTAAAAAGCTTACACAAATGATTTGGAAAATTACCTTTGTAACCTGAACACACGACCCCAACATCATATTTGTGGTTGTTGCATGCAGAGTAAACTTTTCCCCATCCTGCGTGAGAACAGCTGTGTAGTGAGGTCTCTGTGCCCTTACACTGCATCTTGTACAGCCAGACTTTACCCGACCCTCGTCCAAATTCCCAATACCCTACAGCTTTGCTAAAACCAAGTTGTCGACATGCAACCTTGGCGTCCTTCATATCGAAAATAACACCATAATGACACACTGTTCCCCATTGTTTATTGTGAAGTACTCGTACAATACCAGCAACACCTGAACCTACTGTACCAGGTTCAAGTTGTATATCTTGGGCATCTTCAAAGAACAACACACAAAAGATATTGACGAACGTATGTCTTTAAAAAGGTTTTCTATTTCACTCGTTCATTACGTCTGCTCATTGTGGTTAACTCATAACAACTATGTCTTTGCTGGTATGTGTAGCTAGCTAGCATTTATAGACCATCAAGAACACAAGATCGATTCATATCAGTTCTTATATACTTGTTGTAAACAACCCACAACAGTAAAATAAAAAATGCGGTTTACATTTGAAATCAAGTAAGACGTACTTATTGATAACTGTAACTGTGTCTACTACACACTCAAAGTTACCCTGATTGGATGAAATATTTCACATACATTCCCCTGAGTAATGACAATACCAAAGCGTGTTAAACACCATAATTAGAAATCATAATGCTGCATATTAATTTAAAGCCATCAAGACCCCAGAATCCTCAGTGTGACCGTTGCAACTAGAATAAACACTTCCCCATCCATCATGAAGTGAGGAAGTTTTCATGTCTTTCTTTTTCTGCATACAAAAGGTTAAACAATCTTAAAAAGGTCGAATTGCTTGATTCAAAAGCGATCCTAGTGCTTTCAACTTTCATCTTCTTCATAAAGCACGACACAGACAAATTAATTCCTTCAATAGTTGTCGGTGACTTCATTTCTTATCATTTATCGAAAAATAAGCTTCAGTAGGCTTTTTTCTTGATGCAAACGTCCACAAGACGGACGAATTAATACTACTCGTTTCAACATCCATCGTGGTTCACTTGTTCGTGTCAGCTATAAAATCCTTTGTAAAACTTTTCTTTTGTTTCTTGACTTTCTTTGATGTTTAGATATAAGCAAAACCCGTTGTCTTTAGACGATATTTGATTTGAAATGATGAGGAAAGCAGCAGTAAATCTAATAATTTGTCAATAAAATTTCTGTGAGTTTGTTGAGGCAGACGTCCCTAATGCTGAATGAAATTAAAACCGGTTTCTGATCTAGTTTGACAACTCGCTCTTTTTCAGTAAAACTACTGGGAAGCCATTTGAAAGCAACGCGCGTCGTAAAATATCAAAAAAAATATTACTTTCTCTCTCTTTTTAAAATAGCCATATAATAAATAGCTTATTAACCTCGTCAGTTCGATCATTACAGGGAAATCTCAAACCTCGGTCTTTTTTGTACTGTCAGGACCTTGGTCTGAGATTTCCCTGTAATGACCTCACTCTCGGTTAATAAGTAGTATATAATAAACATTATTAGAAATAACTATGGAGAAATGTGGCAAGGAGAGGAAATACATAAACAGCGCTTAGTATCGGAAAAGTAAAACAAAATTTATTTTGCTTTTTAATGTTGTTCTAGCTATAAATTGTATATCACTTATTAGAATTTCTTATATATAAAAATAACAGTGTTTTACATGGATATGTGTCAGTGAGAAACATCGTATTTGACCACATGTAAAAAAAAATCACGATAATATTACGATGATACATTTTTTATCAGTTTTGTGTAAAAACGTTTATATAATAAACGGAGTAATACATAGATGCTTGGAGATACGAATGGAATTTAATTAAAATTCACTATTGCACTCGTTCACTGCGCTCACTGCACTTACTCGTGAGTATATTGAACTTGAACACTCGAAAATCAATTCCATATGTCTGCGCACCCATTTATTATTCTGTATATACAAATAATCTAATATTTTATAAAAGAACACATGCACTTTGTATTACCTTTGTAACCACAACACACGACACCAACATCGTATTTATGACTGTTACAATGAGAGCCAACACTTTCGATCCCAATCATCGTGAGTACAGCTGTGTAGTGAGTTCTCTGTGCCACTGCACTGCATGCTGTTCAGCTAGACTTTACCCGACTCTCGACCAAAAATCCAATACCCGATAGCTTTGATAAAACCAAGTTGTCGACATGCAACTGTCGCATCGTTCATATCGAAGTAGCGTTCACACACTGTTCCCCACACAGGTAGCCCAAGCTCACTATCTGTGGTCTTATAAGGCTTATATGGGAGAATATACGGCGATTTTTAAAATATACAAAATTTGTATAAATAATAAAAATAAACGTTCTTACTTGTTTCTTGTGTTTTACTTTGACTCCCTGTTAAGTTTCAGGCCATTTGGGGCAGTTTTGAGCGAGTAGGAGAAAATTGTCTCCCCCTTGACAAGAAATAACAATTATTACAATTATTTCTTTGTAAGTTTAATACTATGTGACATTGTCAATATCCTTTAATATTGTTTTCATTTAGATGCGGCGAATAAATACAAATTGAGCCTCGTACAGTAGGTTCAGGTGTTGTTGGTATTGTACGAGTCCTTTACAATAACCAATGGGGGACAGTGTGTGATGATGATTTCGATATGAAAGACGCTAAGGTTGCATGTCGTCAACTTGGTTTTACCAAAGCTGTAGGATATTACCTCATTCAGTTTTCAGACAGAATCAGATTTTTACTGCAGTGATACGTTATTGGTCGTTGTAAAGCACATTAATTACTGTATGTAACCAGATTGTAAAAATTACACTGGGCACAATTAATATGTAAAATTGTTTGTCTTAAATGGCTATTCTATAGTATATTATACTTTCAAGATGCCGAAGATATACAACTTGAACCTGGTACAGTAGGTTAAGGTGTTATTGGTATTGTACGAGTCCTCCACAATAAGCAATGGGGAACAGTGTGTGATGATGGTTTTGATATGAACGACGCCAAGGTTGCATGTCGTCAACTTGGCTTTACCAAGGCTGTAGGATATTGGGACCTTGGACGAGGAACGGGTAAAGTCTGGTTGGAATCATTGGCTTGTAGTGGATCGGAGTCTTCACTACACGACTGTTCTCACCCTGAATGGGGAAACATGGACTCTGGCTGTAAAAGTCACACAGAAGACGTTGGTGTCGTGTGTTCTGGTTACAAAGGTATACATTTATTCCTTCTATCCCATCATTAATAATTGTGTTACATTTAATTAAAATAATACAATTCGTGTTTATTTAAAACCAATTTTTTTGTGAACACACATTCAAGATTGAAGGTACTTGCTACCTACAATAACCATAAACGAAAATCTAGGTAGATATCGTACGTATACAGATTCAATGCTACTGAGTTATTAATAAT
Source organism: Metridium senile (assembly GCA_949775045.1). Taxonomy (NCBI): domain Eukaryota; kingdom Metazoa; phylum Cnidaria; class Anthozoa; order Actiniaria; family Metridiidae; genus Metridium; species Metridium senile. Next base: position 4,854,633 of record OX459100.1, read on the forward strand.
GTATTCTTTTACAGGTCCAACTCAAGATAACATACAATTTGAACCTGGTACAACGGTTTTAGCTGTTGCTGGTATTGTACGAGTCTACCACAATAACAAATGGGGATCACTGTGCCATGGTAACTTCCATATGCCAGACGCCAAAGTTGCATGTCGACAACTTGGTTTTACTAAAGCTGTAGGAGCTATGGAATATGGACGAGGGTCGGGTAAAGTCTGGCTGAACAACATGGGGTGTAAAGGCACAGAGTCCTCACTACACAGCTGTTCTCACGATGGATGGGGAAAAGTTCACTCTGGCTGCAACGCTCACAATTGGGATGTTGGTGTTGTGTGTTCGGGTTATAAACTAAGTTAATAAGCTATTTTCCAACGAAAACGATAACGATGGAATAAGCGATAACGACAACTATGATAAAAGAGATAACGACAAATTAAAGATAACGACAACAACAACGAACAAGTCATGCAAATACAAACCATTATATACTGAACTCTGATTCCTAGAAAATATAAATACATAAAAAAATTGAAACTTTTGAATGCATTATTTGTATACCATGCTAAGTTCTATCGTTCATACAAAAAATGTTTCTCAGTGTATAAAATATTTATTCCACGGTCACTACAGTTCTTTTTTAAACATATGCAATAGAATGAAATATGTGACACCGTAAACAATGTTACCTTTACTTTACTGACGTTTCAAGCATTAGCCCTTTAACCCTTTTACTCCGACGAAGGGATCAAGATCGAAGCATCAGTAGAGTTTTAAGGTGGCCCGGTAGTATTGACTTTGCAGGATAAACATAATTTTGTAACGCATTATTTTGCATCTAAACTTTGTCCGATTTCTACGAAATTTACACATAGAGATCTCAAAACTTTGAAGTTTGAGCTAGTCATATTTTAAGTGCGATTTGTGGAAACTATAAAGAGAAATAATGTTTCTTTAAAAAGCACACGCTTTACTTAAATTGTCAATAAATCAAAACTTAGAAGACGAATTTATTTCTTTTTTTGAGAGAATGTTATTTGGTTATATGGAAACATATTGTAGCAGTTTTATTCAAATGTTGACCTTGGAAGTTTTTTTACAAACGTTTTTAAATTTTTGCGCGCAAAATTAAGATAAAAATTCCATTGCTCAAATCTCAATAAGAATTAAAAGATAGTTACAAATTTACCTGTAGAAAGAAAGACCAATACCTCTTGTAACTTCTAATCACAAAATAGCGACTTTGAAGCCAGCATTGCTAGCTCTGATTTCTTGAAGAGCTTGTCGACATATTGTTGTTCACTGCGTAGTGTGCATTTCGAAAATATATCTACTCTATTTCTTCAATTGTTGACCTTGATTTTTCTATATAGCGTAGATACATGCTTAAGAGTCATAACTGTGAAATGTGGTCTTCTGTGCTGTTCTAAAAATGACAAAATTAGCGGGCAACGTACAGCAACCACGTTGCGTGTTCATTATACCTTCCAAGGAAAACCCTTCGCGTTATGTTTATTTACATCAACTTCACAACCTCATAATCCGTGAACACCGGTTCTGCACGAGGAATGTCTTTTTATGCAAATACAGAGACAATTCAGGCGTAAACACTGCGTCTTTTTTTCTATTTCTATTCGCAAAAAAGACATTCCTCGTGCAGAACCGGTGTTCACGGATTATGAGGTTGTGAAGTTGATGTAAATAAACATAACGCGAAGGGTTTTCCTTGGAAGTCAAACGAGGTATAATGAACGCGCAATGTGGTTGCTGTACGTTGCCCGCTAATTTTGTCATTTTTAGAACAGCACAGAAGACCACATTTCACAGTTATGACTCTTACGCATGTATCTACGCTATATAGAAAAATCAAGGTCAACAATTGAAGAAATAGAGTAGATATATTTTCGAAATGCTCACTACGCAGTGAACAACAATATGTCGACAAGCTCTTCAAGAAATCAGAGCTAGCAATGCTGGCTTCAAAGTCGCTATTTTGTGATTAGAAGTTACAAGAGGTATTGGTCTTTCTTTCTACAGGTAAATTTGTAACTATCTTTTAATTCTTATTGAGATTTGAGCAATGGAATTTTTATCTTAATTTTGCGCGCAAAAATTTAAAAACGTTTGTAAAAAAACTTCCAAGGTCAACATTTGAATAAAACTGCTACAATATGTTTCCATGTAACTAAATAACATTTTCTCAAAAAAAGAAATAAATTCATCTTCTAAGTTTTGATTTATTGACAATTTAAGTAAAGCGTGTGCTTTTTAAAAAAACATTATTTCTCTTTATAGTTTCCACAAATCGCACTTAAAATATGACTAGCTCAAACTTCAAAGTTTTGAGATCTATATGTGTAAATTTCGTAGAAATCGGACAAAGTTTAGATGCAAAATAATGCGTTACAAAATTATGTTTATCATGCAAAGTCAATACTACCGGGCCACCTTAACTTAAAAGTTTATATTTTTTACGGTGTTAGAAATTTCTTTCTATTATCTATCGTTTATATTTCAAACACCGACACAGCCTATTCTAGTTTACTTGCTAGTTTCCATTTAAATTTGCAGCATAAGACATCTTTGTCAAGTACATTTTGTGTATTGATCTTTTAAGATGCCCAACATATACAACTTGAACCTGGTACAATAGGTTCAGGTGTTGCTGGTATTGTACGAGTCCTTCACAATAAACAATGGGGAACAGTGTGTCATAATTACTTTGATATGAAGGATGCCAAGGTTGCATGTAAACAACTTGGTTTTACCAAAGCTGTAGGATTTTGGTACTATGGACGAGGGTCGGGTAAAGTCTGGCTGGACGAAATGAAATGTAGTGGATCTGAGACCTCACTACACAGCTGTTCTCACTATGGATGGGGTGATGGTACTCATTGTGGCAACAATCACAAATATGATGTTGGTGTCGTGTGTTCTGGGTACAAAGGTAATTTTAAATATCATTTCTGTAACCTTTTTACAACAAGTGACATGTCTGTATTGAATTGCATTAGTATTCCACATAAGCAACATTCAATATTTATAGCGTTTGGTTCTTTTTTGCGATTGTTGATATCTTGCAAAGACTAAAATCGGAACATCATCCCATTATTGTAACTATGGTTGATATAGTAAATATGGTAAAATTTCTAGGTTGACACTCGATATTTGCAATACTTTCGGTAAGCTATTATTTTCTACCAAATATGTCGTGTAATACATTTAATTCTTTCATACGTGCTTTTAAAAAACGCAAATAACAATTTTATTTAAATGAAACACTGATATGTTTACAGGTCCCCCTCAAGATAACATCCAACTTGAACCTGGTACAACGAGTTTAGCTGTTGCTGGTATTGTACGAGTCTACCACAATAACCAATGGGGCACAGTGTGTGATGGTTACTGGGATATGAATGACGCCAAGGTTGCATGTCGACAACTTGGTTTTAACAAAGCTATAGGACATGCGTACAATAGACGAGGGACGGGTAAAGTCTGGCTGAACCACATGAACTGTAAGGGCACAGAGACCTCACTAGACAGCTGTTCTCACAATGGATGGGGAAGTGTTGCCTCTTACTGCAACAGTCACACAGACGATGCTGGGATGATGCATATTGGAATGTATTTCAATGAGATCCATGTTAAACGATAATTCATTGGTATGTATAATGCTACAATGGTCATTCTAGTTAAATCAATGATAAAAAGGAAAGAACATGGAAATAACGGTTATGATGATTTGCGTCACTGATTCAGGTTTCAGACAGAAGTAGATTTTACTGATAATTAAGGTGTTAGTCCTTGTGTAGCACATTATTAGCCACTTCTATCTTTTCAGTGCTATCACCGCTGTGGTCCAGGTTTGAGTCTATGAGTTGAGTTTGTTTGATGTGTTGTTCTCTCCTATGCCACGAGTGTTTTTCTCCGGGTTATCCTGTTTTCCTCCCTCCGCAAAAATGAACATGTGAGCCGAATTGTGTGCAAAATAATTAACGTAGAGTTAGTGAGACGTTAAAAAGTGATTTATTTATTCAATATGTAACGCGTTTGGTTCTTTTTGGCGACTGTTCATGATATCATACAAAGACTAACATTGGATTATCATCCCATTAATAAATAATAAGTAAATATGGTGAAAATTCTAAATCGACACTGAATTATTTGCTATAATTTGAGAAAGCTATTATTTTCTGCCAAATATGTCGCGTAATATATCTAATTCTTTGGTACTTGCTTTTAGAAAAAAGCAAATGACAATTTTGTTTAAACGAAACACTGATATGTTTACAGGTTCACCTCAAGATAACATACAACTTGAACCTGGTACAACGGGTTTAGGTGTTGCTGGTATTGTACGAGTGCTCCACAATAACCAATGGGGTACAGTGTGTGATGATGGTTTTGATATGAACGATGCTAGCGTTGCATGTCGTCAACTTGGTTTTACCAAACCATTAGGACCTTGTGGTATGGACGAGGGACGGGTAAAGTCTGGTTGGAAGACATGGCTTGTAGTGGATCGGAGTCATCACTACACGACTGTTCTCACCCTGAATGGGGAAAAATGGACTCTGGCTGTAAAAGTCATACTGAAGACGTTGGTGTCGTTTGTTCTGGTTACAAAGGTATACATGTGGGTTCTTTTTTCCTATCATAAATAATAGTGTTACAATATAAAACACTACAATAGAATTCATGTTTACTTAGTACTATTATTTCCTTTTTTACAAAACTTCTGTAAGCACACACGATTAAAGTTATTTCTACCTACAATAACCATAAGGGCGTACATCTTCAATGTTACTGTGTTAATATATAGTTTATTTATAAGATAACATACAACTTGAGCCTGGTATAGTACGAGTCTACCACAATAACCAATGGGGAACAGTATGTGATTATAACTGGTATATTGGCAACGGCTACAAGGTTGCATGCGCCAACAACTTGGTTTTACCAAAGCTGTGGGATTTTCGTACTTTGGACGATTTTCGGGTAATGTCTGGCTGAACAACATGAGAAGTAAGGGCACAGAGACCTCACTACACAGCTGTTCACACAATGGATGGGGAAGTGTTCTCTCTGTTTGCAACAAACACAATGACGATGCTGGTGTCGTGTGTACGATCAAGTCTAGCTATACGGTGATATAGAGATGAATTGAGACTTATATGTCTCCTAATCGAAGTCTCTAAACCCAAATCATGTCCACATGACGCATTTTCTGTATCTCATTGATTAAGCTCTACATCTTCATACTGTTTTTTTTTTTTTTTTTTTTTTTGTACAACTGATTTTATTAAACTAAGTGTTAATTGTTAAGAATATGGTTATACGTACGCTCTTACGTTTAGATTCCAAAAACATACAACTTGAACCTGGTACAATAGGTTCAGGTGTTGCTGGTATTGTACGAGTCCTTCACAATAAACAATGGGGAACAGTGTGTGATGATTATTACTTCGATATGAAGGACGCCAAGGTTGCATGTCGACAGCTTGGTTTTACCAAAGCTGTAGGATATTGGCAGTATGGACGAGGGTCGGGTAAAGTCTGGCTGTACAAGATGCAGTGTAAGGGCACAGAGACCTCACTACACAGCTGTACTCACGGTGGATGGGGAAGTGTTGCCTCTTACTGCAACAGTCACAAATATGATGCTGGTGTTGTGTGTTCTGGTTACAAAGGTAATTCATTATTTTTCTAACAATCTTTGAATTATTTGTCCAATCTTGATACTTATGTTATCTTTATTGTACAAATGATAAGCTGAATTTTTTCCAGTATATTGATTTTTCGTTTTCTAATTTTTGATTCGATATTGCGACACAAAGATATCAATAACTACTTTTCTTCAGTTTTATTATAATTCTTTATTGTTTTGTAGGTCCATCTCAAGATAACATACAACTTGAACCTGGTACAACGAGTTTAGCTGTTGCTGGTATTGTACGAGTCTACCACAATAACCAATGGGGAACAGTGTGTCATGTTGGCTGGGATATGCTGGATGCAAAGGCAACACCTGAGCCTACTGTACCAGGTTCAAGTAGTATATCTTGGGCATCGATGCATATCAGTTTTTATACTTATTGTAAACAACAGACAATATTAAAAATGCGGTTTACATTTGAAATCAAGTAAGGCGTTCTTATTGATATCTGTAACTGGGTCTGCTACACACTAAAGATTAAACTGATTGAATGAAAGCTTTCTTATATTTATGCATTCCCCCGAGTAATGACAATACCAAAGCGTGTTATACACCATAATTACAAATCATACTGTTGCATATTAATTTAAAACCAACAAAACCCCAGAATCCTCAGTGTGACCATTGCAACTAGAATAAACACTTCCCCATACATCGTGAGTACAGCTGTGTAGTGAGGTCTCCGAACCCTTACATAGCTGATATTCAAAATGGCGGTAAGACGTGGTTTGTACGCACTCCGTCTTTTAAGTTTGTTTTGTCTCTTCATGTCTTCGCTAATGAAAGATGACTTGCCTATTACTTCCAGCATCGTTTGCAAGCATGAATTTGTACAAATGTTTTGTAGGGCCGCTTCTCTGAAGTCTCCTGTGCGAAATGGCTCTAAGCATGGAACTTATGTTGTTATCCTACCATTTGATTCTAACGTTCCTCTACCTGCGTACTTCTCCCTATGTTGCGATGTCGCTTCAAATCCTGGACCAGATTCTTGTTTTATGGTACCGCCAAGCTACTCAAGATCTCAGCTTCTGGATATTGGGAAATCGCTGAGTTGTGCAGATTCTAAGTTTAGTATCGACTCAAAAACGACTGCAACTCTCAAACTCGCTAATATCTTTGTTAATCCACCATGGTTCCTACCCACAGCTCAACAGTATTCTACCGTGGTCTTGGACCAGGAATATAACTCGATCCCAATTAGAATTTCGTCTACTTGGAGAGGGAAAATGCGAAATAGAAATGGATGCAATCGTAACTTTGCCAATCTAAATAATTGTATCTTGCTTAATCGCTCCAATTCGCATAGTAATGAGATCAAGAACCGGCAGAACAATAGCAAACACCTATCGACAATGATAACGTCCCATCATCTACACCATAATAAGCGCTCAACCAAAACGACCATAAACCCACTGAACCTAATCAATGTAAACATCACGAAAAATACTTTAGATCGAGCACCGCGTCTCTGCTTTGCCACTTAGAATATCCGTTCGCTAAACAAAAAAGCTGCATCCATCTGTGATCTTGTGATTTCCAAACGACTTGATATACTGGCTATAACTGAGACCTGGCTCCCTAATAACAAATCTGCTCCTGCACTGGCTGATATTGTAAACACCCTACAAGATTTTGATTTCATCAATCTCCCAAGATCTACAAAAGCAGGAGGTGGTGTTGGAGTTTTACTTAAGAAAGGTGTCCGTGTCAAGCACAACTCAACAAGCACAACTTTGTTTAAGTCATTGGAATACTTAGACCTGTCCATCTCTCTGTCTGATAATTCATCGCTACGCTTTGTTACAGTTTACAGACATCCTCCCTCCAAAAGAAATAAGCTGACACCTCAGATGTTTTTTGATGAGTTCTCGCATCTCTTGGAGATTTCAACAGATTTCAACAGCCGGGATGCCGCTAGATTTCTAGACTTGATTGAATCCGCTGGATTAGAACAAAGGGTTGTCGGTGCTACTCACAAACGTGGACACACGCTTGACTTAGTTATTGTTCGACAGAATGACACCTTACTGTCTGGACAACCAGAAATTTATAATTACTCTCATTCCATCTCAGATCACAGCGCCATTCTGTGCTCCGTTGACTTACCAAAACCATGTGCTACAAAAAAGATCTTACAGCGCCGCGACATACGTCGCATTGTCATGGATTCCTGGTGCGAGGATATCAAGAAGTCTGCTCTCTATGGTACTTCAGCAGACTATTGCACTGATCCCAACATTATGGTTGACCAATACAACAATGTGTTAAGCGAACTCATTGATAAACATGCACCTATTAAGACTCGCTCAGTAACTCTACGACCTCATACACCTTGGTTCAACGAGAACCTCAGATCTCTAAAAAGACAAAAGCGTCAACTTGAGTGTAAATTTTTATCATCGGGCCTTGAAGTTCATCGCCAGATGTTCCAAGAAAAATGTCGTATGTATACTAATGCTTTAAACTATGCTAAACGTGACTACTACCACACCCAGATTTCTGGATTTCTGACCAAAGCCAATTGTTTCGCCACATTGACGGTCTTTTCAAAGTAAAAGCTGTCCAACCCTTACCATCACACGATTCTCCACAAAGGCTTGCTGAGGATTTTAGTGATTTCTTCACTAATAAGATTCAAAATCTGAAGATGTGTCTTTCTACGTCTGATGTGTCTATTGGGCTTTCCGTACAGCTAAGACAACGCCCATGTAAAAGTTCTTTATCTGAGTTCACTACTGTGTCTGTAAGTTCCATACGTGAGGTCGTGGGAAAGTCTAATTCCACCACATGTTTACTTGATCCTCTACCATCTGGAGTTTTAAAATTATCTCTTGATATCACTAACAACCATCGTTAATGCATCACTGTCATCGGGTGTTTTCCCTGCTGCACTCAAGAAAGGTGTGATTCGCCCGCATATCAAGAAACAATCTGCTGGTCATGATGATTATTCAAGCTATCGTCCAATCACAAATGTCGCCTTTCTCTCTAAAGTTATCGAACGTGTAGCTGCCTCACAGATCCTAAACTACCTCATTCCAAACAGTCTACTTGCAAAGTTTCAATCTGCGTATAGATGCTTTTACAGCACAGAGACTGCTTTACTTCGTGTGCTTAATGACATACTCCTCGCTATTGATAACCATCAAGAGGTGATTTTGGTATTACTGGACTTATCATCTGCGTTCGATACTATCGATCACCACGCCCTACTAGAACGTGTCCAAAACCGTTACGGGATTACCGGTACTGGGTTGAGATGGTTTGAATCTTACCTCGCCAACAGAACTCAACAAGTCCTGATTAAAGATGCAGTTTCTTTCCCGAGAACACTACAACATGGGGTCCCTCAAGGGATTCTTTTCTCGCTTTTTTTTTTTTTTTTTGGCCCTTTGGAAGAAGTAATTCTTGCACACAGTCTTCAAGCAATGATGTATGCGGATGATACGCAGCTCTATGTAACCATCGGCTCAACGGATGATCAGACCACCGTCCTATCCAAGCTTCAGCTCTGTGCTAGGGACATCTGGTGTACTTCCAATGGTTTGGCATGTAACCCTGACAAGACTGAAGTTGTGCACTTTTCATCGCGTTTCTCCAAATGCAACACTATCCACGGGATTGATATTGATGGCTTTACCATCTCACCAAAACCAACTACGCGAGATCTTGGCGTAATCGTCGATTCCCATCTCCAAATGACAAAACACGTTAAATCTGCATTCTGTAGTATAAGAAACATTACAGAGGAAACTGTGAACGCCTCGTACACGCGTTTATAACATCAAAACTAGACTCTTGTAATAGCCTTCTTGTGGGTCTTCCAGACGTAGAAATATCTAAACTTCAACGAGTACAAAACTCGACTGCTCGTCTCATTACTGGCACCAGGAAGACTGATCATATCAAACCGATTTTGAAGCAACTGCACTGGCTGCCGATCAAGGCTAGAATACACTTCAAAATCCTTCTAATGACTTACAAAGCGCTTAATTCCCAAGCTCCAGACTACATAACAGAATTGTTAGTTCCATACAAGCCAGTACGTTCACTCAGATCTTCAAATAAACATTTACTTTCAATACCCAAATCAAACACTAAATCATACGGTGACAGAGCATTCTCAGTTATTGCACGGAAGCTATGGAACGAGCTCCCGCTTAACATCCGGAGCTCTGAAACACCTGGAACTTTCAAGTCAGCCTTAAAGACATATTTATTTAAATTATATTATGAATAGTTAATTTATCGAATTAGAAACTATAATATTATTTATTAGATTTTCTCGAATATACATAGCTTAACTTATATAGTACTTCTATCTTAATTTTTAAACAACTAACTAGATACTGATTATATATTTTTTTTTTCTTGTTTGTATTTACGCATTGTAATTTAAATATTCCATTAGTACACGTTTTTGTAAAGTTTTGAGACTTAGTGTAAAGCTATAAGTTTATTATTATTATTATTACATCTTCCGTTGTTCAGCCAGACTTTACCCGACCCTCGTCCATGGTACATAGGTCCTAAAACTTTGGTAAAACCAAGTTGTCGACAGGCAACTTTGTAGCCGTTCATATACCAGTGATTATGACACACTGTTCCCCAATGGTTATTGTAGTAGACTCGTACAATACCAGCAACAGCTAAACCCGTTGTACCAGGTTCAAGTTGTATGTTATCTTGAGGTGGACCTGTAAAACGCTAAACATTGCTAGCAATAATTATGGAGAAATTTGGCGCAAGGGGATTCCTTATATATTCCTTATATTCCTTATTGTCTTATATAATCGAACAGTGGTTTACATAGATTTGTGCCAATGAGAAACATCGTATTTGACCGCATGAAAAAATACGATGTTTTTACGATAAAAAATGTTTTTGTTTATATGATAAACGGAATAATGCATGGATGCTTGGAAATATCGAATTTATCTTCTCGTGTTCAATATGGAAAATTCAATATTGCACTCGTTCACTGCGCTAGCTCTCTCGCGAGATATCGAGTTTGAACACTCGAATTATTAAATTCTCTATTTAAAATATTCTAATATTTTATAAAAGAAAGCATGCACTGTGTAATACATTTTGAACCAGAACACACGACACAAACATCGTATGTAGGACTGTTATAATGAGATCCAACACTTCCCAATCACCGTGAGTACAGCTGTGTAGTGAGGTCTCTGTGCCAATGCACTGCATGCTGTTCAGCCAGACTTTACCCTCGACCAAATTTCCAATACCCGATAGCTTTGATAAAACCAAGTTGTCGACACGCAACTGTCGCGTTGTTCATATCAAAGTAGCGTTCACACACCGTTCCCCATTGTTTATTGTGGAGGACTCGTACAATACCAGCAACGAACCTGCTATACCAGGATCAAATTGTACATCTAACCTTGGAAGATAGCTTTCGGATTTAATGATATTTTTTAATTAATATTTGTCCGATAACTTACAGGTCAACCTCAAGATAACATACAACTTGAACCTCTGTTCTCACAATGGATTGGGAAGTGTTTACTCTAGTTGCAATGCTCACACAAGGGATGTTGGTGTTATGGTATGTGATATTTTGCCATGCAACATATTTTACTATACTGTTTTCCTTGATTATTGAAGATCATCCCATTATTGTAACTATGTTTGATATAGTAAATATGGTGACAATTATACGTTGACACTCGATATTTGCTATAATTTCGGTAAGCTATTATTTTCTGCCAAAAATGTCGTGTAATTCTTTCGTACTTGCTTTTAAAAACGCAAATTACATATTTATTTAAATGAAACACTGATATGTTTACAGGTCCACCTCAAGATAACATACAACTTGAACCTGGTACAACGGGTTTAGCTGTTGCTGGTATTGTACGAATCTACCACAATAACCAATGGGGAACAGTGTGTGAAGGTGGCTGGGATATATCGGACGCCAAGGTTGTATGTCGACAACTTGGTTTTACCAAAGCTATAGGAGCTGCGCGCAATAGACTAGGATCGGGTAAAGTCTGGCTGTACAACATGCAATGTAAGGGCTCAGAGACCTCACTACACAGCTGTACTCACAATGGATGGGGAAGTGTTCCTTCTTGGTGCAATAAACACAATGACGATGCTGGTGTCGTGTGTACGGTCAAGTCTATGTAAACAATGATATACTAGAGATAAATATGTGTTGGTGACCGTCCAAGTTCAGAAAAGACAAGCTCATTTAATATTCTTCAGCAAAAATAAAAAAACAGACGAGATCATCCTTATACCAAAATTTGTACATGTTTATGTATTTTTTTCCAACCCTTCTTATCCACAGCATTTATCGATAACACTTCAAACTCGAATTTTCTTGTTTTTTTAATCCATCCGTTTTATATTTCATGGAAATGTTTAAATCCCAATCTTGTCTGCTTTTATTAAAGCTGTAGGATATTGGAACTATGGACGAGGATCAGGTAAAGTCTGGCTGGACGAAATGAAATGCAGTGGATATCAAACCTAACTACACGTCACAGCTGTTCTCACGCTGGATGGGGTGATGATACTCACTGTGGCAACGATCACGATGAAGATATTGGTGTCGTGTGTTCTGGTTACAAAGGTAATTTTCCAAATCATTTGTGTAACCTTTTTATAGCACGTGAAATGTCTGTAGTGTTTGGTCCTTTTTGTGAGTGCTGACATCTTTCAAAACCCAATATCGGAACATCATCCCATGTATTATTGTAACTATGGTTGATATAGTAAACATGGTAAAAATTCTAGGATGACACTCGATATTTGCAATACCTTCGGTAAGCTATTTTTTCTTCAAAAATGTCGCGTAATACATTTAATCCTTTCGTAAGTGCTTTTAAAACACGCAAATCCCAATTTTATTTAAATGAAACACTGATATGTTTACAGGTCCACCTCAAGATAACATTCAACTTGAACCTGGTACAACGGGTTTCGCTGTTGCTGGTATTGTACGAGTCTATCACAATAACCAATGGGGAACAGTGTGTGATGGTGGCTGGAATATGCCGGATGCAATAGTGGCATGTCGACAACTAGGTTTTACCAAAGCCATAGGACCTGCTGACAATAGACTAGGGTCGGGTAAAGTCTGGCTGAATGGCATGCAGTGTAAGGGACCAGAGACCTCTCTACACAGCTGTTCTCACAATGGATGGGGAAAGGTTGTCTCTTACTGCAACAGTCACACAGATGATGCTGCTGTCATATCTGGCGATGTTTTCAAAAAGGTTCTTAGTGATATCTTTCATATTGCTTATTAGTATGTACTGTATTAAAACAGTCATTCTATTTACATCACCGTGATAATCCAAACATGGATCTAGCGGTCATGTACTATTTGAAAAACGAGAAGAAGCGTTTTATCAGGTATAAAATCCCGAGGGCGAAGCACAGGCAGCCCAACTATTTTTTTTAATTATGACAAGAAAGTTATTTTTAACCGCGCGCCGAGCGAAACACATATTGAGCGCGCGGGTGGGGTTCCTGTGGTGTATTTGTTTGAAAGCTCGCGGATGGGATTCCTGTGGCTTTTTTGCAAGCAATTTTTCGGTCGCGCGGAATCGCACGTACGACAAAAAAAATCGAAGAAAGTAGTATCTTGATAAAATACCTCCCTCTTCAACACCGCGCGACTTTGACGGAAATATTGCTTGCAAAAAAAGCCACAGGAATCCCATCCGCGAGCTTTCAAACAAATACACCACAGGAATCCCACCCGCGCGCTCAATATGTATTTCGCTCGGCGCGCGGTTAAAAATAACTTTATTGTCATTAAAAAAAATCCTCAAAGAGAATAGTTTGGCTGCCTGTGGGCGAAGCATAAAACACGTGCTGCGAGTTTTTTGAATGACTTAAAAAACTCATTAGTAATTCATTGCCATTTTGTCCAATATCGATGAAACAAAAGAAAACGGAAGGTTGTTTGTATTTGTGAATTATAATCTACAGTAATAATAGAGGAATGCTAACCAACTTGAATACTGATGAACTTGATAACATTTCGTTGCAAACTTTACATCGATTGCCTCAGTAGTATATTGGCGTAAAGCTCGAAAACAACCAAGACGAATCCTGACATTGGCATTCAAAAACTTTTTTCGCCAAAAATCTAAGATATACAACGTGAACCTGGTACAGTAGGTTCCGGTGTTGCTGGTATTGTACGAATCCTTGAAAATGACGAATGGGGAACAGTGTGCCGTCTCTACTTCGATATGAAGGACGCCCAGGTTGCATGTCGACAACTTGGTTTTACCAAAGCTGTGGGATATTGGCACTATGGGCTAGGGTCAGAAAAAGTCTGGCTGTACGGCATGGGATGTAAAGGCACAGAGACCTCATTACTGAGCTGTAAACCAAATGGATTAGGAAAGGTTCCCCCTTGGTGTAATAGTCACAAATACGATGTCGGTGTTGTGTGTTCTGGTTATAAACGTAATACATCTTCGTGATTATTTATCTAACAATCTTTGAATTGTTTGTCTAATCGTCATATATTTGTGTTTGTTATAGCTTGAATGATCTACTGAATTCATTCCAGAATATTGATTTTTCGTTTTCTAATTTTTTAGATATTGCGACAAACATTTATTAATAACTACTCCTGTTCAGTTTTATTAGTATAGGTAATCATATGGTTTCGAGTTCAATTTGGGATTAATTCTCACGAGTGTGTTTTTCAAAGAGTACAAATTGCACGAGACCGTATGTCAAATGCAATTTGGCTCTTTGAAAAACACACGAGTGCGAATTATCCCAAATTGAACGAGAAACCATATGATTACTTATTAATAATATACATGAAAAAAACTCAAGCTCTTTTTCAATTTTTTTTGGTCAGTTTTCGGCTATTAGCGCGGGCCAAAAATGACGTGTTGATGTCGTAAGCAAGCGCGCGTTCGAGCTCAAGCGGAAAATTCAAAACTTTCCACTGAAAACTTGGTCAGTTTTTTGTATTTTTTTTTACAAATTTTCGACGATTTTTGAAAGAATTGCCACTTAAAGTGTTTTTTAAATTACTGTCTACAAGCGTTAGTGACTAAAATGATTTAGGAATAAAGCCTATCATAATCGATTTATTTTTTCGTAATTTGCACTGTACGGAATGTAATTTGCACTGTGTTACACTTGAACTGCACTGCTCTCAGCCAATCAAATTTTTTCATGTGTATTATTATCAATGTTTATCGTTATATACAAGTCCTCCTCAAGATAACATACAATTTGAACCTGGTACAACAGGTCTTGCTGTTGCTGGTATTTTACGAGTCTACCACAATAACCAATGGGGAACAGTGTGTGATGCTAATTACTGGTATATGAACGGTGCGAAGGTGTGTGAGATGTAAGGGATCAGAGACCTCACTACACAGCTGTTCTCACGATGGATGGGAAATTGTTTACTCTGGTTACAACGGTCACACTAGGGATGGTGGTGTTATGTAATGTGAAGTTCTCTGCCATGCAACATATTATACTTTACTTGTGCTGTCAATTATTGGGGAAATGGTCACTTTAATGGCAACGATCATAAAAGGATACCGGCGCGGTGTTCTCCAAAATGGTGAAATCTATTTTACCGTTGATCTACATGTACCACACTCTTGATTGTCAAGTCTAGCAATACAATAATATACCAGAGATTTATTGGTGCGTATATGCGTAGGTGTCGTTTCCAGTTATAAACAGAAACTCTTCTAATTTACAGCAAAAATTCGAAACAAAGCCGAGATTATTCTTATACGAAATTTGTCGACGTTTGTTTCCCAACACTTCTTTTTTACAGCATTTATCGATAAAATTCACTTCAAGCAATAATTTTTTTTAATCCATTTGTTAACTGATTGAAATGACTAAATTCAAATCTTGTCCACACGGCGCATTTTCTTTTTTTAAGCGTAATATATAGAGGATATTACATGGGCGCGCGGAGATATGAATTTTATCTTCGAGTGTTGATTAAGATATCCCACGAGTAGGCGCAGAGAAGATACAATTCATATCTCCAAGCGCACATGTAATGTTCTGTTTATTATATAACAGATTGAAAAACAAAATATTTTGAAAGTTGATTGGTTGAGAGTGATATCACACGTGCGATATCAATGATATCTTCATGACTAGGATAGGCTTTTTATCTAGTTGATATCACTCGGTATACCACTATATGTTATATAATAATGTTATTTATTACAAGTAATTTTTATAAAAAAAAATAGTGTTTGTTAAGAATGGCTAGTTCTTGTGTTTACATGCCCAAGATATACAACTTGAACCAGGTACAGTAAGTTCAGGTGTTGCTGGTATTGTACGAGTCCTTCACAATGACGAATGGGGAACAGTGTGTCATACTAACTTCGATATGCCAGACGCCAAGGTTGCATGTCGACAACTTGGTTTTACCAAAGCTTTAGGATATTGGTTGTATGGACGAGGGTCTGGTAAAGTCTGGCTGTACAACAAGCAGTGTAAGGGCACAGAAACCTCACTACTCAACTGTAAAAGCAGTGGATGGGGTGATGGCAGCTGGTGCAGTCACGGAAGTGATGTTGGTGTCGTGTGTTCTGGTTACAAATGTATTAGATACTGTTAAATGCAGTTCTCGATCACAGATCAAAGTTATCAAAGCATTTGTTGTGTCCGCTCTATATGTCTGCCAAAGCAATAAATTAATGGAGTATTGTTACATTTTACTGTAACGAATTTAAGCTAACGACCTACAATTGTTTACTCGCTGGTTTCCAAATTGTATTTTAAACATATGACATCTTTGCCAAGTAAAATTTCAATTTGTGTATTATTTTTTTAAGATGCCCAAGATATACAACTTGAACCTGGTACAATAGCTAGTTCAGGTGTTGCTGGTATTGTACGAGTCCTTCACAATAAACAATGGGGAACAGTGTGTCATAATTACTTTGATATGAAGGATGCCAAGGTTGCATGTAAACAACTTGGTTTTACCAAAGCTGTAGGATTTTGGTACTATGGACGAGGGTCGGGTAAAGTCTGGCTGGACGAAATGAAATGTAGTGGATCTGAGACCTCACTACACAGCTGTTCTCACTATGGATGGGGTGATGGTACTCATTGTGGCAACAATCACAAATATGATGTTGGTGTCGTGTGTTCTGGGTACAAAGGTAATTTTAAATATCATTTCTGTAACCTTTTTACAACAAGTGACATGTCTGTATTGAATTGCATTAGTATTCCACATAAGCAACATTCAATATTTATAGCGTTTGGTTCTTTTTTGCGATTGTTGATATCTTGCAAAGACTAAAATCGGAACATCATCCCATTATTGTAACTATAGTTGATATAGTAAATATGGTAAAATTTCTAGGTTGACACTCGATATTTGCAATACTTTCGGTAAGCTATTATTTTCTGCCAAATATGTCGTGTAATACATTTAATTCTTTCATACGTGCTTTTAAAAAACGCAAATAACAATTTTATTCAAATGAAACACTGATATGTTTACAGGTCCCCCTCAAGATAACATCCAACTTGAGCCTGGTACAACGAGTTTAGCTGTTGCTGGTATTGTACGAGTCTACCACAATAACCAATTGCAATGGGGCACAGTGTGTGATGGTTACTGGGATATGAATGACGCCAAGGTGGCGTGTCGACAACTTGGTTTTACCAAAACTTTAGGACCTATGTACTACTGGGGACGAGGGTCGGGTAAAGTCTGGCTGAACCACATGAACTGTAAGGGCACAGAGACCTCACTGCACAGCTGTTCTCACAATGATTGGGGAAGTGTAGCCTCTTACTGCAACAGTCACACATATGATGCTGGGATGATGCATATTGGTATGTATTTCAATGAGATCCATGTTAAACGATAATTCATTGGTATGTATAATGCTATACAATGGTCATTCTAGTTAAATCAATGATAAAAAAGGAACGAAAATGGAAATAACAGTTATGATGATTTGCGTCACTGATTCAGGTTTCAGACAGAAGCAGATTTTACTGATAATTAAGGTGTTAGTCCTTGTGTAGCACATTATTAGCCACTTCTATCTTTTCAGTGCTATCACCGCTGTGGTCCAGGTTTGAGTCTATGAGTTGAGTTTGTTTGATGTGTTGTTCTCTCCTATGCAACGAGTGTTTTTCTCCGGGTTATCCTGTTTTCCTCCCTCCGCAAAAATGAACATGTGAGCCGAATTGTGTGCAAAATAATTAACGTAGAGTTAGTGAATGTGTGTCTGAGGGCACACGTGTTCAGCTAGAAGATTGAGACGTTAAAAAGTGATTTATTTATTCAATATGTAAGGTTTGGTTCTTTTTGGCGACTGTTCATGATATCATACAAAGACTAACATTGGATTATCATCCCATTAATAAATAATAAGTAAATATGGTGAAAATTCTAAATCGACACTGGATTATTTGCTATAATTTGAGAAAGCTATTATTTTCTGCCAAATATGTCGCGTAATATATCTAATTCTTTGGTACTTGCTTTTAGAAAAACGCAAATGACAATTTTGTTTAAACGAAACACTGATATGTTTACAGGTTCACCTCAAGATAACTTACAACTTGAACCTGGTACAACGGGTTTAGGTGTTGCTGGTATTGTACGAGTCCTCCACAATAACCAATGGGGTACAGTGTGTGATGATGGTTTTGATATGAACGATGCTAGCGTTGCATGTCGTCAACTTGGTTTTACCAAACCATTAGGACCTATGTGGTATGGACGAGGGACGGGTAAAGTCTGGTTGGAAGACATGGCTTGTAGTGGATCGGAGTCATCACTACACGACTGCTCTCACCCTGAATGGGGAAAAATGGACTCTGGCTGTAAAAGTCATACTGAAGACGTTGGTGTCGTTTGTTCTGGTTACAAAGGTATACATGTGGGTTCTTTTTCCTACCATAAATAATAGTGTTACAATATAAAACACTACAATAGAATTCATGTTTACTTAGTACTATTAATTCCTTTTTTACAAAACTTCTGTAAGCACACACGATTAAAGTTATTGCTATCTACTATAACCATAAGGGCGTACATCTTCAATGTTACTGTGTTAATATATAGTTTATTTATAAGATAACATACAACTTGAGCCTGGTATAGTACGAGTCTACCACAATAACCAATGGGGAACAGTATGTGATTATAACTGGTATATTGGCAACGGCTACAAGGTTGCATGTCAACAACTTGGTTTTAGCAAAGCTGTGGTTATTGTGGTAGACTGTGGGATTTTCGTACTTTGGACGATGTTCGGGTAATGTCTGGCTGAACAACATGAGATGTAAGGGCATAGAGACCTCACTACACAGCTGTTCACACAATGGATGGGGAAGTGTTCTCTCTGTTTGCAACAAACACAACACAAGGACGATGCTGGTGTCGTGTGTACGATCAAGTCTAGCTATACGGTGATATAGCGGATGAATTGAGACTTATATGTCACCTAATCGAAGTCTCTAAACCCAAATCATGTCCACATGACGCATTTTCTGTATGTCATTGATTAAGCTCTACATCTTCATACTGTTTTTTTTTTTTTTTTTTTTTTGTACAGCTGATTTTATTAAACTAAGTGTTAATTGTTAAGAATATGGTTATACGTACCTTCTTATGTTTAGATGCCCAAAATATACAACTTGAACCTGGTACAGTAGGTTCAGGTGTTGCTGGTATTGTACGAGTCCTTCACAATAAACAATGGGGAACAGTATGTCATGATTGGTTCGATATGAAGGACGCCAAGGTTGCATGTCGACAACTTGGTTTTACCAAAGCTGTGGGATATTGGCAGTATGGTCGAGGGTCGGGTAAAGTCTGGCTGTACAACATGCAGTGTAAGGGCACAGAGACCTCACTACACAGCTGTACTCACGATGGATGGGGAAGTGTTGCCTCTTACTGCAACAGTCACAAATATGATGCTGGTGTTGTGTGTTCTGGGGCCGGTTGTACGAAGGGTGGATAAAGTTATCCGCGGATAAAAGTTATCCACTGCATAGTTTTTTTTATAGATTTTATCCGCTGGATAAGGATTTATCCGATGGATAGCGCTATTCAGGCTTTGTACAACCGGCCCCTGGTTACAAAGGTAATTTATTATTTTTCTAACAATCTTTGAATTATTTGTCCAATCTTGATACTTATATTATCTTTATTGTACAAATGATAAGCTGAATTCATTCCAGTTTATTGATTTTTCGTTTTCTAATTTTTGATTCGATATTGCGACAAAAATATATCAATAACTTCTTTTCTTCAGTTTTATTATAATCCTTTATTGTTTTGTAGGTCCATCTCAAGATAACATACAACTTGAACCTGGTACAACGAGTTTAGCTGTTGCTGGTATTGTACGAGTCTACCACAATAACCAATGGGGAACAGTGTGTCATGGTGACTGGGATATGCCGGATGCAAAGGTGGCATGTCGACAACTAGGTTTTACCAAAGCTATAGGACCTTTTTGGAATAGTCGAGGGTCTGGTAAAGTCTGGCTGAACAGCATGAGATGTAAGGGCACAGAGACCTCACTACACATCTGTTCTCACAATGGATGGGGTGGTCATAGCTCTTACGTCAACTGTCACGTATATGATGCTGGTGTCATATTTGGCCGATGTATTCCAAAGAGGTCCATGGTGAACGATAATTCATTGGCATGCACTATAACGCTACAAAGGTCATTCTAGTTACATCACCGTGATAAAAATGAAAGAAAATTGAATTAGCGGTTATGATGATTTGCGTCATTGATTCAGTTTTCAGACAGAAGCAGATTTTACTGATAATTTTAATCATCAGTAAAATCTGCACTGAGAAGATATGATATAAAAGGTGTTAGTCCTTGTGTAGCACATTATTTCTCATATCTTCTCAGTGCTATCACCGCTGTAGTCCAGGTTCGAGTCCCGGCTCGGGCATGGCTAATGTGCGAGTTGAGTTTGTTTGATGTGTTCTTCTCTCCTATTTCACGAGGGTTTTTCTCCGGGTTACCCGGTTTTCCTCCCTCCGCAAAAATGAACATGTGAGCCGAGTTGTGTGCAAACTGATTAACGCAGAGGTAGTGAGTGTGTGCCTGAGTCTCCCCTATTAGTAAGGCACACGTGTCAAGCTAGAAGATTGAGACGTTAAAAAGTGATTTATTTATTCAATATGTAACGTTTGGTCCTTTTTGGCGACTACTGATGATATCTTACAAAGATTAACATTGGAATAGCATCCCAATATTTTAACTATTGTTGATAAAGTATATATGGTGAAAATTTTAGATTGACACTGGATGTTTTCTATTTGATTTCGATTTGAGAAAGCTATTAATTTCTGCCAAATATGTCGCGTAATATATTTAATTCTTTGGTACTTGCTTTTAGAAAAACGCAAATGACAATTTTGTTTAAGGTTGCCCGGTAGTATTGACTTTGCATGATAAACATAATTTTGTAACGCATTATTTTGCATCTAAACTTTGTCCGATTTCTTCGAAATTTACACATGCATATAGATCCCAAAACTTTGAAGTTTGAGCTAGTCATATTTTAAGTGCGATTTGTGGAAACTATAAAGAGAAATAATGTTTTTTTAAAAAGCACACGCTTTACTTACATTGTCAATAAACCAAAACTTAGAAAATGAATTTATTTCTTTTTTTTGAGTTATATGGAAACATATTGTAGCAGTTTTATTCAAATATTGACCTTGGAAGTTTTTTTACAAACGTTTTTAAATTTTTGCACGCAAAATTAATATAAAAATTCCATTGCTCAAATCTCAAAAAGAATTAAAATATAGTTACAAATTTACCTGTAGAAAGAAAGACCAATACCTCTTGTAACTTCTAATCACAAAATAGCGACTTTGAAGCCAACATTGCTAGCTATGATTTCGCGTTATGTTTATCTACATCAACTTCACAACCTCATAATCCGTGAACACCGGTTCTGCACGAGGAATGTCTTTTTATGCAAATACAGAGACAATTCAGGCGTAAACACTGCGTCTTTTTTCTATTTCTATTCGCAAAAAAGACATTCCTCGTGCAAAAGTATGGCTGAACTACATGGCATGTAAGGGCACAGAGACCTCTCTACACAGCTGTAAAAGCAGTGGATGGGGTGATGGCAACTGGTGCAGTCACAGCACCGATGTTGGTGTGGTGTGTTCTGGTTACAAAGGTATTTCAGTTTTCACCCTGAATGGGGAAAAATGGACTCTAGCTGTAAAAGTCACAAAGAAGACGTTGGTGTCGTTCGTTCTTGTTACAAAGGTATACTTATTTATTTTTGTCCCATCATTAATAATTGTGTTACAATATAATAATACAATTCAATTCAGGTTTATTTGGTACCAATTCATGTTTTATAGGGCCTATGTACTTGGGAGCAAGGGTCGGGTAAAGCCTGCCTGAGCAACGTAGGATGTAAAAGCACAGATGGATGGGGAAGTGTCCATTCTAACTGCAACAGTCACATCAGGGACGCTGATGTCACTTCTGTTTAAAAAAAAAACAACAGAGGAAGCTGTTCGTTGGTGAACTGACTCTGGAGCGGAAAGGCCCTCATGAGCCCTCATGGCGTAGACAATCGGTAACTGTTGCGAGGCCTGTACATATTGTTGATACAGGTCCCTCTGTAGGATTTAGACGGCTATGTGAATTTTGCTTTCATTCTTTACACGCACATTTCAAGCAATATGTCAAGGTAGTTAAGATCGTCATTGTTGCTGAGAGATACGAAGTTTGGTGCTGATTCAACGTACTTGGGCAATTGGTCGACGGCCGTCTAGAGGGTGTTTTTCCACAATAAGGCGAGTAAGGCCGCTCGAAAAGTGTCAAACTTTTCATCTTTAATAAGGCACGTACATTCATATGAGAATTTGGAAACTCTTGCAGGAGCAGGACTAGCTGTTTTTGTCATTTAATGACGTCAGCAGCAAAGGAGACACCAACTGCATCTGGTGGTTAATCGGGAGTCTGCTCAACGAGCGGCTCTAGTGTAGTCTTTTGTAAGGAGGCACAGATATGAAACGATACGGACACTCGGATAAAGGCGTTCATGTCTAAGCGGGCAAAACAATGGCGTTGTACAACTGGGTAAAAAAAGAAAGTTCAAGCAACACACCTAAACACACGAAACCAACATCATATGTATTACTGTTACGATGAGAGGCAACATTTCCCCAATTATTATAAGATTAACGACTGTGTAGTGGAATGTACTGACAACTGATGTACGTAGCTGATGAAGTTCAATATTTTGTATAACATATCATATGTTGTATAGCTATGCTTGCCTACACACACGACACCAACATCGTATTTGTGACTGTTGCAGCCAGAGTCAACATTTCCCCATCCATTGTGAGTACAGCTGTGTAGTGAGGTCTCTGAGCCCTTACACTGCATGACGTTCAGCCAGACTTTACCCGACCCTCGTCCATACCACCAATATCCCACAGCTTTGGTAAATCCAAGTTGTCGACATACAACCTTGGCGTCTTTCATATCGCAGTTATCATAACACACTGTTCCCCATTGTTTATTGTGAAGGACTCGTACAATACCAGCAACACCTGAACCTACTGTACCAGGTTCAAGTTGTATATCTTAGGCATGGGGAAAAAGGATTTATAACATAGATGGTATATAACGCACGCTGTGATTGGCTAGCATCTATGAACTAGATTTGGATATACCATAGATTTTTGCTCACGTCAATTTTCATGTCAACGCGAAAAACAATCTGATTTTCACCCAGCGTTTTTTTTCGTGTTTTACCCTTGTAAAAATAGATGAATTTCCTAATTTTTGCCTACAAAATGAACTTTTGGACTCTCAATCAAGTTCAGTAACAAACCATCTATGAACTATCTCTTTTATAATATAGACGAAAGGAAAATGACCAAATTGGCATAAACATATTGATCTAAAAGTCCAGTCTCAAAATAAAACAAACTCTAAACAGTATCCAAAGAAAAAATGGCAGCCTTCACATGAAGTTTGATTTTGAAAAGCATCCACTCGGAGTAAATAAATTAGACAGCATGATGAAGGAAATTAGCAATGCTACCGAGTTGTCTCGTGTTTACACTAGCTAACCATTCCTTGATGCTTGAGTCGCCAAACGAGGCTTAATGGCTATCTCTGGCCAAAGATGTGTACAAAGTTTAAGCCATTACAACACTCGACCATCGACTGCACTGCTTCATCATTGCAGCGAAGTCCTTTCAAGACGTCTCGAGCAAAGTCAGCCTTCCCCTCAACTTCCTCCAGTAGCAACGGCAGCTCAAAAGAATAATTGGCACCTTCATGAAGTCCAAGGAAGAGCTCCACAACATATCGACAATTGGTTCCTTGTTCAACAATTGCTCCTTTGAAAAGTTTGAATTTGTCTTTATCCTCAGCTAGTAAATAACTCAGTTTTAGTTTGAAAACTTACACTTTTGACATTGTCGAGTTTGTTTTAGAGACTGGACTTTTAGATCAATATGTTTAAGACAATTTGGGCATTTTCCTTTCATTATTTTGATGTAAAATGACTTGGCACTCGCTATTCATTGTGAATAGAATTGTAGTGCGTAACTTTAGGAGAATTTGTCATTTGGACAGACTTTATTTGAAATATAAAAACCTTTGTGTGTAGAAATACGTTGTCTATGTTATAAAAGAGATAGTTCATAGATAGCTGTGCGTATATCCAGTTCTACATGCACTTGGGAGGTTGCGTAAGCACTCAAAATAGCTAGAATGGCACTCCGCTTCGCGTCGTGCCACTCATTACGCTATTTTTCGTGCTTAGCAACCTCCCGCGTGCAAGTAGAACTGGATATACGCACGCTATCTATGAACTATCTCTTAAACATAATCTAATTAACTAAGAAATACTATTCCACATTTCAGTACGTCATTTGGATTTAGCTTTTATCAGGGTGATAAATGCGCTAATCGCATACTCAGTTTTAGCCAATCAGATTGCAGGATTTGCTAGTGATTACAAATTTAAAGTGGATTTGATGAACTTTGTCAGCCAGTGGAGTAACAGCTACATATTTTCGCTAATTCAGTATACGTTGTCTTTGTAAAACAAATGCAGGCTCTGCCAATCTGAAACTAGAGTGAGTAGAATGTTTGACTGATTTGAAAAGCTAATGTTTCACTTTTAAAGATATGAGTTGACAAAATTTCACTAAATTCTTTTTGTTAGGCATACAGTACAATAGCATGATCAATAATGATGATCAGTGATGATGATGATGCGTCTTTATTTAATGAGGGTTTACATAGTTACTGGTTACCCAGTAGTTTTCACTATGGCCCTCCTCAATAGCTAGGAAGAGGGAATTCTGCACTATCAATCACTAAATATAATATGCTTTAATCTGTCTGAAAAATAACCTGATGTTATACAGCTGGTCATGTTACGACGCATGCAATCTTTCACACTGGGAGTGTTTACATAGCTAAAAATGACCGCCATAGCAGGTGCGCATACTATAGGAAACTTGTTCAGTTATATAGTACTTAGAAACTACAGTAAAAACCCGCACATAAAACCACTATTTTTCGAGGTTAGGCTAAAGTGGCTCTTATATAATTGGTATTTAGTGAGAAATTAGGCTAAGGTGGTTCTTAACTGGTTCTCATTTACAAAGCAAAAACTATTTCCGTTTTTTTTTATGTTATATAAATTGTTATGTAGAAGCATCTGAATGATGAATGTATTCTCATTCAAAACTAACTAATAATACATTTGTGAAACATTTTTCTTGCATTTATTTTAAATTTGGTCATATTCAGACTCAACTTATATTTTTTCAAATTACCAAATAGATCGTGAAACCTTTCATCAGTAAGAACCAGTCTAATTTTTTAGGCTAAAGTGGTTCTTTTTTTGACAGGCGCTTAAAAAGGAAATTTTAGCTTAGTGGTTCGTAATCCACTGGTTCTTATATGCTGGTTTTTACTGTATATGAAACACATGTTGTATTATCATTTCTTACTGCCCTAATGACACCAGCATGACTGCATCCCACGTGTGATCGTTGCAGCCATAGGCAACCTTTCCCCATCCATTGTGAGTACAGCTGTGTAGTGAGGTCTCTGTGCCTTTACATCCCATGTTGTTCAGCCAGACTTTACCCGACCCTCGACCAAAGTACATAGGTCCTATAGCTTTGGCAAAACCAAGTTGTCGACATGCAACCCTGGCGTCGTTCATATCCCAGTTACTATATGCATGACACACTGTTCCCCATTGGCTTTTGTGGTAGACTCGTACAATACCTGAAACAGCTAAACCCGTTGTACCAGGTTCAAGTTGTATGTTATCTTGAGGTGGACCTGTAAAACAATAACGCTAAAACATCATGAATGATAATAACCTATTGCACTGTACGAAATTTTTTTAATAGTTATATTCTTACAATTATATTCATTTGCGTGTTGGAATGCCAGTCGGCAATGAATCGCGCGCGTTTGAAACAGGAAGCACACACAATGCCCTCTTGGATAGCGTATTCCCAGTGTCCATGTCATACACTAACTTCTTATATCAATGAAGTAAATAGTTTAATTAATTTCCAAACGTTTCCCTCCAGTTATAAATTCCTATTAATTCCAGAAATGCTCTTTTTATCTTTGGGCTCCCTGTGGTAGAGCGTATCATGCTTTGCGGGAATGATGATCATAATTCAAAATGGTGGATCGAGGTTGTGTTTTGCACATGGTTTCAAAAAACAGCTTTTTGGTAAGCGAAAACGTTTTGCAATGACTATTTTACGATATTTTCTCAAACCTTAAGTGCATTACATCTTTTACAGCTTATTTGGAGAAGTTGTCATGTATTCTAAAGGTTTAAATTTTGATGTTTTTCTTTCTAGTACGGCCGTAAAGAAATATGAAAAAACAAGATTGTTATCAAGCTGCGTTTGTATAAATTGAGGTATTCAAAGTATTCTGTGGGACTGCAAAGGACGGTAAGAATGTCAGTAATTGTTGTAGGCTTGATAGAGATTGGTATGCCGCAGAAAATGTCCGCATAATAATAATAATGTTGATAATTTATGCAAACTTAATTAGCATATTTTGGATCAGTTCATTGCCAAAAGTATACCCCTATTGTTCCGTTCAAGATAACATGGGGAGGGGGATAGTATGGCGGTTTTTTATTTGCTACATAATTTGAATAAGTCAAAAGTCAATAAGAACAATGAAACCTTTTGTTGGTTAAAAAATGGAAAGTTAGCTAAAATGCAGGGGTTTTGTTTCGCTTTAAGACAAGGCAAAATGTACAATGGTACCCCAATGGCCTTTGTGACCTCACTATAGTGTCAACACCATCATAATGCTAATAGAACATAAATAAAGATCAAGGCAAATGTAATCAGCCAAGTGTGCACGCACAATCAATGGTCAGGTTTTTGTTGTTTTACATTTCACGAACGCTTAGAAGTCAGTTTTTGAAATTTGAAAAAGGCACTTTATTTATAAGAAACATTTCTGTGTAGTGTAAATGTCCTGAAGAACTTACTAGAATGAAGTTTTTCTAAAGAAAATTTGAGCTATTTGTTCTATAACACAAATCACTTTATTGATAAAGCTTGAAATATTTACGAGAGTATGTGATTTGATCAAATCAAAATAGACAGTTTTTTATTTCAAGAACTTTTGTCTATGTTATAAAAGCAATGGTCAATGCTTTAGCTGTGTGTAAATCTATTGATTGATGCACTTGGATAGTTGGGAGTGAACTCAGGTAGATATATTTACGCACGCTAAGCATTGACCTTTCATTAATTTGAATATATGCATTATTATTTCAAAAATAATTTCCACTCACTTTTAAAGAAAAAAATATATATTTCTTAATTTTATAGAGATCCATAAAATGTTGCAGTTGTAATAATAATTGAACAATTTATTAATACAGTGGTACCTCTATTAGACGGTCACCCATTAAGCAGTCACCCTCTATTAGGCGGCCACAATACAAAGTCCCAAATTTTTTCGTATACCTATTCTATACCTCTATTCAGTGGCCAACCCCTATTAAGTGGCTTATCCGGAAAGTCCCAAGGGTGACTGCTTGATAGAGGTATCACTATAGTCCAAAGTTATCAAAAAATCAGCATGTGTGATACCATTGTATTTTACAATCATCATTCTATTGCATGTTTGTTGACAAAATGATTTTGAGCATTTTAAAGATACTTGAATCTTTAATCAAAGGTTTTCATCAGTAAAATATAATTGTGATATAATATAAGCCTAGTTTTTATGTTATGATACTTAAAAAGGGAGTCAAGTTTACAGGTTGTGCTGGAATCTCTTGATTGTACTGTAAATCATAGGATAACATAACCTATACTTTTATTATATAGGTAATTTGTAACACCGTAAAAAAAAATGTTGACTGACATTTCTAGCATATAATTATTAGCCCTTCGTTAGAGTAATCAAAAACGTCAATAAAGTTAAGTCAACATTTTTTACAGTGTCACAAATTTCATTATATTACCAATCATTTATATCAAACACCAACGCAGCCTATACTAGTTTACACGCTAGTTTCCATTTATACTTTTATTACATACATGTATGTCTATTTCTCATTAGATGCAAAAAAAATAACTGTTAAGTCTATACCCTGGAAACAAGAGAAAGTATTTTTCAGAAGGTTCTTTAAGTACAAAATTATATAAAGCAGAAAGTGATTTCATGTACATGTGCATTATAAGATATTGTATTTTCATAGTTCAATAGAAGAATCAATCATTTATTTCTATTGCACTTTTTTCACAAAATTTAAAAATATTGCGCACATCTGTCTAAGATGAACTATAGTCTAACAAACGGTTTTTTACACTATTTCAGTATTTTATAATAATCGCCTTGTAACCTTCTTTGAAACACTCTTATAGTGTACTAAATAACTAGTATGGTGGTCCATTACAAATCACATTTTGGATTAGAAATATCAACTATATAAAATATGTGCTTAGCCCTAGTACAAAACTTCTATCTTAGCAGTTAGTGTTTACTATTTTTAGTTTCGTTATAATTATGTCATGAAATTTTCTCTGACGTAAGGCATTTGTTTTTTTAACTTGTGGAGATATTGTCAACTTTTCACCTTTTTCATATCGAGCAAGAGACTGGGTACAAGTGTGAAAAACTAATTTGATTATGGTTCCAGAAAAAATACCCCTGTCTCATGGGAGAGAAACTAAATATAAGCTTATTGACAAATTTCAGAATGTTTGGCTAAATTATTAAATAGAAAAGAAATTATGAGCATCCAAACTCTGCCAAAATTATAGAGAAATGTATGGTGTCCTTCCAAAACATCCTTCCAAACCATACATTCTTTGTATTTAACCCTTTGACTACTACGGCGCCCGAAACCGCCCGTAAAAAACGACCTTGCTTTGAAAAATTCTAACTTTTTTAAACAAGCCAAATTTTCCCAGCCGTTTGAATGTTAGTAAGCACTAGGAAGTTTTTCAAATTTTCATAGCATGTCAGTCAAAAGAAATAAGCAATTTTAGCACAAAAATTCCATATGAACTTTAGGAAAGTCAAAAATGACCGTTTTTGCCTTATTTTTCAATAGTGAAAATCACACTTTTTTTACCTTGGATTTTGTATCGAAAAAAATCGTTTTTAGACGAAAAGGCCGTTTTCACAACAAAATTCAGTCCTTGTGCTATAGCTATGGCAAGTTTTTTCACTTTTTTTCACTTCACGAACTGAGCTGCGGTCGTTTGATTACGGCCATTTTGATACGCACGTGTTTTCAAGTATTTACGACTGCAAAGCATTGTGGGTAACCATGACAATTTTCCACATGGAGTACTCCCCACCGTCCTTTTATAATTTTTTTATAAGTCTAGGGTCACCTCGGTTTTCTGCCAAAATTTTGCACTTGTTGTGTTCCTCTATCATCACAACTTCGATAAATAACCGCAGCAGGTCCGAGAATTTGCCTTTAGTCGAACTCCAAACCGAATGAACCAAACATCGATCATTTTTTGCTGACAAAGTGAGATTCCTCGCTGATTTCTTCCAGAAAGTGAGCTCTTTGCTACCTTGAAGCTTAATGATGCTCTTCCAGTAGTGACTAAAGGCAAAATATGACCCTAATTTTAATGAAATTCCGATTTAAGACAACTTTGAGCCAGTGTAAATATCCAACGTCTGCTTTCAAACGATCTAAAAGTCATGTGGCCTGAGAACTTGAGCCCCTGAGATTACAAAACAGCAGCACTTTCCATGGTAACGCCAAATATGGAGTCAAGAAATCCTACAGATCGTTTATATCCAGAAAATCGCTCAAAAATGTCAAAAAAGCCCAGTAGTCAAAGGGTTAAAAGAAAGAAAAAATGCCATAATTTCGTTACAATTTGCACAAACTTGTTCCAACTTTCAATTCTTACAGATTTGTATTTGTTCTTTCCTGTGAAGGGATTTATTTTTGAATTAAATTAATTTTGAGAAACTTGGTTCCAGTCCCTTGCTTGATTTGGAAAAGGCTAATTAGGCAAATAGAAAGAAAGAAAGAAAAGAAAGGTATACATACTAAAACTCAGTAAAATATCATCTTTGTTTGAATAGTATTGCTGACATTCAATAAAATAGAGTGGGAACAATAGAAAGGAATAGGATGGAATAGGATGGAATAGCATAGAACAATACAGAATGGAATGGGGAAAAATTAATGGTATACTAGCATAACATAGAATAGGATAGGATGGGATATATAAAATTATTATAGAATAAAATAGAATTGAATGAATAATTATTTTTTGTACTTTGAGTTTTCACTTTGACGAGAGGCTACCCATGCAGCCAAGAACAGTAATCATTCAAATCAAGCACCATATATCTCAGTTTGGTGTAAAATTTAGAATATAATAGTAGAAGGTGTAGTGAAATATAATTGGAATGATGGGGCGCTGTCCATATATATCTCAGTAGGATAGGATGTGATAGCACGTAATTAAATACTTTGCTTATTTGTTGTTAAAAAAAAATATTTTTAACACATTTGAAGTATAAAATTTTTTCATCAATAAATATAAACATGTGTTTCAGTTATAAAAAAGCTCAACAATTTTTATAATATTTAACCCACATTAAACCCTAAACCCAAATGTGCAAATTATTGTATTGAAGTTGTATTATATGAAAAAATATCAAAAGTTTCTATATGCATTTAAAATATATTTATTGGGTCATGTGAGCATGTCTATCAAAAGATGCAAATGATGATGATGATTGCAGTCTTGAGGATGGACATTGCTCTTGATCAAATGTTACTGCCAATCTATATCAATGGAAAGAAAAATCAATCCACAAAAGGAGATCAGAAAGAAAACAAATATGGACTGATCATTGGCATAGAACTGTCACAGTATTCTTGCAAAGAAGTCAATATTTAATGGTGATTACATATATGATGTTGAGCATGAACAATCATGATTTCAAGTTTATAATAAGACAAACTTGAGAATAATCATGTCACAAACAATGCAAAAAATTATTATCTGGTTATTCTCATACAGTTTTCGCAACATCCTGTTGATGAAGCAAGAAGTGATAAACGATGAATCTTGAGGACGGGCAGTGCTTATATAAAACATGATTACCAGCTTATATCTAATAAATATGAAGAAAATATTATGTCACAAACATTACAAAATGAAACTATATTTACTGGTAATCCTCATACAACTTTCTCAACATCAAGGCAAAGAGACAAAGAATGATGAATGTTACATGGGGATGGACAATGCTTTTACACAGTATAAAACATGATTACCACCTTATACAGTATATCAATACAAAGAAAATATCTTGCAACATTAGCATCTCTAGAAGAAAACAACAAACATTGCTGCAAAAAGAACATCAATTTACTTCTAATCAATAATAAGTTGAACAATTAATACAATCAGTCCACAAAAACAGCAAAGAGAAAAGCAGTGCATAAAAAATACTTTCTAGACTGATAATCTTCATGATCATTCCCATCAAAAGATGCAAAATTATGTTTGGGCAATCTATTATCAATCTTGGGCAATCTATTATTAATCTTGGGCATGTATAATCTAATCTTGGGCAACACTTTAAATTTTAAACATAATTGAAAAAATTTGCTGCAATGAAACAAGAATACTGGAACAAATTGTGCACTAAAAAATTCTGGAATTGTCACCTTATGAATCATGGTTTTGATGTCAGGATGTATGTATCTTATTGTAAATACCAAATAGAAGGACAAATCAAGAAAAATGGACACTGTCAATATGAACATGTTCAATATTATACCATCAACAGCTTCAACAACATCTTCAGCAACAACAGCATGGTAACAGCAACATTTCAAAATATCAGTCAAACATATTGGCATCTAAAATTATGAAATAGTATGAGCAAATAGACACTGTTTCATATGGTTAATGCATATGATCAACCGCAACAAGAAGAGCAACACATGAACAAAACCTTATTAATCAAATGTTATCAACAACAGCAACCCAACATTTCAAAATATCAGTCAAAAATATTGACATCAAAATAAATTATTATGAGCAAAATAGACACTATTTCATATGGCTAATGCATATGATCAACCGCAACAAGAAGAGCAACACATGAACATAACCTTAATCATCATCAACAACAGCAAACCAACATTTCAAAATGTCAGTCAAAAATGTTGACATCAAAATAGATTATTATGAGCAAAATAGACTCTGTTTCATATGGATAATGCACATCATCAACTGCAAGAACAATAACAATAAATGAACAAAACGTTGATCATGTTCAACAACAATAACCCAACATTCAAAGATATCAGTCTACATTATCAGCGTCCATGCAATAATATTTTTATGAGTGAAATGAAGATCTCAACACATCACTTTTGATTGATCTACATGATTGAATAGCAAAAACAGCAACATTGTTATCAACATGAGCTAAAGAACAATACAATCATTTCAACTCTATGAGTTTATCAACATCAAACAATAACTACCACTAACGAGGTGATCATTGTAATGTCACAATGATGTACATATCAATGACAACGCCAACCGGTGGAGAAACATCATCGCAACTAAAGCAATCCAACAATCAACTCTCAATTATAGTGATATCTCAATTATAGCGATATCAAACAATACTATCACTATCACGGTGAGCATTGTAATGTAACAATGGTCAATCTACATCAACAACAACGCTAACCAATCATTTCACAGATGTGTCTGTTCCCCAATGTCCAGGTTGCTGACAGTCGAGTTGTTTCACTAACGTGCCAAAACCAGCCCACCCTCTGTTCAAATCAATCAGTTTGCCGACACCCGGAAATCCTATGGAGAAACCTCGCAACAAAAGCAATCCAACATTCAACTCTCAATTACATCAGCCGAGGGTGAACATTATAATGTATGGATGATGTACAACAACAACAGCAGCATAATCATCATCACAACAAAAACAATCCATCATTCAACTCTACGATTAAAGCGATATCCAACAATACTATTCAGACTAGTAAGGTGAACATAATGTATGGGTGATCTAAAACAACAACAGCAGCAACATGATCATCATCACAACAAAAACAATCCATCATTCAACTCTACAATTAAAGAGATATCAAACAATACTATCATTAGTAAAGTGAACATTATAATGTATGGATGATCTAGAACAACAGCAGCATGATCATCATTGCAACAAAAGCAATTCATCATTTAACTCTACAGTTATAGCAATATCAACTACTATCAATATCAGGGTGAACATTATAATGTATGGATGCATGGTCAATCTACATCTACAACAACAGCAGCATGATCATCACCGCAACCAAAGCAAACCAACATTCAACTCTACGAGTGAAGCGATATCAAACATTACTATCCTTAGTAAGGTGAACTGTATGGTTGATGTACATCATCAACAACAGCAGCATGATCATCACCGCAACCAAAGCAAACCAACATTCAACTCTACGAGTGAAGCGATATCAAACATTACTATCCTTAGTAAGGTGAACTGTATGGTTGATGTACATCATCAACAACAGCAGCATGATCATCACCGCAACAAAAGCAAACCAACATTCAACTCTACGAGTGAAGCGATATCAAACATTACTATCCTTAGTAAGGTGAACTGTATGGTTGATGTACATCATCAACAACAGCAGCATGATCATCACCGCAACCAAAGCAAACCAACATTCAACTCTACGAGTGAAGCCATATCAAACATTACTATCCTTAGTAAGGTGAACTGTATGGTTGATGTACATCATCAACAACAGCAGCATGATCATCACCGCAACAAAAGCAAACCAACATTCAACTCTACGAGTGAAGCGATATCAAACATTACTATCCTTAGTAAGGTGAACATTATAATGTTTGGATGATGAACATCAACAACAACAGCAGCATGATCATCACCGCAACAAAAGCAAACCAACATTCAACTCTAAGAGTGAAGCGATATCAAACATTACTATCCTTAGTAAGGTGAACATTATAATGTATGCATGATCTACAACAACAACAACAGCAGCATGATCATCATTGCAACAAAAGCAATTCATCATTTAACTCTACAGTTATAGCAATATCAACTACTATCAATATCAGGGTGAACATTATAATGTATGGATGCATGATCTACATCTACAACAGCAGCAGCATGATCATCATCACAATAAAAACAATCCAACATTCAACTCTACGATTAAAGTGATATCCAACAATACTAGATCATCAGCAAGGTGAACATTATAATGTATGGGTGATCTACATCTACAACAGCAGCAGCATGATCATCATCACAATAAAAAAAAAATCCAACAATCAACTCTACGATTAAAGTGATATCCAACAATACTAGATCATCAGCAAGGTGAACATTATAATGTATGGGTGATCTACATCTACAAGCAGCAGCATGATCATCATCACAATAAAAAAAAAATCCAACAATCAACTCTACGATTAAAGTGATATCCAACAATACTAGATCATCAGCAAGGTGAACATTATAATGTATGGGTGATCTACATCTACAAGCAGCAGCATGATCATCATCACAACAAAAACAATGCAACATTCAACTGTACGATTAAAACAATATCAAACAATACTATTATTAGCAAAGTGAACATTATAAATCAACAACAACACCAGCATGATCATCACCTCAACCAAAGCAAACCAACATTCAACTCTACGAGTGAAGCGATATCAAACATTAATATCCTTAGTAAGGTCAACATTATAATGTATGGTTGATCTACATCAACAACAACAACAGCATGATCATCACCTCAACAAAAGCAAACCAACATTCAACTCTACGAGTGAAGCAATATCAAACATTACTATCCTTAGTAAGGTGAACATTATAATACATGTATGGCTGATCTACATCAACAACAACAACAGCATGATCATCACCGCAACAAAAGCAATCCAACATTCAACTCTAAAAGTGAAGCGATATCCGGCAAACATTACTATCCTTAGTAAGGTGAACATTATAATGTTTGGATGATCTACTTCTACAACAACAGCAGCATGATCATCACCGCAACATAAGCAATCCAACATTCAAATTTACGATTAAAGCGATATCAAGCAATACCATCATTAGCAAAGTGAACATTATAATGTGTGGTTGATCTACATCTACAACAACAGCAGCATGGTCATCACAGCAGCAAAAGAAATCCATCATTCAACTCTACCATTAAAGCGTGATATCCAACAATGCTATCATTAGCAAGGTGAACATTATAATGTATGGATGATCTACATCTACAACAGCAGCAGCATGATCATCACAGTCAGCAGCAAAAGCTATCCAACATTCAACTCTACAATTAAAGCGATATCAAACAATACTATCATTAGCAAGGTGAACATTATGAAGCAATGATCTACATCTACAACAACAGCAGCATGATCATCACTGCAGCAAAAGCAATCCAACATTCAACTGAACGAGTGAAGCGATATCAAACATTACTATCATTAGCAAAGTGAACATTATGAAGCAATGGTCTACATCTACAACTACAACAGCAGCATGATCATCACTGCAGCAAAAGCAATCCAACATTCAACTGTACGAGTGAAGCGATATCAAACATTACTATCATTAGTAAGGTGAACATTATAATGTAGCAATGATCTACAATAGCAGCAGCATGATCATCATCACAACAAAAGCAAACCATCATTCAACTCTATGATAATATTATAGCGATATCAAACAATATTATTAAATAACAAAGTGAACATTATAATGTACATGGTTGATCTACATCTACAAAAACAGCAGTAGCATGAGCATCAATGCAACAAGAGCAATGACAGCAATGGAAGATTCAATTCAATCTATGATTATAGTGATATCAAACAATACTATCATTAGCAAGGTTAAGATTATAATAATTATATGGATGATCTAACTCTACAACAATACCAGTAGCATGATCATCATGTGCTGCAACAAAAGCAATTCAACATTCAACTCTACAAATATACAGATGTCAAACAATACTATCATTATCATGTAAAAATTATCTACCTTTGTATTCAATATCAAAAATCACCATTAGCAAGACGAACATATTAAATTTTATGATCCTAATGTACAGATGATCTACATCAACACTAACAACAATAGCAACAACAGCTGTAATGGCATGATTTTCGACACTCAGTGGTTTCCTGGTATTATTATTTCAATATCATCAACAACATCTGCAAGACCTCTTTATCAACT
The DNA here is from genome assembly GCA_949775045.1 of Metridium senile. Lineage (NCBI taxonomy): Eukaryota > Metazoa > Cnidaria > Anthozoa > Actiniaria > Metridiidae > Metridium > Metridium senile. Next base: position 4,891,204 of record OX459100.1, read on the forward strand.
CATTCTACAGTATGAACAACAAATTTGTCATTAAATTATTTTGGCACTGAAATGTATATGGACAGTGAACATGAACTGTTCCTCAAAAAAATTGCTAAAAGATCTAGATAACAATCAATCTAACTATCTATCAGCAATGCTCCACAACAAGAACAATCTCTTCAACAGTGCTCAACAACAGTTTATTACACTAGCTGTGGAATTTCAATCTTACCATCTAATCTACAATCAGTTACAATGCTTCCCTCAACCAAAAGAACTATATATCACCATCATTTTTATAACAAAACATTTAAAAGCAAGCTTTATTTTCTTAAAGCTTTTTCTTTGTTTTCTTTGGTCACTTGCTGGTGTCATTATCAAGAGTGCAAATAATTGTACTAAAGGTTGAAATAATTAAATATTATAAAAAAATATAAATTAACTGTCAAGAATTATTAAGATTAAAAACAAAATGTTTAGTTTTCATATTATAATTATGACTGTCTCAGTATCAATAATAATAATAATAATAATAATAATAATAATAACTGTTACAATTGTTTATTCAAAAAGTATAACTGTTTAAAAATATAATTAAACACTATCTTAAAATATATCACAGAACATAATACAAAGTCTAATAATTAAAGTTATAAAAAAATATTAAAGTTTTTATACATCTATTAACCATCTTTTAAAAGTTAAAACTTTGTTTTATTATGTTTAGATTGTTTAATTTGCCTTGGCAATGTTTTGGTAAATTGTTGCATGCTTGAATTATTCATGAATTTACATGTAAAAATAATGGTAGAGTACAAATACTAAAAGTGTTCAACATAAATACTGCTAAATTATGCAAATTATTTTGTTCTCTATTGTTTAATCAACACTATTTAGTGGTAAATAGTACAAAGTATTGCACACTTTTAGTGTTTGTACTCTAATTATGTGTGAGTAATCTTCTTTTAAAGAAAGAACTTATTCTCAAATGTGAGTGTTCAACAGAAGAAAAACAACTTCTGTCAAAGTTATGTTTACAAGTCCGAGGTTGCTGTACAGAATAAATTATAAGCACAAAATGTTTTTTATTGTTCCACTTTTACCAACCCTTGATTATTTAGCAGATTGCAGCAATGGAAAATAAAAGTTTGTCTTTCTGGATTTGGGAGGTAAAAGCTATTTAGTGAGGGGTGGTTTGTCATGATTTAAAATAAAACGTAAAACAGTTATCACTTTCTATATTTTTCTGTGTTCACCTTTTTCTAGACATTCTAATTTTTGCTTGTTTTCTGTAGTTCAATAAATGTACAAGCCTTGGGTAAAATATGTGTAATATTTGATTGACGATAGATGAAAAATCACCAAAGACGGTGGTCCAGGAGAAATGTCAGCTGTAAAATAATATTTTGATAAATAATGTTCAAAAAAGTAAATTCATTTTGATTACTCACTGGACAAGAAGTAGTGGACTGTTTTTACATAGACCTCCTCATAATATTTCAACTCTAGACCCTCTACTGAATCTGAAATAATACTTGTGGAGTTTCAAAGGAGGCATGACAAATCCTTTCTCACTTGAGGCTCATGGGAGCAATCTTTATTGGGGAACTTTAAACCAAGCAAATTTTGATAAAAAAGGCAGATTGTCAAAATACAGTTTAACAAATAAATAAATAAAAATAAATAAAAAATGATTAAATAAATAAAATATTATTTATATACAATTATTAGCCTTCTTGAAGTAACAAATACCAAAAAAGATACATGTATTTTGTTAGTTGTATAATTATTTTGTAGTTCTGTTAGTTAATTAAAAGGCAACATACATGTAATAAGATCAGATACAGCAAGAGGCAAAGTAGATGTTCAATATTTTCTGGTTAAAATATTGTATTGGGTAGTTCCAGAAAATATCCATACCCTACGACGGGCAGCATTTTGGAATTCCTGGGGGAGAGGGCTCTTTGTTGTGGGCTCCTAGCTGTCTTTGGACGAAGTTAAATAAATAAATAAGAAAGTATTATTATTGACTTCCATCGAAGTTATACCATATTTACTCCAACAGGTTCTGCCCTTGATTAAGCGCCGCCCTCAAATAAGCGCCACACTTTAACGCTATAATGTTACTCTAGAACAGCATTGGAAATCAATTTTTAACAAAAGCTATATTCTTCAGTTCAAAGTTATTATATTTTACTGCTTGCCATCAAGTTATCTCGCCAATATTCGTAGTTCTGTTCAAGAAGGAGACAGTGAGATCGCAGCACTTATTTGAGTAAATATGGTAACCTTTGAATTTATTATCTAAATTAAAAGTATTCAGGCTATCTGAGCACCTTGTAGTATTTTTGGACTCTATAGACTTTCAGAAAAATGTTTTCATTTATTCTCCAGGGGTTTATTATTATTGCATTGTAAAACAATGATCACAGTAAAACTTACAGTCAAAACACCTGAATTGTGAACACATAGAGCTCATTATTGAGTTTAGCTTTTCGAAATTTGTTTCCATTAATCGATTTGAACTTGGAATATTGAAAACGAAGATTTCATTATTCAAAACAAGAATAGTTTGAAAGTTTGATTGTTGATTGGACATAATAAACCTGTGAAACAAGTAGTACTAATTTAATAGTACTAAATTAAGTGCTAATTAAACAATAGAAAACAAAGGAATTAGCATAAAATTGCACTAAATAGTCAGCAAACTATATCACGGGTATATTATTTGCACTCTGTGCTTTAAAATAATAACCTCAAAGCTGGCTAAAAAATCAGCCAATAAGACAATCAATCAGCCAATAAGTCAATCAATCAATCAATTAACCAGTCAATCAATCAATCAATAAGTCAATCAGTCAATAAGTCGGTCAATCAGTCAATCAATAAATCAATAAGTACATCAATACATCAATCAATCAATCAATCAATCAATAAGTACATCAAGCAATCAATCACTCAGTCAATCAATAAGTGAATCAATCAATAAGTCAGTCAGTCAATGAATCATTCAATCAATTAATCAGTCAATCAATTAGCCAATAAGTCAATCAATCAATAATTATGTCAATCAATCAAAAAGTCAGTCAATCAATCAGCTAATAAGTACATCAATAAGTCAATCAATCAATAAGTCGGTCAATCAGTCAATCAGTCAATCTATCAGCTAATAAGTACATCAATCAGTCAATCAATCAGCCAATAAGTCAATCAATCAATAAGTCAATCAATCAATAAGTCAATTAATCAATCAGTAAGTCAGTCAATCAATCAATCAATCAGTCAAGCAATCAATAATTCAGTCAATCAATCAATCAACCAATCAATCAGCCAATAAGTCAATCAATTAATAAGGACCTAGCACATGATAACATTACGACAGTGCCTCCATTTTTAAAAGTTAGTTAATAATTAAGCCACAAAAAGATATCGCTCTTTTTTACTCATATCATTAATTTATATTTTACACTGATGAAGACCTTTTAAATTAATGAAAGACAGGAACATCTTAAAAAAAACGCTCGAAAATAAGAGACCAAACCACCATGTATTTACTATTAAAAATCGTGATTAAATTTTTTGATATTTTAAGAATCTCAGAAATAGCAAAATAGCAAAATAAATTGCCTCCGCCATTGCATAATTTAAGAGAAAAACTTACAGTTATTACTCTTGTAGCTAACTTGGTGTGACTGAAATGTACAATGTAGCAGCCCATACAGTGACTAATTATTACTAATTTTAAGGCATATTATCAATTATTTTCAAGGCCATATATTGAACTGTCTTCTCTAAAACTTTCAGCATTTCTGTCTGTAAGCTTTAAAATGATATATAATATGTCTATTATAATTGTAAAATGACGCGGTAAACAAACTTTTAACTGAGACCATGTGAAAGCACACCGCGAACGTAGACCGTAAACCTTAACAAAATAATGAAACATTTAGATTTTATTGTTTAAATATTTTACAATATATTAATTTTGTTTTTCAATCTATTTTGAGGTAGAGTGCATTTAGTAAAAGCGTGAAACTTTACTAAATACTAAATTGTACTATTTTGTACAAATTAGTAATTAGTAATATAGTGTGCACGTGCAATCACTGAACCGTGATTAAAGTTAGTGCCAAATTGCACATGTGCATAACGCGAGCATGTGAGCATGGGATTATGTTTGGAGCTAATTAAAGAATGAATTTTTAGAATGCAGCAGTTTGACCTAGTCTAAGGGGCTGTTTATATGATGGCGAGTTGTCCAATCTAGCCGGGATAACTTGTTTGTCTTGAATTCCCCGGGAAACACAAAACAATATAAACATCATATAAACAGCCCCTAAATGTTGTGGAGAATAGTTTCAAGATCCATTACAGAAGCGAATGGAGGTCATTATTACATTTATTGACGTGTAAGTAACACTTATTCTTTAGTATGCCTTGATTTTGCAGTAGCGTAAAGGAATGAAGACTTGAAAACAATTTTACTTTGTGTATTGTGAATATTCAAAAGAGTGGGTTTTTGACAAATTTTGATAATATAAGACAGAACGCTTATTTCACAATGTTTGGATGTTGCAGATATAGAGATTACTTAATGGAAAATGTGTGCTTATGTTTTTTTTGCACAAGTTGAGAAGTATCAGAAAACGAACGAGTGAGCGTAGCGAACGAGTGAGTTTTCTGATACGCATCAACGAGTGCATAAAAATCGTACAAGCATTTTCCATTCTCTAATTTATTTATCTCATAGATACTGAGATTTCATAAAGCAAAACTTTTAACAATATATAATTGTTGGGCTACAGGGTGAACATCTCTATTGACAGATATTTTTACTAAAAACAATCAAAAACTTTGCCATTGCATGAAAAAAAGTGTTTTAATATGTATAAACTCATTTTAATTTCGTTTAATTTAATACATAATTTACAAATTCAAGGCAGAAAGTTTGAAAGTACATTTTAATACATTGTTGAACATGCATGTTTACCGAAGGAGGTATAAATAACTTACAAATTAGAAATTTAACTTACAAATTTCGGTTTGTTTCCCTTCCCTAGTTTCTTTAGCTGTTTCTGCTTGGAAGTTATTGTTTTTCGTGCTTTTTTCAAACACAAGATCATTGATAATGCTGTTTGGTTATGGCGTTGATTTAAAATGTCTTTTGAAACTGGACAACATCCCTCGTAGAGACGATGGTTCGTATACTCTGTCCTTCTTTGGTTCGCACACACACGAAAAATTCACTGATAAATTAATTCAGCTCGGCAGGAGGAATGTCAGCTATCTCGCCGCGTGTTTCACCTTTATTTTGAAGAAACTTGGTCAACAAAGAGACATCTCTTTTCGTCTTTTTCACAGTATTTGGATTTTCTTATTCTTCAATAAACGAATCTACAGAATTGGCGAGTATAGTAACACAAATCTGGAGCCTTCTGCAGCCATTTTCGCTCAAGTCGCAAAGGTGCCAGTTTTAGTTGTTGACAGTGAGTGTTTGTTGATCGTTTTTCTGATTGGACGAACGATGTATTTTCACTAGTGAAAATACATCGCTCGTCCAATCAGAAAGGTGAACGGTGCTTTTTCACTAGTGAAAAATGTTGTTCGTCTTTCTTATTGGCTAAATTCATTGCACAAAACGAACGAAAATTTACTCAATTAGATTTTCGTGTGTAAATCTCAGTATCTATGAGATAAATATCATTTTCAAGTGAGGTTTATTCGATAAATTTGAATATTATTACATTGAGATGAATTATCCTCTTGGGATCAATACGCATGACAAATTATTAAACAAATACTTTGGCGTGTAAGGAGTATTGATCCCAAGAGGATAATTCATCTCAATGTAATATTCAAATTTATCGAATAAACCGTCACTTGAAAATGATGTCAGCGACATCGAAACGTCGTGAAATAAGCGTTCTGTCTTATATTATCAAAGTATTGTGAATAGTTTAGCTTTAGATGTGTTTTGATTTTGCAGCAGCGCCGGCGAAGGAATAGAGACTCGCAAACAATTTCACTTGTGTGTAACTTTTTACAGCTCAGTAATTTAAGGAATGTACACATTATCAAACAATTTTTAAAATCACTTAAAAATGCTGGGGGCTGTAGTCAAATTCTAAAGATATATTACACGCTGTCAAGGTTGATCAAGGAGAACCCTTAAATGGTATATTACTATTAATAATGAGTATGATAATTAAGGAATGGGGAATGCTTAGCGTGCATAAATCTATTTATGGATGCACACGGATAGTTGGGAGAGCAATAATAATAATAATAATAATAATAATAATAATAATAATAATAATAATAATAATAATAATAATAATAATAATAATAATAATAAACTTTATTTACGTGTCAATGTATTTAGCTACAAGCTAATTGGGGACACTAACAAATACTAATGATATACTATATGAAAATAATGTTAATTAAATATTAAAAATACATAAAATCTAAGTTAAATATACACTATGTTAAAAATATATAAGTTAAAATATCGACAATAATTTGAAAATCTGATTTGTATTTAAAAACTACTAATAGTTTATGAACTACAAATTAAGCAGGATTAGCAATTGTCATTAATGAGATCAACAAGATACATACATCGAATTTTGGATTTAAATGATTGCAAATTACTTATTTTCTTGACTTCGTTGCTTAATTTCGACCATAAGTATGGTCCTAAGTATCTTAGAGAGTGCTTACCGTCATATACGGAATTGAAACTACAATCATTGACAAAAGTGTTGGCACGAATGTGATAAAGTAATTTTAGCACTGCTGATATTCTACTTCTCCCCCCACCCCCTTCGCAATGTTGAGGAAAGAATCATTGTTTGGTGCTTGTGTGGTTGACCTGTCAGTGCGCTATCATTTCACACCAACATTGATGTGGGGGGAAGGGGGGGAAATATTTTATACTTAAAATAAATGAAGTAGTCACTATTTGATAAAATACTAAAATCGTGCCAACTACTTTTGACAATGATTGTAGGTATGTAAAAATTTCTATTTCTAAGACTATATTTGGAAGTCTTTACACTAAACAAATCACTAATAAAACTAGGCACCATTCCGTACATCCTTGTACATCAGGATAGTAATGTCTTGTAAGCGCCTGTTATACAGACTCGGCAATTTAGCTTGTTTAAGTAAACTACAGTAATTTTCAGAATGAGTGTTGAAAACAATCCTAAGAGCTCGTTCCTGTATAGCTTCCTCCGCAGGCATCCCTTCCCAATCGGATTTTTCAATTTTTCGGATTTCTGGGCTTCCTGTAACACAGGAAGCCCAAAACGGAAATAATCGATCGGAAAAGAGTTGCCTGCGGAGGAGGCTAGTTCCTGTATTCTTTCAACTTTTCTAGAATCAGAAACTCTACAGAAATGCCAAATAAGATGGCAATAAGTTAAGTATGGCATGATCGATGCCTTGTATAATAATAATTTGGCTTCCGTGGGAATAAGGTTTCTTAATCTTGAGAACACCCCCACCCTCTGACTGGCTTTCTTACACAACTTCTTACAATACTAAATGTTCATCAAAGTTCACTCCAAGGAGCTTTATATCATCAGTACTCTTAATAGTTTGACAGTTTACTGTCAGTGTACCTTTTTCTTTGTCACCACGCGATTTGATCTTCATAAACTGGAACTTGTTAGGGTTAACCTTAAGGTAGTTATCAAGTACCAATTGTACCAAGTCAGAGCTTCCGTTGCATCTCTCTCTAGCTTCTTGCCCATAGTGAGCTCCTCACTTCCCATCGTGTACAGCTGGTGGTCATCGGCGTACATAGTTAAATTAGTATTCTTGACATTAGAGTACAAACACTAAAAGTGTGCAACATAAATACAACTAAATACTGCTAAATTATGCAAATTCTTTTGTTCTCTATTGTTTAATCAACACTATTTAGTGGTAAATAGTACAAAGTATTGCACACTTTTAGTGTTTGTACTCTATAAGATAGATCATTCTGCTATAGATTCCACAGCAGAGGATGAAATGAAGAACCCTGAGGACAGCCTGAGGCGTTTCATTTCCTCCCAATCACTGGTAGCTTTACCAACTTTGACTCTGTTAAGACGACCACTGAAGAACAAACGCATTAATGCCTAGGATTTGTCGTCAAAACCATAAGCTCTAAGTTTGGCCACAGTTAGTGAGGGAAGGAGAGAGTCGAAGGCTTTGCTCATGTCCATTGATAATATATATGCTTTCTCTTTGTTATCCAGCGCTTTTCTCCATTCTTCCACTAAACCAATTAGTGTGGTCTCGCAGCTGTGTTGCTTTCGGTATGCAGTCATTTTGGAATACATGATGTGGTCATAATATGTAGTAATTTGTTTACACAGCATATGCTCGAATAACTTGCCAAATATTGGTAGTACTGTAATGGGGCAATAGTTTTCTATAGCTTGTTTATCCCCCTTCTTAAACACTGGTGTAACCCTCATCAATACACTGATTGAAAATAGCCCCCAAAGATGGGGAAATAGCAGGGGCAATTTCCTTGAAAAGAATAGGTGAGATGGTAGAGTCCCATCCAGGTGATTTTCTTGGATTAATCCTCGAGAATTCATCTAGTACATCTCTATCTGTAACAGGTTGGAAGTTGAATTCAAGGTCCTCATCCTGATGTTTTCTTGCTATAGAATTGATACTTGTGTGTTGTTGATGATCGTCTTCACATAGATCGAGTATGTGCGGCCCTCCGATATTTGATGCAACATTAGTAAAATGCTCAACAAATCTGTTAGCAATAATATTCTCATCGTTTTCAACTGAGTTTTCTTCTGTTTCTAAGCTGATGGTATTTCTCTCTCTAGTTTTGTTGCTAAGAAAAGGTCGGAAGGTGTTAAAATCCCTTGGTTTTTCCTTAGCTTGTCAGCTTTCTTTCCCCAATAATCTTTGATGGCTTTTCTGCGTTCCTTAGTGGCCAAGTTTCTGTACTTTTTCTTGAATTCATAATTTTTGGCTTGTAGTGCATTATTTTCTCATTTAGTAGTCCATATATAAGACAATGATCACTGATTTCTGGATTATATGTACCAGATTTGTTGAACATATCCGGTTTATTTGATGAATGATCAGTTATCTTTGTGGGTCTGTTAATTAGGCATTCTAAATCAAAGCTTTCTTCCAAGTCCATGAGTATTTTGCCTTCTCTTTTGTTAATGTCCAGCCTATTGAGGTTTAAATCTCCCATGAGAATGACTGTTTGTTTCTGCGACTCAGCCCACATGCATAATGAGTTGAGCTCATCTTCAAGTTTCAAAAAATAGTTATTTCTTATTATTGCGTAAGAGTTGCTTGAGACGAAGTCAAGAGCAGCTCTAGCTACCTGAGTACTCTCCCAACTATCCAAGTGCATCCATTAATAGATTTACGCACAGCTAAAGCATTGACCATTGCTTTTATAACATAGACAAAAAATTCTTATCATGAAAAACTCTAGTTTGTTTTGATCAAATCACATATTATCGAAAATGTTTTGAGCTTAATCAATCAAGTTACTTGTGTTATAGAACAAATGACTCAAATTGTTTCTTACATTGTGTAACTTTTCTCAAAACTGACAAAAGACAGCAACAAATTAAGACCTGACCGTTGATTGTGTGCGTGCGCTTAAAAAAATGATGTTCAACTGGTTCTATCCAAGATATTTTTGAAAGAAATTTGACATCAGCGAGCTCCATACGTGTGCTCCATACATTTTTTTTTCATAGCTAAAAAGGCAATAAGAGCGCGTGTTATAACTTATCTATGTTATAATGATGAGACTAACAATGTAATGATGTAACTCATAACATAGATTTAACCCATTGACACAAGAGTAAGCTGTTTTTTTGTAAGCTGTTTTTCAGCAACAATGTTAATTGACTGATGTTATTTCTCTGTCAAAAACTGATGTTTTATTCCATAGCATTGATGTTCTGGTGCTCATAGCAGTGTCATAGTGTGGTTATTTGGACAAGTACACACGGTTATACAAAAATACATGGAAAATGATTAAAAAAACATATGAAAATTTACCGCCTTAAGTACACACATGCGTATTTACGTAATAGACGCTATGCCTCTGCATTGTAGTATGCTGTTTGGCTAAAGTGTGGGATTGCAGTAAAGCCAAATGATTTCAATTGCCAAATTGCAATTGCAATCCCACACCTTATTGTGCTATTTGCAATTATGCATAATAATGTACAATATTTATTATAATTAGTTGGGCTAGAAGGCCCGACTCTAGGTTTACCTTTTAGTCAATCTATCTATCTATCTGTCATGTCGCATATAGTCCCCCATGATGCTTTGGGAACGAACACAGGAAGCCCAAAGTAGAATTGTTTAGCCCCCTATGTTGATTTTATGACTAGCCCGACTTCATGCTCCTAGAGCGTCTAGTTATGTATGTGTTAAAGTTGCTAATCTCTTTGTCAAGTTTATCCAGATACAGGAACTCTGTGTTTACAACTTAATCAAAACAAAATATAGTTACCACAAAGCTGCTGGATGAGACAGACATTACTTGATGAAGAGTGAGAAGATCAATCTAACAATGTATCAATTTGTGAACCCCAACATATATAATAACCCAATGTTATAGAATCCTGTGGTTCCTAAGCATAATTTGACCATTAAAAAACTGTAGGCATACAGCCATTTCAAGAAAGGTTGTTGAAAGTTTTGTTGCATGTTGCATGTTGCATGTTTGTAGTCAATACTATAATATTATTTGCAAACATAAATGCAGAGGGGGATTGAGATACTGCATGTTGACATCACTAATAAATGCCAAAAGATCAACATAACATAAAAAATATCAAACAAATGAAGTCTAGTATCAAATAAGAAAGGGACACAAACTACTATAATATTGTCACTTCATAAAGGGCATTAACCACAGGATTCTATAATAATTATTGTCTGCGTGCATTGCAAACTGCCTTTCTGTTTCCTGTATATCTATATGAAAAAAACATCACACCATCCACACATGCCGCATACAAATGTTGTCGTTTGTTGTCATTTCTTTATTGAATTAAGACACCAGTTAGACCCAGTTAAAACATGTTTATTTCACACTTAATTGAAGCTCTTCTAAATGCCATTGTAGAGAAATAAAAATAATGGTCAAAACTGATGTAAATGAAGCATAAGCTGATCAACATGCCATATAGAAACAATCATACCTTGCATAATGCTGTGTGCTTACTTGGATGAAAATTAAATGTTTCCAGTACAAACAACCATTTAAAATGTACAATCATTTATGATAACTCAAGTTGAAAAATGTTTGTTATCAAGAGGGTGCAAGGAGAGCTTCAATAATTACAATAGTATAATTTTATTTATTACTCTGTCTTTAAAGTTTGAACAATTTATGACACTTGTTTTAACTGGGTCTAACTTGTTTGTGGAGAGTGTGTGATAGAGTTAGGATGAAAATAAAGGTGAGTTAGAGAGTGTGTCTTAGTAGTAAAGTTAAGAAGAAATAGTCATGCAACTATACTGGGAAAGATTGACATAGAAGTACTCTCACTACATTTATGGTTCACACTAACAACATAAACATAAGCAACATACGCAGACTCAGTTGGGCTTTGCTCATTTAAGCGGCACTTGTCTTTTCTCACACCTAGTTTAGAAATGTTTCACTGAGTCTGCGTATGTTGCTTATGCTTATGTTGCTAGTGTGAACCAGGCTTTGGTCTTATAGTCAAATTCAAAGACAAGTCGTTTTATAACTTTGAACACCAATTTCATTACTGACTTATATTAGATAGTCTACTTTGCACCATTTTTACTCTAAGACTTTTACAAGTTGTAATGAAATTGGTGGTGGCTACTGTGAAAGGAAATAAGAAAATAACTAAATTATTTTACAAAGAACTATTTGGTTGAAAATCTAGTTGAAAAATATTATGTTCTGATCTCGGTTTGATTTGCAAACATGGTTACATCTGAACTGCAAAGTCATTAATTTTTGACAAATGGTATCATATTCTATTTGATTATGAGTGAGAGTACTTCTATTTGTAAAATTTATAAAAATCTTTATTATCTATAAAATGTTTCGGCTTTGGTACTTAGTATAATAATGATTACATTTAGAAAATTTCTTCATCAGAACTAACTTCATTAAATTAGTTAGGACACTTGAGCCGTGAACACTTTCAAGTTCTTTGTTACTTTTTTGAACCCACATCCCTTGAGCAAATAGAAATAGAAATACAATTTGCCTTGAACCTTCACTGTATTTGAACTCAATCAATGCTTTAGAATATTAATGTCAAGGTGTTCACAGTTCAAGTGTCCTCATTTTAAAGTGTAATGATTTTCACAAGTAATGTTTTTGACACTTGATTTCCATAATTATATGTCCATCTTTCCCAGTATGGTACAATGGGGAGGGAAGGGGTGTTATTCATTTTGGGTGGGGAGGGGAAGCACTTAGGGAAGGGGAGGGTGATGGGACTTTGACTTATAGGGAATGGGGTTTTTCTTTAAGGTCCTGATGACAGTTCTGCCATGACTGAGGTAAGTGAATCTTATCTTGTGCCATCTTTAAATAGTCTTAGAAAAATCTGACTATTATTTAATTTTATCAATTTTCTATTTTGAAGTTTAAATATGGCACAAGGTTCATTTTATTCACTTTATTTATTTGCAATCTTGTCTTTTTGTTCGGTTTAGTATTGTCTTTGTTATTTGTGAAAAATAAAAAGTTTGACATAAATTGGTTAAGTGTTTTTTTAATATATTCCTTAACTATAGGGTACACACCCATTTGACTTTTAAAAAAATATATCTCCCCGAGGTCCCACCAGCACCAAGTCTTTCACCACCCCACAGGCCAGATCCTTTAGGCAGGCCCGCTGCCCTGACTAGAGCCATCTTATTAGGCCAAGACCAGCAAATTTTAGACTGCCCTGATATTGAAGACTATCTGCAGGAGTGCCAAACCCCCTCTCACTACAGACTCCATTGGGAACCTCTGTTGTCATACAAGCCAGCACTTTAGGCAAGGGTCAGTGTGAATGTGAGTCTCAAGTGATCCTACCCCACCACCCACTGGATATGCATGACAATAATGTGCTGAGTAATCAAAAGGCTCGTTGCTTAGCAACATTCAAACCCCTCTGCATTAAGTTTTGATTATCAAAGCTGACACTTACGAAGACTAAAAAGTATTTCTGGGATAATAAAGTAGGATAAGTGTGAAGGTCAAACTTGATAAGGCAACTCTACTACCATGCAATTCAATTGGAAAAAATCTAACACCTAGATTTTAAATTTAATTAACTTTGCCACCATTTTGAATATATCAAAGTTTAAGCAAGTGATGAGAATAGAAGCCATTTTGAATCTATTAGCCTAGAACTGAATTGATTAACCTAGAGGCCATTTGGAATTGATTAGTCTAGAACTGAATTGATTAACCTGAAGGCCAGTTTGAATTGATTAACCTAGAACTGAATTGATTAACCTGAAGGCCAGTTTGAATTGATTAGCCTAGAACTGAATTGATTAACCTACAAATGAATAGATTATTCCAGGTGCTATAATTTATGTATTTCTTCACATAAATGACTTGATACTTCAGTATCATAAATATAAGTGGCTGTACGTTCTAGGCTCTGCAAAGTATTCATGAATGATGCAATGTTTGTTTATAGAAAACGATGGTTGGCAATAGTTGAACAAATTCTAAGATAAGTTTTTTCACCAGCAAAGAAACTTTTCAACAAGTGAAACTACCGCTGTAAATACATTGTCTCAATGTATTTAGCCGTGTAAACAAAAAGAAGCAATATCAACATGAAGTCCAACGTAATTTGTATAAATAATTGTGCTTGACTGTATTCCGATGGCTTGTATTTTTTTGTTGCTTTTTCAAAGTTAATTTTAACATCTGCAATAGTTTTAATGTAATTTCTTTAGTTCACTGAGATAAAGTTTCATCAAATTTTCTCAGTTTATATGAGGTGGTGTTTGTACCCTTTCTTCCTGGGTCACCTTTTACCTCTGATATTCACATGTCCATGACAAAATTATCTCAGTTGATTGATTAATTTGTACATTTCTATAAGCCATCCGCAAGATGTTTTCAAGCAATTTTTAGTTGATATTGCAAGACATGATGTTGATCTTTTGTTTGGACAATGTTCGCTTGCCTGTAAATGTTTTTGATATCGCACTTTTGATTGTTATTTAAATACATTTTTAAGGACCTCAGTTCATATTTCAAATCATTTACTGTATTGAATGTTGAAGGAATTGTCGCTGGAGCGATGTAATTTCAGACTGCAAGTGACAGAATTTAAGTTCTGATAAATTTTCTCAAGACTCTAATATTGTTTTAAATAGGAGTCATCAAGTTGATCAAAGCTGGGTTTCAGAACATCTATTTTCAGAGTATGCCGGCAGTATAAGGCTGTTCTTACAGTTAAATGTTTAGAGCCGGATTTAGAGTATTTTTTTGTTTTAGGAACTGAGGTCTCCACTTTGCTGGTGAAAAACTTCAACTAAATTGCAATCCTGTAGTAGAGGCCATTTTACCAGTTGCTAACAACACCTCGCCCACAATGTTATCCCAGAAAAGGTTCTTGAAAGTTAGTCTTCCATGTCAGTTTGATAATCACTTAGATTAGAGAAGTCTGAATGAAGCATCACTTAAAGCCCAGTGATTACCCAGCCCATCAATGCCATACACACCAATGAATGGTGGGGCAAGATCACCCAAAACTCACATTCACACTGACCCTCACCTTTTTTGGCTGGCTTGGATGACAACAGAGTTCTCCCGTGGAGTCTGCAGTAAGAAAAGGTCTGGCACCCATACAGACAGTCTTCAGTATCATGGCAGCCCTCATGTAGCTGGTTTTAGGCCCAAATCTTAGACTCTGTCAGGAACAGTGGGACCTACCGTTTTTGGATCTTTTCTGGCCTGTTGTGGGGTGGCTTCTCTTTTGGTGCTGGTAGGACCTCGGTGGAGGTATACAAGTTTTATTTCAAATTTTCAAAAACAATAGATACAGGAGAGCGTCCAGAGACTGAGTAACTTTGAAGTCACTATACAAGTACACCAACCAAAGTTTCACCTTTAGGTTGCAATGAGAACACATGAGTTCTCTATGAAGAGTAGGACACTCTCCTGTATCTATTGTGACTGGGGGCTGGCAAAAGACCTTTATGGTCAAAGATCAACTAGATTACAATTGATTCCTATTTGTAGCCAGTCCCCAGCCAAAAAAATAATAATAATAATAACTTGCATCCTTGGAGGTCTTTGTTGGATTGGTGGGATTGATCTGAAAGAAACAGAAGAGAACATAATTTATAATTAAAAGTTGAAATTCTAACTTTTAAAGTTTAATTTCAAACAATAAACATGGCCATCTATTTGCAGGCAAATCCTAAAAATGTTGTCAAAAATATACTCTCAGTCTACATGCGACCCTGCCCTGATTACTGCAGTTTTCTACTTTCTGCGAACTCAGACATTTCAACGCCTCATTGTGAAATATGTTTTTAGCTGCTGTCAATCAAGGATTTAAAAGGTAACGACCAATTAGTTTTGATTGACGGCAGCTAAAAATGTGTTTCAGAATAAGCCGTGGGAATGTCTGAGTTCGCAGAAAGTGGAAAACCACAGTAATTTCCACCCAAATTCCTGGCTGTTTAAATGTATCATTTCTTGATTGCATTGATACTTACATGTTTATTAAATCCCAATGGCCATATTGCCTGACACAATATTGATAGACATCACTAGCCTGGTCAATGTTTGTCTGTGAGCTCACATAGAACTGTCAAGCTGTAAAAAAAAAAAAAGAATTATTTAATACTGAATAAATATCAATAAAATAAAGCATAAAACTGTGAACTCTGTGTTTAATGTGGGAGTGAAATCATAGGGAGAATGACTACAAAAGAAAGATACAAGAAATTTGAAAAAAAAAGTGATTAACAGATGCATGGGAAAAATATGTTGAAGTCAAGAAACTTGAATATGGGGAAAGAAAGCACAAAATGAAATTAAAAAAATAAATGGAGGACAGAAAAAGAAAGTGAGAAAATAAGATGGGAATTAAAAAGGAATTGAAAAATGGTGACTCATTTTAATAACTATTGTTCTTGACTGGCTAGCCTCTCATACATGTGAAAACTCTATTATATTACAATGTAAATACTAGGCTTGCCAGTCAAAAACAATAGAGGGTTGCCATATTCCAATATTTGGTCTATGGTAATAAGGAGAAATGGAAAGTGGTAGAACATTTAAGCCTCTTTCACACTAGCGAAGTAAGCATAAGCAACATACACAAACTCCGTGAAGTATTTTCTTGAAAAGGTTTGAGAAAAGACGAGCACAGCCAATGTGCAAAGCCCAACTGAATCTGTGTATGTTACTTATGATTTTGCTTATGTCGCTAATGTGAATCAGGCTTTTACAGTGCGAATCAAAAAACCGTGGGCACCTAGAAAGATTTTAGAAATTGTTTATTATTCGTTGGACAACTCAGAAACAACTATATCACCGTAAGAAGTTTCACTGATGTGTAGTATGATAAACTTTTTGTAAAAAGAGTTGTTTGTGAGTTGTTCAACGAACAATAAACAATTTTTTAAGTATTTCTGGGTGCCCACGGTTTTTTCAATTCGCACTGTAAGGCTAGAGTTATATAAAGAGTGTTTTAGTACAGTGTGTTAGCCCATAAAACCTACCAAATATTTTAGTATTTCAAGCAACATGGTATTGTCACATTACATAACAATTTAAATACCACACAAACGATTATCACAATAGTATTTGGTATTTTGATGGTATCTGGAGATCTGTGAAGAAACAAAGACAATAATAACGGTTATTAATTGAAACATACTTTACAAAATAGATATCACATTGTTTACAAGATAAGAGTGACAAAAATCTACTGAGGGGAGGGGGGGGGGACACAACACGCGCAATAACAGACAACAGGGGCGGATCCAGGGGGGGTGGATTGGGTGGCTAGCCACCCCCCTCTTTGCAGGATTTAAAACAGGAAAAATGATTAGTTGATTATAATCAGTAAATAAAAGAAAAAAATATGAATATGTCCCATTGTATAAAAATAGTCAAAGAGTTAACTTGAATAATTTAATAATTTTAAATAATTAGTTTTATTTTGATCGGAATCAATACTTTATTATTATTCTCGTAAATCTCAGTTGTCATGAGAGCCTGTAGTACATGGTAGCAGCGTTCATCCGAAAAAACAGCAAGGAAAAGCGAGCGCATTACGAGCTCTGTGCTCTCGTCCCCACAATAATCGTCACAAAGTCATCAGAAGCCATATATGAACTTGCCAACGTCCTGCAATAGAAGTGGGATCACTTGCTGCCAGTTTCATCGGCCTTTGAAAGTGAGCTGTCTCGCTGGACCAATCACTGCAAGCGCCAGGCCATAGAGGAAACATCTGTGACATCACTTTTGTCAAAGCATGCTGATAACATGTTCTTTCCTAACATCAGATAACTTTTGAAAATTCTTGCTGTTTTGCCAATTGGTAGCACGGAGGCTGAACGCTCATTCTCCTGTGTAAGGCGAGTGCACACATGGCTAAGAATCACGATGACAACGCAAAGATTATCTGACTTAGCCGTTATTGCCATGCATGGGCATGTCATCCCCATTAGTAGAGAACAGGTTTGCGAGGCATTTATAAAGAATCACCCAAGGAAAATGATAGCACCCTCTCTCTTGCATACCTAATGTTGTAAGGTTTGTACTTTTCTCTGTTTGAAATTCCGCTATATTTGTTTTCGAAACTGCTTAATTTATTTAGGTGATAAGTAATAAGTAACTGTCAATTCGAAAAGGCAAGTCTTAATTGATCTCGGGACATAAATGATCGTTCTAATCTGCTTACTTTGAACCTCGCCGGTGTTTATTTCGGATTGCAGTTACGTGCCAATCCATATTTGTGTATCCTTTTCGGTTCCTTCACCTTTTTAAATAGGTGCAGTGGAACCTCTATTTACAGACATTCAAGGGCTGGGAAAAGTCCGAGATATCGAGTTATTTTTACAAATTATTTTTTTTAATGTATTATTTTTATAAATGTATGATATGAATTTTGCATTGCCTAGACATAAAGAGTTGTCCGCAACCCTAGACCTATCATTTTAATTGATTTTGGAGTTAGCCACCCCCCTTTGTAAAATCCTGGATCCGCCCCTGGACAAGTTCCAAATAATACTTCAAATAACGCAACAAAATAATAGAAAGTGATAACAATTTGCTTAGACACATGTGTGCTGTAGAAAAAAGAATATTTTGAATACGTTCAAGGTCACGTACAACCAAATTATTGTTTAGTAGTATACATGCCACCATTTTGCAAAATTTCCCCGTTTTGTAACAAAAACGTACCTTTTCTCGACACCTGTCAGTCCTTCAAGGACTTATAAACACTCTCTGGTGATTTTTAGTCCATTTTGTTGCTAAATATGACCAAAAAATAGCCATTTTTGGAGCAACTTCTTAAAGTTTTTGCTTTTTGGCACGTGCACAACGTGCCAACTGGGTCACGTGATAGGAGACTGGGACCGAAAAATATGCGCTGTCCCGCGCGTTTCCCGCAAGTGATCCCGCAAATATACATTCATCTCTGAATAATTTGGCGAATTGTTTGTCAAATTATATTAATGCTTTCTCGCACTTTGCTAATAAACTATCCATAAGATTATCCATACAACAGGCCAACATTTGCGGTTGAAATTATTAATACACAGTATTTCTACGCGCATTTTGAATTATCAGTTATCATTTTTATCAGTGATAAAAATACGTATGTGGGTCTGATCCGCGGTTATATGATGTGTGTATGATTATGATCGTCGCGGAAAAATAAGCAATTTATGCAATTGCAATTATAGAAGCCCGAAAAAAAAAATTTTCGGGCTTCTATAATTGCAATTGCATAAATTGCTTATTTCTCCGCGACGATCATAATCATACACACAGTGATAAAAATGTTGACGGTGACGGATAGCGTTGATGATGATGAGGGAATGATGGTTGAAAATATTGATGATTATGATGGTGATGGTGGTGATTATGATAATGTTGGCGATGGCGATGGTGATTATGATGATGAAAATGGTGCTGATGATAACGATGATAAAGAAATGATGGTTATGAAAATATTGATGATAATGATGATGTGATGGAGATGATGATCAAGACGACTACAGTATGGTGGTGGTGAAAATATTCATAAAACTATTCATTTAAAAAAAATACATGGATCTCTTTGCAGTCTGTAAGTTTTCGTTTATATATCTCGTACTTACAGGCAGTGCAGATACGTCAACCGATGATATTACTGAATATATATTGACGAAGATAAAAGTCAGGAACAACGGCAACAATATTAAAAATATATAAAAATTATCATAATATTGTTGAAAGCAAGATATCGCTTGAACAAAGGCAAGTAAAGGTGAAATGGCGTTGTACTTGCAGAGATCATAGTGGTGCAATGAAAGGTTTTCAACGGTTGTAATAATTGTGATAATATTCATCATAATGGTAATCAGACATCTTTGACGTCGATTTTGCATCATTTTGACAGTTTTGAAGGTTTTTTTAGGCATGTCAATGAAGTCATCCAAGACTTCATACCACAGGAAGCCCAAATCTCGTAAAAAAATACCTAATTTTTAAAACATCGTATTTGAAAACGCATATCATCCAGAATGTTTCAATGATAAGTAATAAGTATATTCAAATAGTTTTGGTGTCGTTTTTGATCGAATTTGGACGTTTTTGGGCTTATGAATGTTATTCATATTAATGAGCTCATTAGCAAAACCGCCACAGGAAGCCCAACGGTGATCTCAAATCTTTAACGTCAATTTTCTCTATCTTATAAATTGTTTTTAAATCAAAATCAACGCTCATCAAACGCTCTCGGTCAAAAACAATTTGAATTTTTATTTATATTTGGGGAGAAATTGCGAAAAAACCTCAAAATGAAATCAACAAAATAATTTTTCAAAAAAAAAAAATCGACATTTTTTAATCAAATTTTCATGCAATAATTTTTACATGGTTAGAAAGCTCGTCTAAAATGATGGAAGTACCAAAAGTCAGTTTTCCAAAAGATTTTAATTTCGCGATTTTATAAGCCAAAAACCTTTTTTTTCCAGTGACTTCATAACATTTTGTATTTTCATTAGGGTTTCTTCTTCTCTTCGATCTGATTTTCATCAAGTACATAGATATGGAAGTATACTACTTGATGGTAAAGAAAACAAATTGAAAATGTTTAAAATGTGTAGAAAAACGCGACGTTGTTTTCACTGACATTAACGAAAATGTCAAAAATCAGCAGGTTTTTTGCTTATATTATAAGTTTGATTGATCTGTTCCGTCTCATTTAGAGAGTGTAGTTCATTATTGATGTTAGATACTCACTGGTAAAGGGAAGAAATCAGATCATTTCGAATTTGTTGAGAAAATAGACGTTTTTGTCAATGCCGTTAATATCCGAGACTTCATACCACAGGAAGCCCAAAACTCAAAAAAATACAGAATTTTTAAAACATCGTATTAGAAAGCGCGTATTGTCCATATAACTTTAATAGATAATATTTATTAATATAAGTAATTTTTAAAAGAGGTTTTGTGTCGTTTCTGATTAGTTTTGAACGTTTTTAGGCCTAACCTGGAAGCCCATAGTCGATCATATTTCAGTTTAACGTCGATCTGCTCTTACTTATATTACTTATGGATTGATTTTGAATGCTTTTTGAATCCATTTGAGTATTTTTTAATTTATTTTTAAACATGGAAATTTTGTTGTTTGAAATTTGTCACTGTCCTCACCTTGTCAGCAAGAGTGTTGTCACATGAAAAAAGAACATTTGTAATTTAGTAAGAAAGAATTAATAAGTGATCTTCTTTTGTTATTTTAATTAATTTCTTTCCCACTAAACTGACAAGTCAGGACAACGTTCTTAGATGTATATATTGTTCATCAACTTGTGTTTTGTTTGCTTGTCCGTTGTTTGTAGTTTTGTGTAATTTTTCATATGCTTTCTAGTCCATCAAAATCGTAGTTTTCCCCCATTCAGTAACTACTTCTTCCGCGTCGTTTACTGTTTTTTTTATTGATTGTTATTCTTATAACGAGAACACTATATCATTATCTTGTTATATCCTGAAGATTATCCCAGCTTATCAAATTTCTTCTATATTAAATTGTCTTTATTTCAGCTATTTTCAATATAAGCATGTTGTCATTTCGTACTTCACAGGATATGTTGTACTGGCATCGGCAATATAAACTGTTCTAGAAATCTCGTAACAAATCGTATGTTGTATTATTTTAAAATTATCTGTATCTATAACCATTGTTCTTACTGTATATAGCAGGAAATATAGCTACTTGTCTTCAGTCATGATAATGGCCAATATTAATGTTATGAAGAAGTATTGTTTGGACTGATTGGATCGATGCCGGCATTTTTATATATATGTGAAGGCATTTTTTTATTTGGTTTTCCCTTTTTCTTAGTCCTATATATTCATTGTCCTTCTCTTTCATTTTCCCTGTCGTTTTCTCTGTCAAGGTCTTCCTATTCTTCCCTTCTCTTCTCTTCTCTTCTCTTCTCTTCTCTTCTCTTCTCTTCTCTTCTCTTCTCTTCTCTTCTCTTCTCTTCTCTTCTCTTCTCTTCTCTTCTCTTCTCTTCTCTTCTCTTCTCTTCTCTTCTCTTCTCTTCTCTTCTCTTCTCTTCTCTTCTCTTCTCTTCTCTTCTCTTCTCTTCTCTTCTCTTCTCTTCTCTTCTCTTCCCTTCTCTTCTCCTCTCTTCTCTTCTCTTCTCTTCTCTGATTGGCTGAGAGGCGATCTCTACTGATAACTCAACAAAGCATGGAACGTCGATCCGTTTGCAAAAGAGAAAACTCGACAGCATTGCTTTATCGAGTTATAGGGCACTTGGGCAATTTTAAGAAGACTCGAAAACCGCTGAGAAGCATTCCTCTACGATTCGTGCTTCTTCTAATGCTTCTCTCGTCTTCTAAAAATTTCCGCATGCTCTATAACTCGATCAATAGAGCACGCTCGTTTTCTATTTCTGCAGTACAAAACGTGTATTGTCGCATATCATATTTCAATACAAAACTATCTAACTATCTCATTATATTGACAAGAAGATTTTGTCACTGATCTAACTGTTATTAGCCCACATATACTCAAAAACAAAATCTGTGTTATGTCAGATCATTCTCTAAAGTATACTAAATACTGAAGCTAATCCGACAAGTTTCACGGAGTACACTCGTACAAACAATACAAACTACAGAAGAATTAAGTCTCAATTTCCTAACATGGCTTTAAGCTGTTTCCATTCAGAAAAAAATATATTGAGATATCAATGATAGCGACGACAACGGATTAATGTATTAAGAAATGCATAATCATGATTATATGTGATTATATGTAGGCGTATAATGAATTGTAATGGTATTTAAGGGGTGACTGTGGGTGATCATCGGTTGCGTTGAAATCACTTGTGCCGCCGGAAAAACTTTGGTGCTGAAAACTAAGGTAATTATAACAGTGATGATTTGCTGTAGTAACTTGTAAAATTTAGTATGAATGATCATTGTCTTGTTATATGTTCAAAAGTCCAAATGCGTGCTCTCACATTTCGTTAAGTGATCGAGTTTCTTTTTTGAAACTTCTTAATTTTTCGTCTGTACTCGTTGACATTTTTCCAATATCTATTGCTCTTCTTTATCGGCCTCACCTTTTTTGTTACACCAGCTTGCAGGTTTTTTTCTTTTCTTTCAAACATGTTTTTTTTTTCTTTTCGTTTCTTTTCGTTTTTTCTCCTTCAATGTTTCTGTTTGTTTGGGTATTTTCATTGTTGTTTTTCTTTAGCGCTATTTAGTTTTCCTCGTTGATCGTCGTCAATTCGCTTAAATTCACCTTTTGACTCTTCTTTTTCTTCTTCTCCAGTGTTCTTGTTCTTGTTCATCTTATTCCTCTTCTTCGTCTTTATTCTTCATTTCTTATACAAATATTAATATTTACTATTATATCATGTTGTTGTTTCTGTTTCCATACCGCATTCCCCCGCATTAAACTATTTTTTCAAAGCTCGCATTAGTGCTTGACCCAATTTAACCTTACTACGGAACTACAGTGTGAGATAGCTTTCTTAGAAATCCATCGGCATCTGTGTGGCTATTGTTTGTTAAAAGTGTTCTGATAAAGTGTAGCTCAATAGCACTTTGAAGGTTAAAAGCCCTCGGGAAAGATAAAAATCATTTAAGATTGTAAGGTCTAGTTAGCTAGCGATTTAAAATGGATTTAGCTAGCAGGGATTGGCTCGAAAAAACTTTTCAAGTAAAGCTAATAATTTTTTCTTCACGTCTTGAAAATGACGCTTGATGCTTCGAAACGTCGACTCTCCCTTATATTAATATTTCTTGTTTCATGTGAGGTAAATTATTGTCAAGGTTTTAAACTATATGATATATTGATTGACTAGGATATTTGTTCCTAGGGAAATGTGTTTGTGTACTTAAGCTTAAGCATGGGAGGTTGCGAGGTTTGGAGATAAACGATAGTTAATGACTGCATGGACAAACGTTCAAAAGACATGGATTTGTATAAAAGAGGTTGTGAGATTTGGAGATAAACGATAGTTAATGAGCTGGAGAAACGTTCCAAGGTAGCAAGCCAATTGCGCGCGGTATAATTTGAGATAAACGATAGCCAGAGTGAGGGGAAAAAGACAGTTATTGACAGGCAAAATGATCCAAGAGAAATGGGTTTGGATACTGGAGTGTTTTGAGATAGACGATGGTTATTGACTGTGAAAAGGATGGCAATTAATTGACTGGTTTCAACGAAATGAGTGCAGTTTAAGTTTAAATTGTCGGCAGTTGAAAGAACGGAGATTATACTGTCAGAAGGCCTACTCCGGGCCCTAAAATCTCCTAAGATCGCTTAAGATCGCCCAAGATCGCCTAAGACCGCAAATTTTAATATGGCTAAGTTTCCTAAAATTGCCCAAGATCGCCCAAAAATAACAGCGATCTTAGGCTCCGGGGTAGGCCTTGTCAGAACTGTTAATGGTACGATTGCAATCTAATAGAAAACGTGTAATTGCACATTTAATGGGTTTTCTTGTAAAGATTAATGATAAACAATCAGTACTATAGAAAATACTTCACAGATCAGTGTATGCTCCAAATAACAAACTTATCATTTCAATTAAACTAATCTGAGAAATCTGAGAGAAATATTCTAAGTTCAGAACTGCGAGCATGGCATTAAAACTCTTTCGTGTAGGATAACTAAAACATTCCGTGGTTTAAATGGGCGATTAGTTCTCGTGTATATTCAATATTTATTAGTTTGTTTTCAACGTCACGTTTAGGAATTCAGGCTTCACCAACGGAACTACTGTTGATATAGATCAAAACAACAAGACTGTTTTACTAGTGTGGGAATAAATAAATGAATAAATGAATTGTATACACATATGTCAAAATGGTTGACTAGTTTGATAGGTGAATCCAACGTTAAGTCGGAAAAGATTTAAGGGGATCTAAACACAAATCTTTTTATGAAAATGGACTTGGATGATTGTTGAGAAAACTGGAAATTTGGACTTAATTATTTTTATGCAAATCATTTCCGTCTTGGAATAACAAAGGCTTTGCGGAATTTGGAAAATGTTTGTGGTGTTTAAAAAGATATAGCCACAATGCAATGTTTATCAGTTATCTTCTCTTTTGTTCATCCAATCAAAAATTGGGCCAATTTTTTTTTTTTTGTCTTCTCTTCTCTTGTCTTCTCTCCTCTTCTTTTATCTTCTCTTCCCTCCTCTTCTCTCCTCTTTCCTCCTCTTCTCTCTTCTCCTCTTCTCTGCTCTTCTCTTCTCTTCTCTTCCATCCTCTTCTCTCGTCCTCCCTCTTCTTCTCTTGTCTTTTCTCCTCCTCTCTCCGCTTCCCTTGTCTCTTCTTCTCTTCTCTTCTGCTCTGTCATGTTCTCTTCTCTTCCCTTCTCGTCCTTTCTTATCTTATCTTTTCAATTCTCTACTCTTCCCTTCTCCTCGTTTCCTTCTCTCTTTTTTTCTTTTCTATTTCAGTTCAATATCCAAAAACCGTTTGTTTAGAAATAGATCTATATATCGTGAGTACATCCTTCCAGTATTGGTACTTCGCTGGCTATCGTGAAAGTCAAATACCGTCATATACACATAGTATTACGTACAATCGATCAAACAAGTCTTTTATTTCTTTGGAGCTCGATGGCAGGAAGCCATTGATAGTGCTTATGTTTTTATGGATATAAACTGATCGATAATCTTACTCATTAGCTGGTTTAAAAGGCCTTAAGGATATCATCACATCCGCCATGGATTTGCCGCTTAGAGAAAGATAGAGATAGCGAGCTCATAGAGGTATAGAACTAAGTGATCCTCAATATTTAAGTGAACTCAGTGCTTGCATGCGATGTGATTTTCTCTGTGATTCTTTTCCGTTTTTTGGTTGTTTAGTTTTGTTTCGTATGTTTTTTTTATATTCTATATTTTATTTTATTTTCTAATTGTTTGTTTATCTACCTATCCACTTAATCGTTCTTTCGTTCTGCGTTCATTTATACAGTGTTACCTCTATTAAGCGGTCACCCATTAAGCGGTCACCCTCTATTAGGGGGGCCTATTATAGGTTGGCGGTTTGACGGTTTTTGCCAATTTTAAAGGTCGGTTTTCGGTATTGTTGCAATTTTTGTGGCGGTTTTTTTCTTTTTTCTTTTTTTTTTGGTTGCGGTTTTTCGTGATTTTTTTTGCGGCGGTTAACGGAAAAACATGACGAAAAATAGCGGTTTTGCGGTATGACGAACCCCTATAATAGGCCCCCTATTAGGCGGCCACATGCATACAGTAAAAAGTCCCAAATCTATTCCTATAACTATTCTATACTTCTATTCAGCGGCCAACCTCTATTAAGCGGCCACTTTGGAAAGTCCCAAGGGTGACCGCTAAATAGAGGTACCACTGTATATTGTTCTGTTGTTCTGTTCTGCTTGTATATTTGTTGGATGGTTATTTTTCACAGCTCAATATACAAAAGAATGGATAGAATACTATAATATCAATTTTCGCATGAACAGTACGATTCTAACTGTGTAGGCATCCTGTTTCATTTCGTATATATTGGCCATGTGATTTTGAGATTTCTCTTTTTGTTCGCACATTTATTGGTACATACGTAGTTGTTGTTCTTTTCATCAGATATTACTACCAAAATTACTCAACTGTTAGCACCGCCAAAAAAACCCCGATCAATCGTGTTTTGAATTCCGGTTAACTCATGTGACCATTTGGGGCGCTCCAAATGGTCATGTGACATTAAAATACGTTAAAATATCGTTAAAATAACGTTATTTTAATGTTACATGATCATTTGGAGCGCCCCAAATGGTCATGTGAGTTAACCGGAATTCAAAACGCGATTGATCGTTTTTTTGGCGGTGCTAACAGTTGAGTAATTTTGGTAGTTTTTTTTTTCTCTTTTACTTGCTTAATGTTTTTTTAACTTGTCTCTTACAAAACAATACAATATCTTTAGTTAAGGAGGAAGATGCAATTTACGGCTTTCTAAATTACGACAACTATATTTGTTTTGATCTTTTTTTCACTTTTGCTTTTTTTTTCACTTTTCTTGTCCTTATTTGTCATTTTATTTAAACTAGTCTTCTTTTTCATTTATTTATTTTTAATTTTCCTTATAAATAATCGTTGTTTCTGTCTTTTTCTTGGGATATTTCTCTCTCGTTTTTATTATTGTATTTGTCCCTTGTTGCATACTTTCTATTGTTGCTTAAAAACATTATATTATATATTGCCTTATTTATTACTTTTTTGATAGGTAATCTAATGAAATTTGTAACAAAGTAAAAAAAAAATTGACTTAACTTTACTGACGTTTCGAGCTTTAGCCCTTCGTTGGCTAAAGCTCGAAACGCCAGTAAAGTTAAGTCAACATTTTTTACGGTGTTTCAAATTTCATTAGATTACCTATCATTTATATCAAACACCGACGCAGCCTATACTAGTTTACTTGCTAGTTTCCATTGATATTACTTTTTTGTTTTCGTCCTGTTCTTGTTTGGTTTGTACTTGAATGTTTATTTTGGTGATTGAGTGATTTGTTTGTTCAGTTCCCATATAATATGATTTGCTTTCGTCTGTTTTAAAACACCTTTTAGCTAATTCATTTCCTTCATATTCATAGCATTCGTAATACAACTTTCAACTAAATTTCCTACCCATTAAATTAATACACCTATATTTGATAGTTGTAAATGTGGCAATGTAATAATTAGCAGTGATGTCAGTGTAGCTAACAATTCTGTGGGGAGAGAACTTTACATACAATATATATCCGAACAGGAACTGACGCATTGTAAACGCCCTAGTCAAAGTCCAATTTAACTGAATTCTTATCAACTTTTGATACAAAGGAACCAAGGATACTTAATGTAATATTGAAAAACGGATGTTTACGGATGTTTACGGATGTTTATTGCTATAAATAGTATATTTTCTTTGCTTATTACGAAAGACATTTATTCAAAATAGTTGATGTAATAAATAAATATAACAGCTATAGGGATAGCAGCTATTGAAACAGAACAAAACACACTACATCTTGAAAAAGTTGTTAATTGTTTTGTAATTCTCAATCTCTTGTTTTTGAAAGAGGAACTTTGTTTAACACAAAACTAGAACAAACACAATAGAATAAACACAACATTTGGAAATGGTTTAACATTTTAAAAGAATACTGTATGAAGAATGGTGGTGCACGTGACTGTTGGACGATTACTGACGTTTCGAAATGATTTTCATTTATTTTTTGGAAAAAGCTTCTAAGAACAGGTGTCCATAATCATCTTTCTCAAATCGGATACACTTAAATTATCATGAGTAAAATTGGTCGTAAATAAAGTAGCCTATATTAAAACTCAAGTATATCATTATATAACTATTGATTTGGTTTAGTTATTCAAGAATTAGGCCACATAGTACGTCAATGAAGTCGCCAAAGACCTACAATGCTGGAAATGTGAAGGATTATATTATTTCAAATAGAATATTTTGAACGAAATTTAGATTTTGGATGGCCCACAAATTAATACATCAAAGATCTTTTAAAGTAAATTAAAATATAGAAAAGGTATCTTTTGGTCGATATCTGAGGCCGGTTGCACAAAGCCTAAATCCACTGGATATAAATCCTATCCCTATCCAACAGATAAAACCTATACAAATTCTATACACTGGATAACTCTTATCAGGAGCCCATTATCCAGTGGATAACTTTATCCAGGCTTCGTACAACTGGCTCCAAATAAATACTATATAGTAAGCTCAACACATACAATCTCACTCACAAATAGTATATCAGGTTTTTGCTTATTAACGTTTCGCTCGTTCACAAATCATCGGAAATATTCTAAAAACATTAACGTAATTTTCAAGTAATTAGACTGGAGTGCTCATTGACGCTTCTTACATAAATTTTATATACTTGGTCCAAATAGACAAATTGGTTGTCGTACTTAGTGATGTTTTGTAGAGGATAATCTTTTAGAAATGATGTTAAATCATTACATAGGCTGGATACTACATGGAAATAGTATTTGGTAATTAACTAGGATTTCTTGAACAACGCCCGGTAAACGGTGTGCTTTATGTGTTTCTTTTTATAATCAGAAACAAACCAAATATTGTTGTACCTCATTCTACACCAGAGTTCGAATCACTATTAATGTTCTTTTTATATAGTAAACATAATAATAGTTTTGACAACGCCTTGTAAATGTTGTGCTAGCTTTTTGTGTTTCTTTTTTAATCAGACACAGCTTAAATATTAAATATTGTTGTAATTCGTTCTATACCAGAGTTCGAAATCATTGTCGATGTTCTTTTTATAGTAAACATAATAATAGTTTTGACAACGCCTTGTAAATGTTGTGCTAGCTTTTTGTGTTTCTTTTTTAATCAGACACAAATCAAATATTGTTGTAATTCATTCTATACCAGAGTCCAAATCGTTATTGCTATTTGTATAGTGAAGGTAATAATTGTTTTGTTTAAATTTCTTTCCATAAAAACAACGCCCTGTAAATGTTGTACTTTGATTCTTTTTATAATCAGACACAAATCAAATATTATTGTAATTCATTCCGTATACCAGAGTAAATTTATAAATAAATAAACAATAAACTATATTGGGTTACAAATAAAGTATAACACTTTTTTTTCCAATCTGGCCCAGTTATGTTAGTATAATTTGTGTGATTTCAGTTCTTTTGATGCTAGTAGTTTATTTCTTGCTAGTTCCACTGTAGCAGATTTAAATGTTTTGAAGGTAGAACAGTTAGTTGCATGATGGGGCAATTTATTCCACAGTGATGGGGCAAGGAAGGAGAAGCAGCGTTTACCAGAGTTAGACTTAGCTATGGGGATTAGTAGTTTGTTGTTGATGACGGAACGCGTTGAGTAGCAATAAAATAACAAGTCCAAATCATTATTGTTCTATTTATAGTAAAGGTAATAATAGTTTTGTTTATTGGGTATTTAACGAAGTGTTCGCCATCTTTTTTGAACGTTATTCGCACATCGTTCAATTTGTGTGAATGTAATATTGTGTGAATTTGTGTGAATGTAATATTGTGTGAATTTGTGTGAATGTAATATTGTTAACAGAATAATATAAAGCTTTCATTGCGGCAAAGAAATTGAAAAAGATAGATTAAAGTTGATTGCCAGTAAGTTTCCATGTTTTGAAGGAAGAAATAAATTAATACATGAATAGATGTTACTTAGATAATACTTGTATAGCCAGAAGGTCTAAAAAATAGTATAGATAAACGAAAGAATGATTTTGTTTTGTAAAATTATCGGGTATACGCTCGTCATATCTCTCAGGGATTAAAATCAGCGATTTGGTATCTTTTAGGGTATTGGAATTAAAACTTAGAATTTTGACTCTTCTCGGTATCTTTTAGGGTATCGGAAAAGGAAAATCCTTTTGCTTTCCGCTATTTTCCGCTTTTGTGTTGTTTCTCTTAGGGGCTAAAAAGCGTCAATACGCCGCCCTTGTTAAAGGACTTCCAGGGTCTTTTAGGGCTATTTTTAAAAGATCCCGACAAGCACACTCAATACTTTCACCCCCGAATCTTTCCCTTGTTATTTTTTTAACAGAACTAATAGCTAATTTGTACATACATTTTATAAATATACTTTTCAATATCTAGTTACTATTATACTGATTATCATTTGTATTTTTCTTATAGGACTATATATGGGGTTGGATATTATTCTTACTGGGGTTGGGTTTGGCAGATAAACCTTGTAGGGGACTTCGTGTCCTATTGATTGTTCGCCATGCATGTATACGGCTATATATAGTTCAGTGTACTACCCTGGGTGCCAGAGGTATTATTTTCCGTTTGGTACTAAGGCGAGCGCGCCCAGGGTAAGTGCATGTGTACTAAATCTGTAAAATAAAAATAGAACCGTTTCAACGAGAAAGAAATTTACAGTTTGAAATAAAAAATATTTTTTATTTTGATCCCCTTCAATACCGTAAAATCATTTTGGGACTAATCAGTGTATAAAATTAAAATGCTCTAAAAATTAGTGAGCTGAAATCTGGTTCAAACGCTTTTGGCGATCGTTAGAAATAATAGCCCTTACAATAATTATTCGTATTTCATTGGCGTTGAAACTAGTTTCAGAAAATTAAATCTCCCATCCTATGATTCTAATTGCTCTTAATGAAGGAAAACAATAAAAACATGAAAATTGGGCAAGATAAAAAAATGGTAATTGCTGTTAAAACATATTTCCACATCTTGCAATAATAATTACATATAATTGATAAATTACATACAAAAGTCATATTAGATAAGAACATTTCAACCAAAAATTGTATTTGTCAAAAATTGCAATCGACAAAAAAATGCATTCGACAAAAATTGTATTGGTAAAAAAAAGGATTCGTCAAAAATCGTATTCGACAAAAAAAGGATTCGACAAAAATACGTTTAATATCGATGACCTTTTACAAGCTAATATTGATCTATTTAGTTCTTTGTTATTCAGTTTCAACACGTCCCACACTTCTGCTATCCCATCTAGTACTAATATGCATGAAGAGGAAGTACAAGATTAGAGACAAATCTTGTACAATATTACTTAGCAATTACGAGGACGATTTTTGCCGTAGTTGTTGATTGGGCATCTTGATAATTTCCGCTCCATCTACGGTTAAAGGAAGCAGAGTGACGTCTTCACTAATCAATTTGATCAAAGTCATCGTTATCACCATCGCACACACACACACATATATATATATAACAACATACTAAAGGAGGTAGCAGTTTATTTGTGTGCGGACAGAATCGTCGGTAAAGAAAAATACAAGACGGCGTCAATAACGAACAACGTATTACCGGTAAGAATCAAAGGCGCAAAGGTTTTTATTTACCACATACACACAAGCTAAATGTACAGGGAAAAATGGAAAAGAATAGGTGGAGGGTGCAAAAGAGACAACCCAAAGTGTTAAACAAGGTACTCTTGCACCGAAAGAATCAAGCTTTCAAACTCATTTCTTTTTTGCTCCGAATATGATTTTCTATTGGAATTCTCTTTTGCTTCGACGAAGGATTTATTCAAATACTCGTTTAATCAGAATTTGGATTCCATTTTCAAAATAATTTTACACTCCGATGACTGAGGATTCAGTATTTTAAAAACACTGTTTTAAACCAACAAAGGATTAACGTTACAGCTGCTTTTCTAACGCGATAAAATTTACCAATTGTTGTTAATCTTTTTTCCTTAATACTATCAGATAAATAGGTGTTTTAACGTTTTTTTATAATCATTGCGTTAAATTCCGTTCACTCACAAAAAGGTATTCAATATCGATATCCAAGCTGACGACCTGCAAAGCTCTTA
This sequence comes from Metridium senile, assembly GCA_949775045.1. Lineage (NCBI taxonomy): Eukaryota > Metazoa > Cnidaria > Anthozoa > Actiniaria > Metridiidae > Metridium > Metridium senile. The sequence goes on from OX459100.1 coordinate 4,923,259, forward strand.
GATGAATAAGTTCTTAGCCCTAACTCTTATTAATGATGTTAAGGGTTTCCATCAACAATTTTGATTGGACTCGTTAAATACATAGGCATATTTATATATATGTGAGTAAGTGTAATATTTGTTTATTATTATTATTACACAAACAATCAGTAGTATGGTTAAGGTAGAGAAAAAACGTTAACTAGCGATTAATGTGGGCTGCGTCGATGTTTCTAACAAAGCAATTGAAGTAAAAATATACAATATACAACTAGAGATTTTAAAAACTAGTGTGGACTGTGTCGATATATTTGTGAGCAAACTGACCACTTTGAAATGACATTTATCATATTCCAATGACATTTTTGCGTCCTAAATGTCAGATAACGTCAGTCTAAGCATTATCTTCTCGTAATGGTGTCCACATTATATCCAGTTTTTACCCAAATGAAGGAAGTAACGGAGAAACGACTATCAGTAACCTCTGCTAATTTATAAGCAGCGCATGATATTCTTATTAAATGCTTTTGCTACGAGAAAAGACTTATGTCAGTCCGAAACATCTATAACCTCTGCTAATTTATAAGCAGCTCACGATAGTATTAGTAAATGCTTTTGCTACGAGAAAAGACTTATGTCAGTCCGAAACATCTATCAGTAAGCTCTGCTAATTTATAAGCAGCGCACGATATTCTTATTAAATGTGTTTTGCGATACGAGAAAAGACCAACGTCCGAATCATCAATGAGTAACCTCTTTAAATTCCATCACGATATTCCTATTAAATGTTTTTAGCGATACGAAAAAAGACTAGCAACGGAATCATCTGTGAGTAGCCCCTTAAATTCCAGCTCGACATTCCTATTAACATTTTATGCTCAGCTACACTAAGAGAGATCAAAACTGAAGTAAGTACTTTTCTAATGGTTCACAAGATTTTGACAATTTAATCACAATTTTTTGCTCCGACCAAGAATTAAAAAAATTCGGTGAAGCGTCAGTAAGCAGTAAGTCAGTAAGTCAGTAAGTCAGTAAGTAGGTCACTCAAAAAACTGACATTCTAAACTTCTGTATAACAGATGAATATCAACCTTATAAATTTTTGCATCTCATCTCTCATCTCTAAAGTTCTCAACAAGAACTGTTAAATTCGTTATTTTGAATTAGATTTTTTATATTTTTTGACAATGGAATAATTTGAGGTAAACAGTGATACTCCACGCAGCTCATTCCGCCATGACGTCAACGAGGGGTCTAGTTTAAGCCCTCGGCGCCGTAGGTGTAAAATGTGTGCATGGCGTTTAAAATACATAATGCAGTGCATTATCAAAACATCGCCTTACACATTTAGTGGATTTTGTGTGCTTACGTCATGATTAACAACTAGTTCAGTTAGGGCCGGGCAAACGGCTTCAACATTTGCTTCAACATTTGTTCGATTTTGTTGAACGCGCTGTATATAATGTTTGTTGAGCGATGTTGACATTTACTTCAACATCTGTTCGATTTTGTTGAATGGTAATGTTGAAACCGTTTACTACCCCCTTTCAACATTGTTGAAACGTGTTACGTATTTGAAAGACGACTAAATGCGCATGGGTGTAGTCAACAATGTTGAACGGAGCAGGGCAAACGACTTCAACTCCGATTCAACATTCACAGACCAAAATAAATGTTGAATGGTGTTGAAGCAAAGTTTAAACGCTTTAAAAATGCTATTCAACAAATTGCAACGAATATTGAAGCAAAAGTTGAAACCGTTTACCGGGCATTTATCGTACATTCTTACTTTCATTGTTTTCTAAGAAACATTCACGCGGCTGACACTAGTTTTAATAGCACTTGTAGTTTAAACACTAGTTAGAGTGAAGGCACTTAAGGTGACTGGCTCCTTTTACTACTTTTCTTTAAACTACGATTTTTAATGTAAAATTTAATGCTGATTCCAAAAATGAATAGAAAAATGGGGTGTCCCAAGCTCATTTCCGAGATAATCAGCATTTAATGAACGCCTACGCGCGAGATTTTGAAGAAAAACCTGCGAAAAATGAAACGATATGAAAAAAAATCACAAGAAAATAGGTTTTTTTTATACTATATCAAGCACAAATGCCGGGTAATGAATCATTCTACAATACAACATGGATGGTTTGAATAAAAGACAAAGAAATACCTTGATCTGACATATTTCGTCCTTTCAGTGCTTTCAAAATTCGCATGAATTCTAACAAAAAATACTAGAAAAATTAAATTTTTAAAAAAATTTGATATAACGTAGATTTTATTAGGTCTATTCAACTAAGCATAACAAAAGTATAGAGTCCCGCGCAAAATTCGAGGTTGTTGCCCTGTTGAAGTTCAAAACGTGTATGGTTCCTAAATAAAAATTTGTATTTTATTCATCGGTTTTTGTGCGCGCGCACATCGTGGGATCGAATCGAACGTTCAAAAGCGTTCAAAAGTAGCCAGTCACCTCTATTCCAATGTACAATATGCTTAAAAAACACTATTGTTAGTTTGAATCAATCTTACGAGTCATACCAGCTGTTGGATAGTCCACTGACAAAGCGGCACCACATCTTAATGATATTGGCATTCTAACACCAATGAGTACATTGTTACAAAACATGATTATTTCAAAACTCAAATGGAAACTAGCGAGTAAACTAGTATAGGCTGCGTCGGTGTTTGATATAAACGACAGGTAATATAAAATGAAATGAAATTTGCAACACCGTAAAAAATGTTGATTTAACTTTCTTTTTTCGAGCTTTTAATAAGCCCTTCATCGGAGTAAAAGGCGTTACAAACTTCATTATATTACCTATATTTAGAAACTCGTTACCTTTAATAAAAAAAAAACATTTAAAACTGGTTTATATTTTAAAATATAATTCAAAAACTCATTAATAATTCATGAGAAATTGACAAAAGAAATCGTAACCGTACGTGAAGAGTGTTTTAACTGAAGATATAGATTCACCCCAATTTACATAAACTTTAACGTGAATTTTCTCTAATAAACTTTCATAAATCCTTGATTTTTTTACATAAACACAAAATATATGTTGGAGTTTTTGAAGGCGTTTAACTCGCAGATTGTGTTTGGCTTCGCTTCGTGGTTGTAATTAAATCCTGATAAAACACTCCTGCTCGTTTATTAAACATTAGTACATAAATAACGTTGTCCGACTGGGAAAATTAAGTAAAAATGCATTAAAGAACTGTTTAGTATTAGTGTCTTATTATGAAATGGAAAGAAAGAGTCATGAAGGCTGAATGGTTCAGTCTTATTAAAAAAATAGGCAGTCTAAGACTGCATGAGGCTACTGCTTGAAACAGATAATATATAAAATTATTAATTATTTTTCAACATGAATTTTCCCCTTTTATCGTCAATATTCAGGCACACTTTTCTATGCAGTTGTAAAGTATTGGTTTATCAAAGGTTTTTCAGGTTTTCGGATGCTATGCGGCGATTTTATGATGTCAAAACGACCGTTCAACCGAAGTGTTTGTTTGGCTACACGGCTATCGAGAGTAGCTGTCTTCCTGTTTATAACATGTTGGTGATCGTTAACAACCAATTTAAGGGGACAAATTGCCTTCAAGGAGTTGTTAAATCTCTTTCGAGAGAACGAAGTTTCCCTTCGGGGAACAAAAACTGCTAGTTGACAAAGTAACGAAAGTAATTATACAATTTCTGTGAAAAAGCACTTGTATATCTGTTATTTTAATACAACTCAAAAAGCAATGTAGTAATATTCCTTTAGATGCCAATAATCAAAACACTGGAAAACATTAGTGAAAAGTACTAATCTATCTGGAACAATAGTGCTTAAAATTATGTAAGAATTTTATGTTCAAGTTATAAATTTGTTAATAAGTTTAAGGTTTAGGTTATTATTAAAACAAATGTTGTGTTATGAAATTTGTGTTTTTTGTTTATTTCAATGCAACATTTATTTTCTATAATAGAGTAATTTTCATAAAGCTATAACAAAATTATACTATACATACATTCTGCAATACCATATACTCATAGACTGCCTATTCTCTTTCAAAGATACCTCGCCAATCAAATGCATGTCTTACTCATATCTACTCTTCCACTCAACTTGAGAATCCATACTCTTCGCCAGACTTAAAATTATTTCTAATGTTTGGAAAAGAAGCTGCATGCAGTCTTAGACTGTATATTTTTCAGTACAACATAGCCATGAAGAAATTGACTCAGTGTTTCTATATTGTCCCCTCTTTCTGCATAAAAACCAATCAATACATTGTTGGATCAAAATCAAACAATGTAAAAACATTTCGATGTTCTATTTTTAATGCTTCATTTATATATCAACTTTTAACAATAACAAATCTAAACCTTTCTGAAGAAAATAACATTCTGGGTGGGGGGGGGGGGGGGGGGGGGGTTCTCCCTTAATCCAAGTGGTAGGGGTGATCGGCGTACCTTTTAGAGTTAAAATATTTCCTGTGCGTACCTTTTAGGGTCTATTTAGAGTTTTGGCTCAAAAATCAGTTGTAAGGGTCCCTTTACTCTGCTTTATTTTTCTCTGTGCGTACCTTTTAGGGGTCATTTTCAAAATCTCCGCCGATCACCCCTACCACTTGGACAAAGGGAGTACCCCCCCCCCCCCCCTCCCCCGGGTGATTAGTACTATATAGTTCTAAATACCAATTTGCGTGTACGCATTACAGCCATTTAACTATAGCCACATGCAGTCTTGGACTGCCTTTAATTTAATTTATCTTATTAGCTTCGCATTAATAATACAATAACAGAAAACAAATAACATTACAAAGAAAATAGATAATAACTGTGGGCTCATACATGACTATATTCCTAATTTTGGTTTCAATTTGTTTGCATTTCTGGTCTTTCAATTTGCTGAATTGTTTATGGAATTGTGCCTCGTGTTTAGCTAAGTGTTTAATTCAATTATTGATGTCAATCTCAAATTTAATAACATATATATATATACGTGTATTATACCCTGTGTTAAAGTCATTCAACTGCCAAAGTGTGAAGGTAATATCAAGGTACCTACAATCATTGACAAAAGTGTTGGCACGAATGTGATAAAGTAATTTTAGCACTGCTGAAATTCTACTTCTCCCCCCACCCCCTTTCGCAATGTTGAGGAGGGAGTCATTGTTTGGTGCTTGTGTGGTTGACCTGTCAATGCGCTATCATTTCACACCAACATTGATGTGGGGGGAAGGGGGGGAAATTTTTTATACTTAAAATAAATGAAGTAGTCACTATGAGATAAAATACTAAAATCGTGCCAACTACTTTTGACAATGATTGTAGCTAAATAGATTCCACTTCAGTTAAATATATAATATTAACTTGTACATAGCATTGTAAACCGAGATTGTAAATTAGTCATTGAGTTATTACCCGTCGTCCGTGAGAGAAAAATGACTAACTAGTTTGTAGTAGTGCGTAATAGTTGGTAATATATACGAAGAGACTAGAAGAGTCAAGATTATGTTATTAAAACACAAGAGACTGCAGTGACTTTTATAACATGTTAAAACAAATTCAGTGATCGTAATTGTGTAATTGAGCTTTTCTTCTTTTCTGCGTTTTCAATTTATTAAGTCAAGGATTGATAAAGGCCACTTTGGTCTAGTATATAGTAGACAGTGTAGTTATTAGTACTAACTACCAACAGGTAATACCGTGTATTATGCGTACTATTTTTTCCACGGACGACGTAAAATCACTCTACATTAATAATAGTCAATGTTGATAATAGTCAATGGTATTCAGAAAATGCAATTCGCAATAAAAATTCATAGTTTTAAGAAGGCTCTAAAAATGGATTAGCAACGAATGAAGAAAAGTGAAAATTAATCAAATTTCATGTCATATTATTACAACTCAAAATATTGAAGAAGTATTGAATACGTTACAGCAGTTCTCAGTCACACGTGCACCGCTCGCATAAAAAGCACCGCTATAAAACGTGTAGTTGGTGTACGTCAATCAAACTGTGTTTACAAGACGCATGGTGTTTTTACTTCAGTCGGGCTGCGAAACATGTCTGAATCCGACGAAGAGGTTGTTGTAGGAATTCAGACATGTTTCGTAACCCGACTGAAGTAAGGGGTGGACCATTTGACTTTTGAGGGGGGGGGGGGAGGGGGGTGGATGATTTTGAAAATAAATTTCCTGCACGGCCCGAAGGGCCAAAAACAATTTCCTGCAAGCCAAAATCGCCACTCAAATCTTTGCATTTTTATCAAATAAATTTCGTGCTCATGGAAGCGGGCAAAAAAAAAATTCCTGCACGGACCAAATCATCCACCCCCCCCCCCCCCCCCCCTTAAAAGTCAAATGGTAAACACAGTTTGTAAACACAGTTTGATTGACGTCCACCAACTTCATTTTTTTTAGCGGTGCTTTTTATGCGAGCGGTGCACGTGTGACTGAGAACTGCTGTAATTAGAACGCCGTAGTTTCAAGAACCTATATATAAAAGTGGTCAGCTGCATTTCACGTCTACCTCAGGTAGTAAAATTGTCACTGCGTCTGTATTTCTAAAGAAAGAATTAGAGTAAAAAAAGATACAGTAACTAGTGGTTAAACTATTCTTGGCTTTCACCTATCACGTGACCATATCGAAAGTCCTTAATTTGTCCCTTAAACTGTAAAAAATCACTGAATTCATGAAGCACATACTTTATTGAGCAGTGTTAGCAAATATGAGGTCATGATCAGAAGAATGAATATTGGCAGAGTTATAGTCAAGCTATTACTGAAGATTTTTAGTAAGAAATGTAGGGCAAAAGCATTTCCGGTTGTGTTGATTATATCATTAACCAGATCTTTTCTGCGATACAAATAGCAATTTAGGACAAAATTAATTAGCTTAAAGCATGCAGATGATCAATGTATGATTTGCCAAAATTTGAGCGTAAATGGACTAATTGTGACCGAATACGGAGCCAGTGAATATGCGACTTGATTACAGTGAAATGTATGGCGCCGCCAACTTTGTGCTCCTCTGAGGGGCACAGTAATGGCCGCCAAAAGCCGAACTTCGCAAAATCCTAAAATTCCTTAAATTTACGGCGAAAATGTCAGTAACTTAGCTTTCTAATGATAATTCTAAGGTTTTGAGTTCAATCAAACATAACGATAAATACTAAACTGACATGGCTAGCTTGATTTTCGACTACTAAAGATGCGTGACTAGAGTTGCGTGACACAAATTGTCTCGGCTATATTTCGAAACCAAAACACAGCAAAGACACACGATTTGGCACAAATGTTCGTTTAGGGGAGCTCTAAAGAGTATTACTGCCAGAAGTAAATATAACTAATATTTCCGAAATAAAAAAATTGGTGACGTCACATGCAAGGCAAGAATATAGTGCATGTGGGCACCGTTGGTATTTCTTACAATTTTAGTAAAAATGTAAGATAACTATTGTTTTAACTAGTGTTAAACATAAACCAGAATCGTTTTCGATAACCCAAAAGTATTTCCTAGAAACGGCAACATTTCAATTGTAATTTTCTAAAAATATATACCAAATCCTTGCTTTGTACTCCTTTTCACGACAGTCTACACAACCGGGTGTGGGGACACGGGTGTTTAAGTATCGGGTATCCTCGCTGTATCTCTTAAAGATACCCAATACCCGATACCCGATACTTAAACACACGTGTCCCCCCAACCGGGTGTGTAGACTGTCGTGGTGTTTCAAGGCTAATAATTGGATAAAAAAAACTACGTGCAATCACAAGTGGTCGAACAAGCATGATTGCGACCATAATTCTAAGTAAAGGTTACAATAACAAGTTACACTTCCACGTGGCTTTCATTTCTAAACTTAAAGACTTTAATGCACAATTAATGTATATAAAATATAGCCCTAATAGCAGTATTTATAAAAACATCAATTTTGAATCATGTCAATGTTTTTGTATATAGAAAAGTGTATTATTTTAACTATAGTATCTGTCGCGTTGCACGGAAAAAGAGTAAAAATTGAAAAAAAAATAAAAAAGGAAAAATATTTTAAGTGTATTTTCGAATTGCCTATATTTTTTAGATGGGTAGGATAGCAATAGTCAGGTCTGTTCTCTAGCTATAACACGGACCATTAGATTTTTCTAGGGGGGGGGGGGGGGGGGGCAATGTATTGTGTGCAAGTATTTTTCTTTTTTGTCCTTCGTGGTTGTGCAGGATTTTTTTTTTAAGACCCGCACGAATATTTTTTTGTCACAGTTGCTGTGCACGATTTTTTTTTTGTAATGCTGTGCTCGAATTATTTTTGGTTTTTGCCCAAACACTCTCCTCCTCAAATATCCAATGGGCCGTCCTTTATTCAATACAGCTGTTAGGTAAATGCTACATTAAAAGGTTGTTAATCCCTGAGGGCAGTTAAGTATACAATCTGAGAGCTATTTATTCAGAGATAATGGGACGACTTTATGACTTTAAAGGGCTGAAACTAAAAACATTTTCTATAAATGCAACACTCCAAGTAGCAAACATATAAAATATTGCTCATATAATATGATTTATTCAAGAGTAAAATCGGAAAAACAAAAACATTTTCGCCTAAAGTTATCAAAAACGACAGGTCATCTCAAGACGGAAACGCGACTTATTGGTGAAAATTTCAACAATTAAGCCCGGACATCTTAACAATACCTGAAATTAAAAAATCCCCATCGTCTAGCCCAAAATGAGTAATGACCACTCCCTTCATTGGCTTGCATTGAAATCTTTCAAATCTTTATTAATTCTTTTACAGCAAGTTACCATGAAAAGTTGGGTCTATTTACTCAGTCTTATTGCACTCGCGTGGTCGACACCTGTCAAAAAGGAATCATCGAAGGATAAAGCCTTGCTAAATTTCAAACGAGAAATACCCCCAATGTCTACCAGATTTGGGACAGATTTCAAACGAGAAAAGCCCCAAATGTCTACCAGATTTGGATCAGATTTCAAACGAGAAATTCCCCCAATGTCTACCAGATTTGGAACAGATTTCAAACGAGAAATTCCCCCAATGTCTACCAGATTTGGAACAGATTTCAAACGAGAAATTCCCCCAATGTCTACCAGATTTGGATCCGATTTCAAACGAGAAATGCCCCCAATGTCTAGCAGATTTGGAACAGATTTCGAACGAGAAATGCCCCCAATGTCTAGCAGATTTGGAACAGATTTCGAACGAGAAATGCCCCCAATGTCTAGCAGATTTGGAACAGATTTCGAACGAGAAATGCCCCCAATGTCTAGCAGATTTGGAACAGATTTCAAACAATACTTCAATTAACATTAATATAATGATAAATTTAGGCAAAAACAGACCGATTTTTCCATCTTCCACAATATACAAATATAGGTAATCAATTGTAAGGATATGAAAATATATTGTTGATATCAAGATAACGAATACTCAAATAAAGAGGCAAAGCAAAATGGTGTTTATGATCTTATTCTTGGAATTATTCTTATCTCGTAGTTTTTCCTATATCATTTTCAGAATTTTTGGAACATTTGTACAATCACAAGATCAAATTTCAATTCATAAATTCTTTGCCATTTAACTAAATACACTATTGTTCTTGGTTCTTGTGACTATTATTACTATTATTAACGGGCCAACTGGTGTATGAATTCTCTCTAGCTCAAACTAAGCGAAACAAACGGATCATTTGTTAATGGAATTGTGACAACGATTAATGGATTCATACCGGACAGTTGTTTTCGCACGACTATTTCTGCCGTTTTCAGATTACTTGGACGACCTCTAAATATGTAAGCAACAATAGAAATAACGGGGTTTTTTTTGTCTACTGATTTCTTAATTCGCTGATAATTTGGGTGCTTGTTTTGTATTTTGCCGTAGAGGTCACACGGCAAGACATTCTATAAATAAAATAACAAGTCGTCACCTGTCCCCCTCCCCATATCAAACAATGTTTAATTACAGTATATCTGTGTTACCTCTACGGAGTTCGTCCAAGTAAAATAACATAGAAAATATGATTACAGTACAGCGACTTTTCGTACGTGCGGGTTTTCCCTGGCAGGAATCAATAAGCACATGTCACAAATCCACGTTAACAACTTTCGTTATAAATATTAAAGCGAAGAATTGCAAAAATTGCATCATACAGCTTATCAGTTATATAAACACGACTAATAGACACTGACTTTAATATAGGGCTGTCCCATTATCATGGAACTCATGATAAGAACTCATGCATGACAAAACAGCTTGAGCTGTTTACAGCGTTTCACTGCGGGTTTTGTTTTAGGCAAAAGGTGAATAAAAATTTGAAGAAATTTTTAATTCGAAATGCTAGATATCATCTTTTTTTTTTTTTTGCTTAGTTTGAGCTAGAGAGAATTCATACGCCAGTTGGCCATGGCCCGTTAATAATAGTAATAATAGTCACAAGAACCAAGAACTATAGTGTATTTAGTTAAATGGCAAAGAAATTAAGAATCGTCAGTTACCTATTAATTATATAATCATTCATTCATTTATTCATTCATTTACCCATAAAGTTTTTGTTTGTTTGTTTGTTTGTATATTTATTTATTAATTCATTTGAATTAATTAATTCATTTTATAGGGTGATATATAGACGAATAAATGAATAAACGATCGTAAAAAATGTAATGTAAACGAGACAATGTAACAAAGTAAGTTGTTATACAACAAATACATGTTTTGAATTTTAAGTTTACATTGAATTTATGCATTTTTATAATATATTTATTTATTTATTATTGAAATTATTTTATTCATACATTTATTTATATTTTCAAGTCCGGGTCCGGGTCCGGGTCCGACGAGTCCGAGTCCAGATTTTACAACATGCCTCATTTAGGTACATGATCATCAATTTTAACCATTTTTTGTCAGAAGTCGTTATCACAAAAAGGCCGTGTCACACGCTACGATTTATCGTGCAACTTGTCTCGCGAAAAAAAATTATTGCAGGTTGCACGATCGTTCTTCACGTTTGACATCCCCTCGCGCGACTATAATTTTTCATTTTTTTGCTGCACGAAAAGTTGAACCGACTTCTAGCTACTTTCTGCAATAATTTTTGTAAAAATGTACGTGTGACATGGTCGTGCAACTTGTCTCTGGACACAATTAGAGCGTGCTAACAAATTTTACGATGTTGTTGCTGAATGATTCAAATTACGCGTGTAGCTTGCAACACTTTTTTTGCAAATTGCAAATTTTTTTACAAATTGCAACTGAAATCGTGCGTTTGGCATGGTCTCGTGCAACCACAGGCAGCCCAACTACTCGATCTGAGGAATTTTAAATCTCGTCCCCATTCGCCGCTAGCTCTTCCTGCGCATGTTCAGGCTCGACAAGCTATCTTGGCTCCATCCTCGGGAACCCAGGGGTATTCTTCTGTCGCTCGTTTCTCGCTTCCACAACATATACCCCTGGGAACGTAGTCTGTTGGAGCTTGTTCCAGAAGTCAAAATTCAGCTCTTTCCTGATTGGTCGACCTTATTAGGTCGACCAATGAAAATCAAGATAACCATTCAAAGAAAGTCGTTAAATAAGTTTGATTTTTGACTTCCGGAACAAGCTCCAACAGACTACGTTCCCAGGGGTATATGTTGTGGAAGCGAGAAACGAGCGACAGAAGAATACCCCTGGGTTCCCGAGGATGTCTTGGCTCTGGCATACTCAAAACCGGAAACCCAGAATCTGGGTATTTTTGCACTGTGCATGTTTGATTAAAATCCTTCAACCTGATTGGTTGCTACGTGTGGGAATATTCGTCTTCGCAGACGTTATTGATAACAGAATGAAATCACATTTTATGTTAAATTATAAATATACATTTAATCATATAATATCTTGATCGAACCACTGGTAGAAATGCTTTTATAGGCTTAAAGAATTAGAAAGGATTTTGATGAGAATATAGCGAGTCAGTTGCCGCAAGTTGAAGTAAAATCACAGTCGTTATTTACGGGTCAGTGATTACACATTTCAAGTCAAGAAAAATATCAGATCACGCGAAGAATTCTGAGAAATCAAGGTTTGACAACAGTTCTTGATGATTAACTTTCCTTACCCCGTATATATATTCAGGTTGTCTCTATTTAATATACGAGATTGAGGATTTTTTTTATAGCGAATATAAATCATTTTTTACCGCCTCGCGCGCCATATCAAAACTAAAGTTTTTTGTTATTCTTTGAACGCACGGGCGAGCTTCCTCTTGTGTATTTGTTTAAGAGCCGTTCCACGTAAGCTTCGAGTAATTTCAGAAATGGTCCGATACAACCCCACTTGAAACTTTGCATGGTGAAAGGTAGTCATGAGCAAGTAATCATATGGGCATTATTTAGTCGTTTCATTTTAAAGCGGTCACGTGACATCCGTTCAAAGTTTGACCTATTTTCGGCCTAATTTTGCCGTCTGAATTTTCGAAAATTTGTAATGTTTGTAAATCTCGTGAGGCGTTTTCTCTGCATATTTTGTGATCAAATTTACACAGTTTATAGAACATCATTACAGCTTTTGAACAGTATGTTTCATTTTGATATAGATTGTTATTTTAATTTTTTATGGATATTTGAAGTAAGAGCATTTTCGGGTGGTTGTGAAAACCGTAATTTTGGTACTTTTCATAATTATTTTTTTCATACAAGAGTTCTGATTTCCTAATAACTATTTATACCGAAATGAAGAAGAATAGTTGTACTTCAACTCCAATGAAAAACATTTCTGGGCACTTTGCGTTTTGGCTACAAAATATCATCGTAAAGTGCAAGAAATATCAAAATCAACAAAATCGATGGACATTATATACATCCACATTACATTGGTTTTAAATCATAAAACATACATTAACTGGTTCAAAAGTAATATTAGAATGTAATAAAATGCAAATGCGTCGATGAAAAGATCATTTTTCCAGAAAATTTGAATGTAAACACTATTTTATCATATATACAAATTTGCATTTCACAGCGAGGTCACACGCTTACTTACCTCCACTCCCACGGGATATGGTAGATTGTCGAAAAGCTTCGATTTTGCCAATATAATCACCAAGAAAAATAGTTTTTGATTACAATTCAATTTCAATTTAATAAACATGGAAAACTAGCCTTTGATATCTTGAATATTAAGGGACAATTACTCATGTAAGCAGTGACCATTACTTTTCTATGTGTTGTAGATTTCATCAGTCTTACATCGTGAGTCTTACCTGATTATTCGCTGTAAAGTTTTATAAGGAATTAAAATGTTTGCTTGTGATTGTGCATGGTCTACGAACATTTCTAATAAAAACTTCAGGATTTGCATAAATATGTAAATGACACTTACCGCTAATGTGTAAGAAGTCGACCTGTTTACTCAAAGGTGCAAGTTTTGAAAAAAAAAAATCGTACAATTAAAAATGAATTTGTAAATGTTTATCAGTATTTTACCTGACGCTCATCGGAGAAGGCAGAAACAACGTAGTTCGGTTTATGTTAGATATTCTTTACATCCTTCGATGTGCTTAATCTGATGTTTATGTCGGCATTGAATTGTCAATCTTTGAAATTGAACCAAATCATAGAATGCGTCCACTGGTCGTGCATTTTATGTCCAGTTAAAAAGATAAATAAGTACAAAATAGCGGTAAGTGTGAAGATGTGCACGACCTGCAGTTTTAGTAAAATAGGGGATATCCTTCCTGACTGCGGCCCGTGTTTCACACCTGAGCATGATCAGATACTTGTGGACAAAATTGTTACTCTTTTATCTTGCACAAAATTTTTTAATTGAAGTTTTATAAGGAATTAAAATGTTTGCTTGTGATTGTGCATGGTCTACGAACATTTCTAATAAAAACTTCAGGATTTGCATAAATTCCGCTTTTTAGCCTCAAGCTTTAAGATTATTATGTTTTAAACTTTTAAAACTTATAAATCAGCCTCATTTCTTTTAGGTGTAAAGTTGTTATACAGTTTTTCCACATTTTATGCGGTTTTCGATAGACTACAAAATTAGTATAGAACGTTCCCTATCCCGGTTATGTTCCCCCCTCCCCCCCTTCCCCCCTCCCTAGTGTTTACATTCAAATTTTCTGGAAAAATGATCTTTTCATCGACGCATTTGCATTTTATTACATTCTAATATTACTTTTGAACCAGTTAATGTATGTTTTATGATTTAAAACCAATGTAATGTGGATGTATATAATGTCCATCGATTTTGTTGATTTTGATATTTCTTGCACTTTACGATGATATTTTGTAGCCAAAACGCAAAGTGCCCAGAAATGTTTTTCATTGGAGTTGAAGTACAACTATTCTTCTTCATTTCGGTATAAATAGTTATTAGGAAATCAGAACTCTTGTATGAAAAAAATAATTATGAAAAGTACCAAAATTACGGTTTTCACAACCACCCGAAAATGCTCTTACTTCAAATATCCATAAAAAATTAAAATAACAATCTATATCAAAATGAAACATACTGTTCAAAAGCTGTAATGATGTTCTATAAACTGTGTAAATTTGATCACAAAATATGCAGAGAAAACGCCTCACGAGATTTACAAACATTACAAATTTTCGAAAATTCAGACGGCAAAATTAGGCCGAAAATAGGTCAAACTTTGAACGGATGTCACGTGACCGCTTTAAAATGAAACGACTAAATAATGCCCATATGATTACTTGCTCATGACTACCTTTCACCATGCAAAGTTTCAAGTGGGGTTGTATCGGACCATTTCTGAAATTACTCGAAGCTTACGTGGAACGGCTCTTAAATGCGAGCGGGTGGGATTCCTGTGGTTTTTCGTCAAAGTCGTGCGGTGTCGAAGAGGGATACTACTTCAAGATCAAGATACCACTTTCTTCGATTTTTCTGTCGTACGTGCGATTCCGCGCGATGGAAAAATTGCTTGCAAAAAGCCACAAGGAATCCCATCCGCGCGCATTCAAACAAATACACCACAGGAATAGAGAATAGTTGGGCTGCCTGTGGTGCAACCTGAAATAATTTTTTCGCGAGACAAGTTGCACGAGAAATCGTAGCGTGTGACACGGGCTTAACTTTGCTATCTTGGAACTAACGTGCACCTAACGCCTTTCATGACATTTTGCGAATCTGTTGTACATGAGGTGTATAATAAGTTTACTTAATTTTTCTTGATGTCGACATCTCCTTTCTGAGATATAAACATTTGAAATCTGAAAATGCAAAAGTGACGTCATCCCAGGCCTCATTAAATATACAAAAGTTAACTGGAAATAATTATAGCAATTTTTTAAAGCTCAATGTCTGTATTACTAATACTCACACTACCATTTTTACACAAAACTTTGACAAATTCCTGGGATGACGTCACCTGATTTTCATTTACAGATTTCAAATGTTCATATCTCAAAAAGGAGAGGTCGACATCAAGAAATATTCAGTACACTTATTATACACCTCATGTACAACAGATTTGCAAAATATCATGAAGGGCGTCAGGTGCACTTCAACTATGAATAACATTGATTGAAAATGGATTAAATTGGGAAAATATGTAGATTATTAGCAGGGTCCAAAACTAAATGAACGTAAATGGCAGTATGCTTGGAGACTTTACCCTTGGGCGAATCTGGGATGTGTCCCTTCAGGCACCGGACACCCTCTAGCGCCGCAATTACCCCTATTTTATTTAAGACATTTAGGGATCAGACACCCCCTGACACCTTTACGAGCCCTTCATTTGCAATTGAGACACCCCCTGACAAATTTTCTGGATCCAAATGTCTAGATAAGGATTGATATCTTTTAGGTACACCAATTTGAAAAAAAAAATGGGATGTGAAGTTCAAGACTTTTTTGATTTAGAAAACCGTCGTTTAAAATTATGTGATGGTATTTGTATAGGAATTTGCAACCGAGAAGAATTAATGAAAAATACCACTTGTATTTGATGAAAGTGGCTTAATTAATACAAAAGTGCGTAGCATGAGTGGTATTCTGCCTCTTTCATCAAATACAAGCAGTATCTTTCATTAATTCTTCAAGAGCTTAGGTGGAATTTCCTATTAATAACACATCTACATAAAACACATCTCAGATGGAAAAAAAGACAAAAAATAAATACACACACAAGCCGTAAAGAAGGCCGGGAAGGACGCGTGCAATTAATTAATAGCACATGTGAAATTAATTAATTAATTGCACGGATTAAGAGAAAATTCAGTCAATCAACCAATCAGAAATGAGCATTTTATGTAGATGTGGTATTAAAACATATGAGATGAATCAAAACATCATACGAACGTTTCTGACAGTCTTATTTAATATCGTATACAATATCTACTTTCTTTAAATATCTTCTAATAAAGTAATCCTAGCAATGCTCTAGTTTTACATATAACAAATACCCCATCTTTGATATTTTAATGTTAATATAGGGGATAGCGCTCATGCTAAAAATAACTATATTTACCGAATCGAAATATGGTGGCCTGCTGTTGCTCTTGACTGGCTAGTGTTCACGTTGGAACAAAATTGGCCTTTTCTAAAACGAGTAAAGGACTGGGTACTAGTTTACCTAATTAATGTAATTAAGAAATGAACCTCATAATTAAATAGAGCACATCAAGATATGTATTAAAGATTCCTGAATTTGGTTGCATTCTGACCAAGATGCAGCCTCATAAAAATGCCTAAAAATAGAAGGAAATGCCTGGTTATGCGTCCTTCCAATCCATACATTCCTTTGTAATTTTGGGCAGTTTTGAATGGTTATAACTCACTCAATATCCAACAAAAAGCACCAAAACTCAAGAATCTTACATATCTTGATCTGCTCTTTTATATTATGAGGTTCATTTCTTAATTACATTAATAAGGGAAACTAGTACCCAGTCCTTTACTCGTTTTGGATCGAAAAGGCCAATAGAGTTTTGAAATTTACCTGTATGCGAGGTTAGTCAGTCAAGAGTAGTTAATCAAATTGTTCGCCATATTTTGATTTAGTTTATTCTGCAACCTTTTGTACTTCGCCTTCTCTACAGACAGGTACCACAGACGTATTCTAAATCGGGTTTCCTGTGTTAATATGTTGACCGAGAAAAATGGGAACGAGAGAAGTTTTTAAGATCCTTCTCTTTTAGTTTGAAAAGAAATGCGACAGGGAAACCAACATAGAATTTGTCTGAGGAAAGTTTAGTGCATTAGAGTGGTCTCTGTAAACCTTAGGATACTAATTTAGTTTAATTCTTTTGATTGCTTATCTATTGAATTTTGTTTGGCAAGTTTATGAAAACTACTGTATTCAACACAGTAAAAAAACTCGAGTTGAAAAGCACTACACTCTGTTTCAAAGTCCGCTCTAATCTGCACTGATAAAACAAGACATATCTCATTTCTATAAAAAGGTTGCGAAGTATGGTTTATCCAAAAGGTATTGATTTGTTTTGGTTAGTTTTGAAGTTTTTCAGTAGTATTTTATGAAACATAACTAGAAAGACATTACAACATGAGAACTTTGTTCTAAAAGAGGTATTACACAATCGCTTCAAGTTTTTTGATACAGTTCACACAGTATTAGTGACTTCTCCTGGAGCGAGATCATAACCTTGAATAGTCGAAAAACACATATTTAAACTTTTGGTATGTATGAGCAGTAAAAACGGAAGGCTGAAAAAGTTGTTGCAGTTACTAGTTTCCTTCATACCTAAAGCAAATCCCCATGCAAAAGCAATTAAATAACAGCCAATTGAATAATACTTTGAGCTAAAACAACACTTTAGACCATGAAAGACTTAAAATGTACCAACGCTTTTGTTGTCTATAATTGTAGAAAAAGGCTCTTCCAACATTTTTGGTGTGTAACAATACCTCATTACGCAGAATATTTAGTCTCCCCCGCAGACGTGTTTAGCCTCGTCACGTTCGCTCGCGACACAGGAAGCCCGGCACTAATAACGGCTGCGAGGGAGAATACAAAATATTGGGCCATTGCATGGATGCTTTGATTTCTGGTCATTCTTTGACAAACTACCAGGAAATGTTTCTGATGTCCGCCATTTCTTGAACAGAAGCTTTCTTCCCGAGTGTTGAGCATACCCGACTTGATATTTTAGTTTGAGAATGATGATGCATATTACGCCAAAAACACTGGGTAACGAAAACAGCCTTTGACTACAGTAAAGTACATGTATTTCTCAAATATATGTCCACAAAGTCATTGTACGTGTAATAAAAGTAGCTTCTGTTTCGTTCATCTCCAGGTTTATACATTCACTCTTTTTGAAGAACACCTCAACTATAACTGGACAAACGACTAACATTACATTGAACGACGCACAAAACGTTTTGACCAACAACTGTTCCTGAACGTTTTTCTGACTACTGGTCATTTCCAAATATTCTTTCTCATTTCGAGAAGGATTTCCAATAAAATTCTAGTCTTCTGTCGTATTTTGATATACATCATAAACTATAACAGCAACTTTGACAATAAATTCTTCATGTTCATGATTACGATCCGTTCCATGAAACAATATTCTTTGGTGCTCTGTTCCTCAACCACATTCTTGATGTTGCTGTATTGGTTAAGCTAATTACAGCTCACAACATACACCTTTGCGCAAAATTGCACAATTAAAAATCATTGAAAATTCGTTTACTTGGAGCGGCGAAAACTGTCCTGATTAATGGGACTAAAATCAACTATGTTCCAAAGCTTGCTTTGTCTTTTTTTGAATAGCTTGTCGTTGCATTTGTATTTGTTTCAGTAGTATACTCGGTCTTTCGTTTTCATCACTGATTTCAAAGGGAGGTTCTTCGTTAAGAAGTGATGTTTTTCTCTCCGGACATGGAGGTGGTACGGAGGATTTTCGAAGCGGTGGCATAGGGGCACTTCTGCTTCGCGCAGCATGGCTAGCCAACATTGCAAGTTGGGCTGCCTGTGCCGCGTCAGGCTTCCCAGAGACGCTCTGGCTCCGGTTAAACATCACTTTCTGTCTAGGCGGTGATAAAGCAGCTGGTGCCGAGGTTTCTTTCTGCCATTCAGGATGCGGTTGGTGTTGACCGAAGTAGCCTGAGTCACTGGACACGATACTCGTTGCGTCACTTCCGCCGGAATAGTAACTACTCTGAGACGAAGCTTCGCTGTCGCTACGTCGGTGTACACGTCCCTGCATCGAGTGTGTGGCTGATTCGCTCATGCAGCGATTGCGTGACGCCGTGACAAAGGGCGTGGCATATTGAGGTGTGTCGGGTGAAGTCGACTCCTCTGATGGATACTCAGGCACAGTACTGGGGCAATACACTTGAGCCATTGACGTTGAAGGTGATCGTTCACCAGAAGATGAAGAGCAACAACCAGAATCAGACGTCATCCATGACGAACGGTCATTTCGTTGCGCACCGCCTGGAAAGATAGCTAAATGTTAGTTTTTTAAGAAGGTTGATGGTTGCCCTTTAGAACTAATAAAACTACTTATCGTTCTACGTACCTACGAGCACCGTCTTTACTGAACTCAGTTTTGAGCCGCTTCAGGTACCTACTATCGTCATCTATTTTGTCTTAATTTTGTTTCAAGTTGAGGGTTTATCTAACCCAAAAAAATACCTTTTCACAGGATTATAAAAGCGTCAAAAGACATCGAACACGCTACAACATTTTCACTGATTTTGAATGTCTTTAACCATGCTATGGTCGTTAAGGAACGTACCGATATGTTTAGTTTAGAATTCCTTCTCACGAGGATGGTTTGAATGTGATTTAATTATCTTTTTGACATGACTTCCGCTCACGTTATCGAAAAGTCAGACACTACTGAAGCCGGATCAACAAGTGCATGTCAATACTTCATACACCCTGAGTATTTATAACTAATAACATATAATATGAAATGAAATACATTTGGCTGAACTTTCGACATCTCAATGATATAAACCAAACATCTGCAAAGGATATCCGAAGTAAAATAATCAGATTTATTACATGTTTATTTTCAAAGAAAAATTTGTTTCAACATCTTGTTATGGTCATATGACACAAACACATACAACCAAAATATGCTATAAATATATCGAAAACAAGAGAACAAATGCCGAGATCCTTTGCAGGCTTCAGAGTGGGGAACGTATAAACTTTGATTGCGACAACGATTTTTGACTAAGCTTACATATACAGTGGAACCACGCCTCACGGCCACACCGTTATTGCGGCCAAATTTTTAGGTCCCGACGAAATGAATGCCTATACATTTTCTATAAAATTTACCGCTTAATACGGCCACCCCGTTAATACGGCCACTTTGGGCTGTCCCTTTGGTGGCCGGATTAACGGGGTACATTCAAAGACAAGACACCTAGATGACAAAGTATATTGTTACCTTGTTCTGTAGCAGGGGGGACACCAGGAAATGGTGGCGGTGGTAAATGATCTATCGACCCTCCTGCGTGTAGAGGGGGGAGGGGAGGTGGAGGGTGTGGTAGAGACTCTGTAGACGGTGAACCAAGAGACGAACCTAGCGAAGACATGGACGAATACGACGAGTTCGACGAGATACTAAAACTAGATGATCTCAAGTTTTTGTGCTGTTTCTTGGGCGACGTTTGAGGAGTTGCTGCCACGATTTTAGGACGATGGACACGTCCTTTGGGATTGGAGTGTTTAGCTGAAAACGAGTAGTGACGGCTGAATGCGTCGAAGTAAGCGTCCTTTTCTGTGGGGGGAGGGGGTGGTGGTGTTGTAGGTGGGTCTCTGATGCTACTGTGTACAGGACTAGATGATAGCTGTAGTGCAGTAGGGTGACCTGGGATACGTACTGCAGTGTTAGTTGGACTCGGTGGAGGGGTCTGAAAGAACAAAAGATATATGGTTAACTTCGTCTTTTTAATATTATATTGAATATTATATATTATTAATAATTATTATCATTCGTATCAGTATTACATATTACGTAATTGTGATCATTGTCATCACCTTTATCGTCATCACCATCACTATCATCACCCAATCATCATCATAATCACTATAAATATCACCATCACCAACACAATCATCACCCTAATCATCGCCATCATTATCACCACCATCATCATCATTGTTACTACCATCACCCTAATCATCGCCATTGATGTCATCATTATCACCACCATCATCATCATTGTTACTACCATCACCCTAATCATCGCCATCGATGTCATCATTATCACCACCATCATCATCATTGTTACTAGCATCACCCTAATCATCGCCATCGATGTCATCATTATCACCACCATCATCATCATTGTTGTTACTAGCATCACCCTAATCATCGCCATCGATGTCATCATTATCACCACCATCATCATCATTGTTACTAGTATCACCCCAATCATCGCCATCGATGTCATCATTATCACCACCATCATCATCATTGTTGTTACTAGCATCACCCTAATCATCGCCATCGATGTCATCATTATCACCACCATCATCATCATTGTTACTACCATCACCCTAATCATTGCCATCGATGTCATCATTATCACCACCATCATCATCATTGTTACTACCATCACCCTAATCATCGCCATCGATGTCATCATCACCACCATCATCATCATCGCTGTTACAACCATCACCCTAATCATTGCCATGCATCGATGTCATCATTATCACCACCATCATCATCATTGTTACTACCATCACCCTAATCATCGCCATCGATGTCATCATCACCACCATCATCATCATTGCTGTTACTACCATCACCCTAATCATCACTATATAAATATCACCATTATAACCATTATCACCATTATCATCATTATCACCATTATCATCATAATCCAATATCGTCATCACCATCACCCTAATCATCACTATCACAATCGCCATCATAACCATTATCATAATTAACACAGTCATAATCATAACCATTATTAATATTATCCCCATCACCACCATTAACAACAGTGTTTCTATTATACCTGTTCATCATCCCAGGATCCTGAAGAGTGATCTGACAGTCTGAGATTATGGACCAAATCTTCCCCCACCACGGGTAGACTGGCAGGATTGTAAGTTTGCTTGACTATATCTACAAGTAGTGACTCTAGATGTTCCACTTCATTTAACATGGAAACTTCTTGTTCCTAAACAAATTTAAACAATACACAAATGATAAATAAAACAACAAATTCAATTGGTTAACAAGCATTGGGGAAAACTGACACTAGATACTTTGGCCTTTAAAAAAATATCACTTACATACTACATTAATTTTTATTTTATTACAAATAAATCAAAGATGGCTATGGTGATGATCATGAAAATCATTATGCCTGCAAGGATATTGGTGGTGATGATGATGATGCTTATGATGATGACATTGAAGATAGTGGATAGTGGTGATGGCAGTAATGATGATGATGATGATAATAATAATAATGATGATGATGATAATAATCTTTAACATTTATATGCTATTGCACAAGTATCTAGTGTCACAGTGATAATAATTGATGTTGATGATTATGATGATAATAACAATGATGATGATGATGATAATAACAATGATGATTATGATGATGGGATGTGGTTATTGTGCTGGTGATAAGTATGTTAGTAGTAGTGTATGAGTACATGTGTATCTATTGCTATGACTTATATCTTACCACTACAGTTTTGACACAAGATGCCATGGTACAATAACGAGAACGTTCTTCTATCAATGCTTTCCGTAAATACTTTCGTTCTTGATCCTCAAAGGCTGCTAACTGTGCATTGGCTTGCTGAGGGATAATTAGATAAACATTAGAACAGAAATACCATCACATTATGTCTCAATGCATGCAAAGTGTTTAGGTCATGTTCATTATCATCATCTTCATTATCGTTATTGTCATTACACTTTTTACAGTTATTGCTGTGTCATAATAAACATCATTGTCACAATCCAGTCTTCATCTTGACAAACTTTTTCCCCTTTTCATCATCATCACCACCATCACCATGAGCATTGAACATCATCATCGCCATCATCATCATCGCCATCATCATCACCATTACCATCTTTCTCATCATGGTCATCATGACTATCATCATCACAACCATCATCATCATTACCATCATCACCATCTTTCTCATCATGGCCATCATGACTATCATCATCACAACCATCATCATCATTACCATCATCACCATCTTTCTCATCATGGTCATCATGACTATCATCATCACAACTATCATCATCATTACCATCATCACCATCTTTCTCATCATGGTCATCATGACTATCATCATCACAACTATCATCATCATTACCATCATCACCATCTTTCTCATCATGGTTATCATGACTATCATCATCACAACTATCATCATCATTACCATCATCACCATCTTTCTCATCATGGTTATCATGACTATCATCATCACAACTATCATCATCATTACCATCATCACCATCTTTCTCATCATGGTCATCATGACTATCATCATCACAACTATCATCATCATTACCATCATCACCATCTTTCTCATCATGGTCATCATGACTATCATCATCACAACTATCATCATCATTACCATCATCACCATCTTTCTCATCATGGTTATCATGACTATTGTCATCACAACTATCATCATCATTACCATCATCACCATCTTTCTCATCATGGTCATCATGACTATCATCATCACAACTATCATCATCATTACCATCATCACCATCTTTCTCATCATGGTTATCATGACTATTGTCATCACAACTATCATCATCATTACCATCATCACCATCTTTCTCATCATGGTTATCATGACTATTGTCATCACAACCATCATCATCATTACCACCATCATCGTCATCCAAATACACATTCATCAGCATCAATCAGAAACAGATACAAACCAGAAACTATTGTTAGATCATTATCGCTTAATATTATATACATTGTAATTTGCCATCTCCTTACTTTAATGACTGCATCCAGCCGTTCCTGGTGTTCTGTTTTACCTGGAATATCAGTTGACAACAAAACAGATAAAAATATCAATATTTGTATGTGTTATAAAATATATCAACAAGGTTTGAAATGCTTTCATATGCCCAGCTTTCAGACAATTAATGGTCCATCTTCACGAATCACGACAGTAAAAAAAAGTTAAATCACAGGTTACAGGTGAGGATGATTTCACGGATCACGGCTGAAATTTTTTGCTTTCACAAATCACAGTCCAAATTTAGGGTAGATCTCATATCATGGATAACCTCTTCCCCAACCTGCCAAGACAAATTGCTTCTTTTTATACCTTTCTTGACTTTCTTTTGCCATTTCAAAGTCTCTGCTGTGATCTTTTTCATCTCTTGTTTGCACTTCTTGTATTCTGGAAATAGTCAATCAAAACTTTTCAATAAATAAATAGATGAATGAATGAATGAAAAAATGATTGAATAAATAAATATGTAAATTTACAAATATAAGCACAAATTTACATCAAAACACAAATATAAATAAATAATATTATAATGAATAAACAAATGAATAAATAAGTAATTGAACTACTGTAATAAATAAAATAATGAATAAACAAATAACATGAACATCCTCGGGAACCCAGGGGTATTCTTCTGTCACTCGTTTCTCGCTTCCACAACATATACCCCTGGGATCGTAGACTGTTGGAGCTCGTTCGGGAAGTCAAAATTCAAACTTATTTAAAGACTTTCTTTGAATGGTTATCTTGATTTTCATTGGTCGACCTAATAACGTCGACCAATCAGGAAAGAGCTGAATTTTGACTTCCGGAACAAGCACCAACAGACTACGTTCCCAGGGGTATATGTTGTGGAAGCGAGAAACGAGCGACAGAAGAATACCCCTGGGTTCCCGAGGATGATAACATGAATGGATATAAATAGTAACATGAATGATGAATGAATAACCAGAAAATGATTTCTATTTTCTCTTCCATTTCACCAGCATGACTGCAAAATAGTCCCTACTCTTACATGAAATCTCTGAGAAAACAAGAGCTAAGAGATAATGAAGAGGGATGTGATGCATGAGAGGGGACTGAGGGTAGATGGGAGATACAATGCATTTCCTCAGCACTTTTGCACAAAAGTAGGGACTGTTTTGCAGTCTATTTTGTTTGAGAAGCCATATCAAAAACTCATGCTTCATGTTTCATCAGGGAATTCCAAACACCTCGAAACAATAAAAGCACTTCGCCTGCCGCCTCATGCTTTCATCAGTTTCTTGGTGTTTGGAACCCCTGATGAAAGAATCACGTTTTGATCTATTTATACTTGAAATAGTCACCTTTTGCATGGTCTCTATCAAGCTGGCTTACTCCTCTTTTCCATTCATCAAGACTGACTTGTAGTGGAGTGATAAGAGAATCATATAACAGTCTAAATACAAAGTAAACACAAGTTAGAGGGCTTTCATTTATTAGTGGGGGGATGGGGGGATGGTAATATTGAGGGGGAGTCACATTTTTTTTGGAAGCTATTGTAGGAGGGGTTGTTACTAAATGTATACAGCTTTAGTAATAAACTGCACAAATATAGGGGGGTTATGATATTTTTGCCAACCAGGAAAGGGGGGTTGGGTAATATTTGGAAAAGACAACAGGTGATGATTTATTTCCCCCCCCCCCCCCCTCTCATAGGGAATGATAATTCAAACTTGTTGGAAAAAAAAAACAGGTTTTAATACTTTCAACCACTAGAAAACTAAGAAACTCAAAGTTCTTATGCAATTATATAACCTACACATACACACAAGTAAATAAATAGATACACAAACAATGCAGGCATAATAAACAATATTTGGAGAACAAATGTTTGATTTTGGCACAATGATACAAGAACCCTTGATATAGAGAAATGTTTTCACATTGTACACAATGACTTACCCTATCAGAGTTCTGAGTTTTCCCTCAATGCTTTTATGTCTTATGACCATCTTGGTCAGAGATGCACCTATGTCCCTTGACGAACCTGCAAGTAGAGGGAGAAGGGTTGAATAAGCTAGTGCATGATAGTACATATATTGGAACCTCACCTTACGACCACCCACTAATATGGCCACCCCATTATTGCGGCCAATAATTTTAGGCCCAAAAAAATGCATGCCCATACATTTTCTATAAAATTTACCCTCTTAATACGGCTACCCCAATAGTACGGCCACTTTGGGCTGTCCCTTCGGTGACCAGATTAAGGTTACGGTCCACGTTCACAGTGTGCTTTCACGTGCTCTCAGTTAAATGTTTGTTTACCGCATCATTTTACAATAATAATAGACATATTATATATCATTTTAAAGCTTTTATAACAGAGAATAAGACTGTGTATGTTTTGTTATATACAACAATTTTCTGTAAGATATGCTCTTCGAAAAACCTCAAAATTAACCGCCTTCAATGCGAGTTGTTTAAAAAAGTATAAGTCAAAAAGTTCATACTGCTTTGCCGTCATTTCTTCGTTATGTCAATCAACACATATTGGTCTTCAAAACCGTGTCCAGTTTTTTTGATAAAATGCTTAGTTTTAGAGTTATGGCCCGTTTTGTTATTTAACTTGAAGTTTTAACAATGAGTCGACTTTGAAACACATTTATTCAAGAACGAAGCATTTTATCGAAAAAACTGGACACGGTTTTGAACACATGTATGTGCTGATTGACATAATGCAGAAATGACGGCGAAGTAGTAGGAACTTTTGGACTTATACTTTTTTTAATGAAAGCGCTCGATTTTGAGGTTTTACGTGAAGCATTGGTTAAAGATATTCTTTTTCTTAAAAAAAACTTACATAGTATTATACTCTGTTATATAAGCTTTAAAATGATATATGCTTTGTCTATCTTTATTGTTAAGTGACGTGCTAAACAAGTTTTAACTGAGAGCACCCTGCGAACGTGGACCGTAACCTTAACTGGTTATGAAAGGAAGAAAGAAACAATAAACAAACAAACAAACAAAGAAAAAAAAGAGAAACAAACAAACAAACAAACAAAAAAAGAAATTTCCTTTGCGTTTTCAGGTATAGGTGAAGATTGTTTTGCTACATCTATGATTTATGACTCTACATTTGATATCAACCAAAACATCTTTCAAATGAGCCTGTTATCATCAAGGTAGTTGAGACAGTGTCAAAGGTCAGTCTTACTGTAGACAAAACAGCAGCCCAGGAGTCCAATAATTCATTTTAAATGCAATTATTTTCTCTACAGTGTTCCTATTCTTTATTTTATCTTTTGTGATTGTTTTTTAGGACTTTGTTTAGTAAAGTGTCAAAAGAAAGTAATGGAAATAAGTGCAGAAGAAAATCACAACAGCTGTTATTACATTAAAATGCAAATTAATGTTTTCAAAAAATAATTATAATAATAATTAATACTTATAAAGCGCCTATTTATCGATGTTCTGTACGCTGTAAATCAAAATTATAAAACTATTTAAAACAATGGATTCAAGTTATGGCGCCCCTGCAAAAACAAAAACTTAGCCTGAAAGCCTCAACTTGAATCCATTGTTCAAAATTATTTGCTCAATTATAAGCTATTTGTGTTTTAATAATACTGTTGCAGTTTTACATAACAATGTACAATTATAAAACTATTCAAAATAATGGATTCAAGTTATGGTGCCCCTGCAAAAACAAAAACTTAACCTGAAAGCTCAACTTGAATCCATTGTTCAAAATTATTTGCATGTAACATTAATTATAAGCTATTCATATTTGAATAATACTGTTGCAGTTTTACATAACAATGTATAATTTTGTCGTGCGATGTGTGTATCTTTGCAGGAATGATCGTTTTAACAACGTAATGGCAGTCATTAAGCTAAACATTCACATCAAACAAACAGAATAGCAGGAGCATTTGGTAGTGTTCTCCCAAGGTTCCATTAGCAAACAATAACAGATCTACTTCCTAGACAAACGGAAATTGAATAGTTTAAAAATAACTGTGTTATCATTGATGCAGTTATCCTTTCTATGATGTTGACCTTTTTGACACAAGGTTGACTTGATTACTTTTAAATGATGTATGCCCATAATTCCTTTCTGTATTGGAATAACATCTACCACCTTTAATAATATATATATATATAATATCAAAATAATATGTGCACAAAATCTATGTAATTATATATTAATTAATTAATTTCTATCTTAAAATAATCTTGCCTTCAGCATTTTTTTCAAATTAGATATATATACCCATAATGCTGTTTCATTATTGACAATCTTTTTCAGAATAGGATTGTACTCATAATACCTTTCTGTCTTAGAATTATCTCAATTTGAGATATACATACTTCAAAAATTTCTTTCCATTTTCGAATGACTTATTGCCATCAAACATCCTATTTTCAAAAAAATGAGATACAATGTTCTATGGTAAAGTTTCAAGTCCAATTAAAACATTCAGTATGTTACACTGTGTTCCTGGCAGAGTATAGATTACCACGTTTATTCTGTATATTTTTGAATCTTGTATTATCTATATTTAGCTTATAGCCCACATACCTTGCTTTACAAAGTGTACTTCTTCAAACTATACAGTCTTCATATATTGAAACTTTCTTTTTTCGCACAATTAAATCAATATTCTATATAACATAATAAGGGTGCAGAAACCTTTCATTAACCCTTTGGGTTGTATTTCTGCACTCTACCACCATAACAATTTCCATTATTATTTATACAATATTATTTTATCAAAATTTGTGGAAATAGAAACCTTTGAACCTTTCTCACTGTATGTACATGTATTGATTCACAATACAGCAAATGAAGTGTGAATGACATTGAAGTTGTAAAATCATAATATCACATTTAAGTTCACCCAGGCGCAAAAACATTTAGGAGTACTTGATGATAAAACACAATTATTTTGTAGATATCTGATGATGTAATGGTCTTAATGTATGACGACTTGTACTTGATATATGAGTACACTCTTATAATGGATATCTAGTGCAAATGGGTTTATCTCGGAGTATATATTACATGTGTACTTTTAGTGATTGAGTACATGCTACTATCAACGTAAAATTTACATTGTTAAAAGGGATTTTAGGAAATTCTGTACTATTAATTCAGGATAAGATATTGTGATATTTCAGTTTCATGTTATCTAGCACGGTTGTATAATTTGACAAAAGGTGTATTTGCACAGGGATAATCTCGATTCATAGTAAATTTAATGTGTTTTCTATTGTTGTTTCATGGTAGTATTTTCCTGTGCTTGGCTTGGATTTTGTGAATATTTTTACCACAAAACAAGGCTTACTAAAGAAATTTACACTAGATTTTGTACTGGTAAATTTAATTTTTCAAAATTTGAAGATTTGTACAGTTGAGAATTAGGATTTTCAATCATTATTTGAGAAATGCGTATTCAACAATATTTACTAAAGTTGGGCAAGCAAAAATACTTTTTTGGAGAGTTATCTGTATTTTTGTAACTAAAGTAGCTTTGAAAATAAAATCTGTGCAAAAAAGGAGTTATGTTTTAACATTGTAATGAAAAATGGAAATGAAAAATTTGAATTAATAATGTATTTTTTCATTGTGTGACAAAAACCTTTTTAGAAGTAATGATCATTTTTAGTTATCCATGTAAAAATCAACTAGAGTTTTCTTGATAATTGTAAACAATATTCAATATATAACAATATATATTTCAAATTTATGTTTTCTGTTAGAAATGCTTTCTAGTTATTTAGGAATTTCCTTGAAAAAACTCTTTGTAAAAAAAATAAACTTGATAATTACATGTATGTGTAGATAATGAAAACTTAGATTTACTGATATCTGAGCATATAATCTTGACATAAAAAGATGATCTCATTCAGAAAGATTTTCAGCATCAAGTGGCCAAAAACATCTGCACTGTATAAGGGTGTGGGCAGAAAAACACCACTGATTTCAACTTGCCAAAGTACAAACATCAAAAACGCTGATAATAACAGTCAGATCAAGAGAGTATTTCTCCCGATAATTTGAATAAGATCAAATAACAATCATTTTACTCAACAGAGGGACAACGTGTGCTGTTTTGAGAGCCTGACCACAGTTATGCGAGTTCTTATGAATATTAATATAGCATAGCGATAGGCAAACGTGGATTCAATTATAGTCTAGGTCTAGTAAAAAGTCAATTTTTCGGCATGATAAATAGATGATCCAAGGCTAAATCGATATCAATTTCAAAAGAATTTTTTTTACAAGATACGTTGAATTGATTGCAACGAAAAAGAATATAAAAAAATCTAAAATGTTTGCTTTGTTTTAATCCAGATCGTGGCATTGGGCTGCCGTTGTTATGAATGTCAAAAACACGCTAGACTTTCAATGCTAGATTGGTTTTGGACAAAGGGATTAAGGGCAATTTGCTTAAAAGACACAAAAATTTTCTCAACAGTAGACTGTGTATATACATCAGAAATGAGTTTTGAGGTGAACGCGAGGTGAAAATCACACTTAGAGACCAGTACCAGAAACGACAATAAACAACAGCTCTCTGTTGGAGATATGACTAATAAATATACAATTACTAGCACAAAGAAGACTTGTTTGGTTTCTAGTTGAGCGGAAAAAAAAGCGATCAAGCGCAAGCTGAAGCTAGCCTCTTGACAGAAATTGACAACATTGTATAAACTGACTTGATCGTGTTTGCTCCCTATAAAACGAACCCGCAAACGAATTTCAAACGAAACGAAAGGCACTAATAAAGATATAAGATAATAAAGATCTGACCGAACGCAGCCGTTGTAAAATTTGACAAGTCATGCAAAACATAGCGTCAACGTGAATGAGATTTCAACGCTTTATTGTTGTTGGTAATAAAATACGGGTTTCTAGTAAACATTGCCGTAAAAATGAGCTACAGTAGTTACTACGAATAAAAGGTTAAGTCTTAATAACGCATTACAACAAAGATCGGGTAATATTTTCTACACAAAAATTGTACAATAATACCGCGCGAAAATCGATTTCGTATCAATGAGGATCAACTGTTTTCGATTCGTTTTTTTTTTCGGATTTTCACGCTCCAAATTCAAACAATCAAAATAGCGACAGCGATTTGACAGAACTATTTTGAACGTATGCTTTGTTGTGACTATAAGACTGTCCAGTTCAAGGAGAGAGAGGGACAGAGAGAGAGAGAGTAACTAGGCAAGTAAACAGAAAAAATAGCTTCACCAACCTCTCGAGTTGTTGGCTACATCTGCCACACGTTGAAAAGCGTCGAGGAATGCATCTGCCGCAACGGCGGTCGTTCTAGCCAAGATACAAATATTTAAACAGTTAAAATATGAAAATAAATGCCTAACGCTAAAAACTGAAGCAGTATTACTGCCACTGTCACTAAAATTTTACTTCAAAGAAAATATTTTTGATAAATAAACGAACCTCAATGCCGAATGGAGTTTCCCAGCTTTGCCAACAAAATCATCCCATACAGGCGCGCTAGCCTACAAAATAACACAAAATGTTTATCAGAGACTTATAATATTGTCGAACGTTCATATGGAGGTCAAATGAATGTACCTTTAGGTCGTTTATAATGTGTTGTATAAGATTTCCCTCGGTCGCTTCCAACACTTCAGTCATGGTGAAAACCGACGCTTTCAGTCCAACTCAGGCCAAATTCCCGCTTTTATTTCCACAACATAAGGACCAAATCCAACCAAATAGCAATGATACGGACTCCTGGCTGTGTACAACGAAGGAAATGAGTCAAATTCTTGAAGAACAGGCCAAACGGATTCACAATCTGCGCGAAAGACAAGACATATCCGAACCACACTGGATTAGTGTAAAAATATATATCACGTGACCAGATTAGCATAAGAATTGGTTTGCCCAGCCCGTCAAAGAAGATCAACCAGCTCGCGAGAAAAAAACTGACATTTTGATTAGAATACTGTAAGTCTTAATCTCGTTGTAAAACTGAATTACTGATGGCTAATAGTAATCTGTAGTAAGCCACAGATTCAAACAGGGTCGGAAGGAATGGCGCCTTAAAAATCTCGGTGGGTTGGCAGGGGGCAGAGCAGGATGCCCCGACGCCCTACACACATTGGGGCCATCCCACTCAAAATACCGGCTGAGCCCCTTTGGGTTGTAAAATTAACTTAATTACTGGTTGTTAATAGTGATCTGTAGTAATAAGCCACAGATTTATACAGGGTCGGAAGGAATGTCAATGTGTCAAGTTATTTATTTATTTATTTTATAATTTCCTATGATTTTTTCATATTATGGCGATTGTAGATGATTTTTAGTTTTACTATTCAGTCCTCACTTCCCTTCTTTTATTATGTTAAATATAGGTATAATTTTAATAATCATTATTATTTTTCCTATTACTATTATCAGCTACCGCAATTAATACTATCATCACGGCCATCATCATCATTATTGTCATCATCATAATAATCATCATCATCATAACGTATACAATCAACATCATAATTTATTAATTACTTTCACGATCATCATCATTAACACTACCACCATCATCATAATTATCATCATCATGATCATCATCGTTACCGACCACCATTTGCAGTATTACCATTATTATCATTATCATTGTTCATGTTGATATTTGTAAATACAAAATATTTTTCAAGATATAGATCTAGAAAACAGTGAAAAAGGCGCGCGTTTTCATAGGTTACTCATGCACAAAGACTTAACTATTTTGAATTACTTTCAGTAGAACTATAAAGACGTCGAGTCTGCACTAAAGCTGCAACTCGTACATTCCGTGCAGAGAACACAATATTGCTGACATTAGTACAAGAAAGATAACAAGACAGCCACCAAAAAAGGCAGCCTGTAGACGAGCCGACACAATGCCTTTAGCAACAGAGCGTAAAATCAATTTCACCACTTTGTGTTTCTTATTGTTTTCACTGATAATCGACTTATTTTATTGTCGTTTGTGCTTTGTTTAGCTCAATTAGCCTGAGGGATACTAGTTTATAACGGTTTCTATGACCTGCTAATATCTCATTCTGTCTCACTGATGCACTATATACTATATATATTACAGTGGGGTCACTCCAACCGTGAACACTTTGAAAGTTTTTGTTACTTCAAGTTTTAACCCACGTCCATTGAGCGAATATATTAGAAATAAGATTTATTATGAGCACTTAGTGTATTTGAACTCACTGCTTGATTGAAAAGGTTTTGAAACAGTAGAAGGTTAAAAAAAAAATAACTTGAAAAAAGTGTTCACGGTTCGAGTATCCTGACTGTAAAGAACGAAGCCGTACTAAACTAACGACAATATACATCTACATTCAGTTGTACTATTAGTTAATGTTATTCTATTTATAATTATAACTGACAAAAATGACAAAAGTAATTACAATTAAAAACATCTATTGTTCATTTCAGCTATATCTATCGTTTTTACTTTTCAGTTGTCATTTTTACTATTATTGCTATTAATATCATTTACATTGTTTTGCTGATCATAATTATTATTGACTTAGTTATAACAATTAAAATTATTATTATATCATTATGATAATCTAAAACCTCAGTATTATTATTTCTACTGATAAGCATGTAATCCCCGTCATAAACACCACCATCATCATATATAACCATAATCAGTAATCATCATCGCCATCATCATCATCAGTCCTCAACAGATCATCATCATCTATAATCATCGATTGGCCGAAAATATATCATGACTTGTAACACCGTAAATAATGTTTATGGAAACTAGCGAGTAAACTAGTGAAGGCTGCGTCGGTGTTTGATATAAACGATAGGTAATAGAATGAAATTTGTAACACCGTAAAAAATAGAAATGTTAACTAGCGAGTATAAAACTAGTATAGGCTGCGTCGGTGTTTGATATAAACGATAGGTAATATAATGAAATTTGTAACACCGTAAAAAAATGTTGACTTAACTTTACTGACGTTTCGAGCTTTAGCCCCTCGTCGGAGAAAAAAAAAGGACTAACGCTCGAAACGTCAGTAAACTGGTATTTTTTACGGTGTTACAAATTTCATTATATTACCAATCTAAAAAATTGGAATAAAAAAGGGAATATCTGATATAATCATCATCATCGCTGTCAACATCATAATCATCATCGTCATCGTTTTTTTAATAGTTTGCATCGTTATCATAATTAAAATTTCATTATTTGATGTGCGATCGGCACGATGAGTATGATATCCGTAATTGACTTACTAAACTGGTTATTAAAGTATATAGCTCCACTATGACTCCACTAGTACCCAAGTACGGCAATAAGTGAGCGTTATCATACGAAACCATAAAGACTTGTTGAGTTACTACTGGCTAAATGAGCCTCCTAGACGTATGTAATACTGATGGAAGCTTAACAGGGATAGTACTGATAGATCGGTACTATTAGGTCATTAAATCCTACTTAAAGGCTATCAGAGGTACTTAAAGTATTGACTTATAGGATAATTTACGGTATTATTGTAGCGAGGGGGGGATAATTTTAGGTATTGCCTCAATAAACGAGAACTTTTTGTAGGATCTAAAGATACATCATTCGATAAGTTTTTGGGCTTTTTCTAAGGGGGTGGGGGATTGAGAAGGAAATAATCTTATCGACTGAAAGAATGATTCACATAGTAGAACCTTTTGAGAATCAAGGATGATTTGATATTATATTAAATGTTATTTCAAACTATATCAAGGAAGAAGAATGAATCCACAAATTATAGGAAACTATACCCTATATGAGAAAAGCGAATTGAACTATACTGACATCACGATATAAAAGATAACATAAACGTTGAGAAATCCAGCTAGGAATTGTCTATATATATCAATTTTATTGACATAAACGATTTCAAGCAATTAAAGAAGTTTATTTTTAAAAATGAAAAAGAGAGTTATAGGTCAGTGCCATTACATATACATTATATTATCATTATCAGTACTATTAATAATATATTATTACCATGTCATAAACTTATTGAACTATTTATTGAAAAACAATTCCAAAATTAAATAAAGTATAAAAGTTAAGAGACGTTTATCCGTTTAACATAAATGATTTCAAGCAATCAGAACAGTTTATTTCTAAAAATGAAAAAGAGAGATGTCGGTATGTACCAAATGTGCCATACATGGCAGAAACGTATTGAACTACTTATTAACAAACAATTCCAAAAATTAAATTAGTATAAAAGTCGAGAGACGTTTATCCTAGGTATTGTACTGAAGCATTCAAAAGATGATCAGGATGATTAATTAAGGGGCGAATAAACAATAAGATACTCGAAACAATGACTAACTTCCGGAATTTGAACATTCCGCTCATTCATGTACGGTTAATATACAGGTTAGAAAAATACCTTAAATGCACTGAAAAACGTACCAAAACTACCGTAATTATAAATTGAATTAAATTAGCTACTACCGCTACGAGTATGAGGTTTTGAGTCAAGGGAACAGAGTAGCACCAAACCTTCGGGGGTTCGCACGTCTGGCCAAAGTTTGATAAAGTTTTCCAGAATATAAGTGTATAGAATTTGCGTAATTTTTATGCCCTGAATCAGCTTAAGATTCATCCGAACTTCAAGAAAAATAATTGACCTGATTGGATAATTAGTCAAGAACAACACAAAATATCACCTTAATAATATTTTATACTTTCTTGACGAAGAAATCACCTCGATCATAGTTAATAGAGGGGACTCAGAGTAACTCAGTATATGCGTGTGCTCGCGGTATTTTCGAACATACCCATATTTCCTTACCGCGGTCTTAGAATAATATATTTTTCGAACATACCCATATTTCCTTACCGGTCTTAGAATAATACATTACTTTGGACAATCTTTTTTAATTGGTGCGGTATTATGCCCATGCTTCCAATCTATCACGATGAACAATCTTTTTTGGAATTGGTATATTGGTCATTGAAAGATCAAATCGATGATAAATGACTTTAAACAACCTAATTTGAAAGTCTTCCGTCTTTGAAATATCTATTCTATTTACTTCAGGACATTTTGAACCGCGCTGAAATTTAAAAACGGTTGGCAGGTTTAAAACGTAGATATATGGAAGCTGGTGAAACCGAGAGGGATTTTGGGAAGTGGGAAGCAGTAAACAGCTGTTTTCAAAAAGGTTGAACTATGAACTGAATTTCGAATTCTCTACTTTCACAGTAACCTGATATTGCCTTATGTTTATTTTTGGGGGGTTGCTATTGTAATTCAAATCATGATCAAACCACTTGTAATCAATTCAAACACATTGGAATTACAATATCTAACCCCCAAAACAGAAGGCATTATGGTTAAATGTGAAAGTCGACTGAATAGTGTATTCCATGCAGGGCCGAAATGCATTGTACTTCTTATGTAATTGATGAAAGCACAATTTTAGAGTTTTCATTCATCGGCCTTTCCAGTTGTGCATACAGTGTAATAGCTCCATAGTAGCAAGCCGGTAGCGGTTCTCTAGATCTAGGGGGATGGGAGGGGAGTTGGGAATAGGGGGACTCCCCCTAAAATGCCGCTACGCCGGCTGGCTCCATAGCCGAGCAAACGGATCTATATTTGGTATATTTATCAAAAGATCAACAATGCATTTCGGTCTTGGAATGCACTGTTCAGTATTCACAAATCAACCTTTTTGGAAGCAGCTGTATTTGTATTTCGGTCATTTTAACAATGCATTTCGGTCTTGGAATGCACTGTTCAGTATTCACAAATCAATCTTTTTGGAAACAGCTGTATACTTCGAATTCACTTCTGAAGTCACTGAATAACACTGTCAAGATTATGTTCAGAGGACCTCGTTTTAAAAATTAAACTTGTGGTCTTACCGACTTTATTTGCTAACTCGACTCACACTGACAGACACTATTCTGTCTCAGCCACTATGATCCATGATCTCAGGATGATCTACCTTTTGAAGAATGACAACAACCATTGTTCATGTAGGCTAGGTGTATACTCACTGTCTAAGCACCGTTATATTGGTTCGCTTTCGTGATTTCATGTGCTAGCTAAAGGGAGATTAATGAGATAGTGTACGCTATAGAACAAAGCAGTTAGATATTATCACCATGTGTGTCCTAGCCATACAGTCCTATATACTAGATTATCAAAACTTAACAAAACACGACAAATAAGAAAAAAGTACTTTGTCGTTCCGCAACACGCAAAGAGCAAGTAAAAATAACAAAAACTCAAATCAAAGAGGTGTTTGTAGGTCGTGTGAATATTGAACATGGTGCTACTTCGACCTATTTTTAACATTTTTTAATGTCGAGCTTTCGACCACACTGGGTCGTCTTCAGGACTAACAGAAACTAATCGTTTAAAAACGTAGGTCGAAAGCTCGACATAAAAAAATGTTCAAAAATAGGTCGAAGTATCACCATGTTTGAAAACTCAAATGTTAACGAAGAAAACTGTGGAACAGTCCGCAAAAAGCTGCTTTCTATATTTCCATTTATTACTAAATAAATTCTTTTTCGCGGTCTTGGTGAATTATTTTACAAATAAGCTTTGTCAAGGCACAGATTGAGGCCAGATTTCTTCAGTTGAAGTGTTTACTTTATACTAATACCTAAAATAGCGAACATTGGCTTGGTTTACCATGTTTACCAGAAAACACTCAACAAGGTCACTATACTGACGACAACTCGACTTCCTTCCTACAATTTGTTGGCAATTATCTTTGGTTGAACACAAAACCGCTACATCAATCTGCTTAGAAATTACTTGACATTTAGACAAAAAATGTTTAGAGTAAAATTAGTATTTCAACATTGTATATAGTGAGTAGTGACACTGACGTTTTGGAGTTATAGCTCTTCGTTTATTGAGTAAGGCCTACTCCGGGTCATATAAGATCGCCAAAGATCGCTCAAAATTGCTCAAGATCGCCCAAGATCGCATAAGTTCGCCTAAAACCCCCTCAAATCGCATAGATTTTAGGAGCTTTCCAGGCGACATTTGCTTAAATCGTCTAAGATCGCCTAAAATCGGAGCTTTTTGCTAAAATCGCCCATACAGATAACCATACCCGATACATTTACCCCTGAGAAACCGCCGGGACTATAGTAAGGCACTCTAATTTATGTGGTATGTAAGTTCACGAACATTTTTGTCGTTTGAAAAAAATTGTAACCTCCCCCCGATGGTTTATTCAAATAAAGATGATGATGATGATGATGATGATGATAATCTCATAAAAATTATCGGGCTAAACAGACGTCAGTTGACTATTCCAACGGCGAGATGACTGACTCCACTTCACAAACTACGTACTTTGTGGCATCAGAGAAGTTATTTGTGCAATACACATCAACCAATTAAACTTTTCGTGGTAGTTAATAAAGCTGGATTAGCCATTTGCTATAGAGTGCAAGAGTCAGCTTAAGATTAGAGCAGATTTTGTATCACTGTGAAAAGTTCAATGCCGTGCCTTCAAGTGACCGTGATGTTTTCTAGAAATTTGCCTTGCCTTGCCTTGACCGCGCTCGTGCCGTGAGCTTTTCATAGTCCACGAAATCTGCTCTAATATACTTATGTATATACTGATTTATTATATACAGTAGGGCATGACGTAACACGAGGGCGAACGGACTCACGGTGCGCATTTTAATCAGAAGAATTCGAAAAAGAGATTATGAGTATGCTGGATAAATTAAATTTAATATACTTCTAAACCCCCTTTTCAAGGAATAAAAAATGAGTGGCATTTTTTTGGAATTTCGGGCGTTGTTTCCATGCGCCTGACAAAGTTTGGTAAGCAAGCTCAAACGTGTCCAAAACGTCAGTAACACTCTTTCGTTATTACAGCGTTAATATACAATAATGATTTACAACTATTTATAGGGCACCACTTTAGTTTCACGTTAGCTAGAGCGAGGAAACATATCGTGACGGTTGAAACTGGGGTCTCCGAAAGAAGGCTGTGTTTTAAAATTAAATTTGGGAGCGGGATACTGAGTCCCGGGTTGCCTCTAGCAAGGACGGCGCATTTTTGAACTCTTTTCTCCTCTCCCGCCAAGTATATCGTGGTCACGCTAAAGTACCTCCCGACTTGCTAGAAAAAACTCAACTATACTGAAAAAAACTCAAGACTATTATTTAATTTCACGCGATTATAAGGAAAACATGCATATTTATTAAATTCGGATACCGCACGAAACTGATGTCCATATACATACGAATTGTTAAACTGAGTTCTAGGATAAATTTATATTTTCTTTTTTTTTTTCAAATTGTTTTAGGCGTTGTTTTATATTTGTTATATCATTATACATTCCGTCCCAATATTGCGCGCTCTTTAGGTTGTTTACGGCAGCGTAAATACTGCGTAAAGTGTCTAACTACGGTTTGCTCATAAAGATTCCGTAAATACCGTATGTACGAGTTCTTAAAGGTACGTAAATTGCGCAGGCAATAGCTATCCTTCGTGATACTCATATAAACGAATAAAAGTAAACGAAATGATGTACAACATTTGACGCTCTGGATTTTTTTAAAGTCTCTAGCTACCCACCACAGTAAGCCCGCATTGTAAACGCGAAATGACATGTTACTGTAAAGTAAACAAATAAAACGTTCAACAAAATGATGTTCAATATTTGACGGTCTGGATTTTTAAGTCTCTACCTATACCCACCACAGTAAGCCCGCATTGTAAACGCGAAGACATATTACTGTATAGTAAACAAATAAAACGTTCAACAAAATGATGTTCAATATTTGACGGTCTGGATTTTTAAGTCTCTACCTATACCCACCACAGTAAGCCCGCATTGTAAACGCGAAGACATGTTACTATGCACACCTGGAGTAATAAAGACATTAATATTTAACGATGGAGGTTGAACAAAATTATTCCATACTATCACGTACGCGATATTTAAATTATTCTTTGCAAGTACAGCCGTTTGTCTGTGACATTTACATAAAATGATAAAAATTGTATTTATATATTTTTTCATCCACATTTATTACATTTTAGTTTCGATCGAAGGCTGGTAATTATAATTATACTTTAATTTTTTTAATGGCTGCCTTATTATATTTTTATAATGCATTTCAAGAAAAATATTATTTTTACATATTGAAATTATTAGTATTACTAATTTCAATTAATCTCCTTCCTCCTATGAAAATCTACCAAAGTTTTTTTTATCATATTTTTATCATATTATTACTATAAGAAGAACGCATGCAGGTTTGCAATTGAATCCCCTCTGAATCACATAGAATCTATCAGTTGCTTTTCCGAGTATCAATACACTAAAAAGCATCAATAAATATAAGTGATTATTACTGATATTTATAAATAAATATTACTAAAAAATATTCGTATTTAATTTATTATCATCAATCAATCATCGCCACACTAATAAATATCTATAAGTATTATTAACATACTTATTTATCAGTCATATATACTGATTTTGATATTTCAAAGAAATAATTTTTACTTAAAATACTAATTACTGTAAAGTCCACTGAAAGAAATATCAATGGTAAATACTTATAACTAGACATATCAATATGCAGTTCCACTTAACAGGTAAATACCTGTATTAACTAACTTGTCTAGTGATAAGTGGGAGGGGTGTGGGCGGAATTCGAATTATCCTGTATGGTACGTAAATTTATTGGTGAAAAGTGAAGCAATGATGATGATCAAGTTGATGTTACTGTTACTGCTACTGCTGCTGCTGCTGCTGCTGATGATGATGATGATGATGATGATGATGACGATGATGATGATGATGATGATGATGATGATGGTGTATGGTGGTGGTGGTAACGATAGTGATAATAATATTGACAACAACAACGATGATGATTGTGCCAATGACAACAATAATGAATGATAATGGAAATATTAACGATCATGAAAATTATCATGAAAAAGATTATAATAATAATGAATGATGACAGGAATTGATGACAACGATGATGATTATGTTGATGATGATGAATACAACGATAAATGAAAGATAAAATAACGATAAAACGATGATAACGATAACGCCAATGAACGATACTGGGTAACGATAATGATAATGACAACGATGATGATCATTATAATGATGATGATACTACTGATGGTGATGATGACAGCGCTGATGATTATGCTGCTGATGATGAATACAACGATAAATGAATGATAAAATAACGATAAAACGATGATAACGATAACGAACGATACTGAATAACGATAATGATAATGACAACGATGATAATTATGATTATGATGATACTACTGATGATGATGACTTCGATGATTATAATAACAAGGCCACACCAACTACGACAAAAAATGATAAAACCAATATACTAACAATAATATATTCTTAAATTAAATTTTGTCTTGACTGCAAATTTAATCGGCGTGGGCAGACTATGGAATCTAGGAAACCTTTCGTATCCAAGGAAACGTCTGACGTCTTATGATAGAAATCACTTATTTTTCAACTAGTGATTTCATTTAATGCTAATGATAGCTAAATAAAAACGCTTGTTCTGAATTCATGAATAAACAAAGATAAATTAACGATATTATATAATCTATTTGAAGAACTAAAGTGCACGAAAGGAAACATAATAATGAAATATTTACAAAAACGATAAAAATAATCAAGTGTTTAAATAAAATATTTAATATTTGAAAGGAATACCCAGCACATAAGCAATAAAACGTCGTAAAACGTGATTTAATTTTCGTAATATAATATCAATATTCTAATCCATGCAGTCTCGCCAAAAAAAAGTTAAATACAAAAATTAAAGCATAGATTAAAATAACCAACAAATTGGTTAAATAATTTCATCGATAAACGATAACATTTATTGCATTTGTGTCATTCTTAGACAATCGGCGCAAAAAATCTGAACTTAAATAATAAACTTAAGAATCAAGTAAATACAACTACAACTAATAAATTTGATCTAAAATTAATCTTAAAATCAACCAAAAATCTGGATAAAAAAACTAAAAATTACATGACAAATGTACTGTCTCAATAACACATTAAACTACAGTGCATAACATCAAATTTTAAAAAATCAATAAAGACAGCAAATAAAAGTAACAAAAAACTCAAGCTCATATCATATATCGATTCTTAACTAAGTACAAAAATAAGAAATTAAAAACATATAAAGATGAATTATTGTATTTACATTTAATTATATCGACACAGACTGAATAATGAATTC
Organism: Metridium senile; assembly: GCA_949775045.1. NCBI lineage: Eukaryota > Metazoa > Cnidaria > Anthozoa > Actiniaria > Metridiidae > Metridium > Metridium senile. Next base: position 4,965,500 of record OX459100.1, read on the forward strand.
AACCGAATACAGAGCATAATTACAAACTTAATAATAAATCACAAAAATTCATTGCCAGATACAGTTAGTCGCCTTACAAAAGAAATTATCTAAAATTGCAATTTTGCACTGATAAAATCTAAATAAATATTAATAGCGAATAGCGAATACATGAGACATAGATTTCGTGATAAGCTATATCACCCCCTACTGGTTTTCATTTTCTCTCAGTACTGATACTAGTAATTGAGTGATATACTAAAACTGAAATCTCCAACTTTTTTTCAGTTTATCCAAAAAACAACTAAATTATATGAATATAATTGATTTTTACGCGCTGTAATTGTGGTTGTTGCGCTTTTGTGGCATTGGAGACAAGTGCGATTCGTATTCGAAATCACAAACTTGTAAATACCTTAAATTTATATTAACACATATTGTCAATTTATATTATAGTTATATTCAACATAAAATGGTTTTTAATTCAATATAGCGAAGTTCGATTTACATGATTATAGAACAACTATTCCCATTTAGTTTAACTGATTATTATCGATATTAAACTAAAAAATATCCAAAATAATTTGCTATTTGCTGCTATATTATTAGTGTTATATCGAAAATGATGTTCTAATATTATATTTCAATTGATAACATTCGTTTCTGAAATAGGTATACGTCTGATATATATAGATTAACATTAATATCTATATTAAACTAAAAACTATATCGTACCAACAATTTTGCTATTTGATGCCATATTAATTCTACTATATTAAAACGAATATTATTATAATATTTGAAAGAATTGAAATGCGTTCGGTGTACAAGTGAAATACAGATACATGAGAAAAATATCATATGTCAATTGAAAATATTTGTTTCTGAAATTGGTTTGATAACATATAGCTAGTAGTAGCCATTCTGTTGTTTCAATGAATGAATGAAACACTGCTTTATTCAATGTTTACATCCGATTTTACACACACGGCACACGACACAAATTTATAAAAAAAAAGCCTCTAAAATATTTCAAAAATTATCCCTCAAGATAACATTTTGCTCAAAAAATGTATAGTTACTCCCTTAATAATATTCTTTCCAAAAGTAAGCGAATTACTCATTCATAATGGTGTATTTTACTGGAATTTTACGTCCAAGTCAATCGATGTCTCACAGAGACGCGCAGAAACAGGTTCAAAAGGACAGTTACAGGAGAAAAGTACAAAAATAAATATTTCGAAATCCTTAATTATAATATTCAATATTGAATAATTACTCTGCTTAGTAATACTGGATGAATGTTTGTAAAAAATATACTTTATATTATTATATTGCTCAATATTTACGTTATCTAGTCTCTCACTATCACACACATGTCAACGAAAATGCTTTCAAAAAGAGAAAAAACTACAAAATATATTCTTAGTAGCCTAAATTGTATCATTTAAAGTGTTTAGTTCCCTTACCTTAGTACTCAATTCGTCCGATACGTCCGTATTTCACAGTAGAACTACTGTTTGTGGTTATCAATGTGTTCACGATGTTTTTTGATTGCTACATAATCATGTGACTCGTGGTTTCCAAACAAAAACCGGTACCGAATACTAACACAATCAAGTCACCAGCCTCGTTCTCAAACACCGGCTGATGCAACAGTGTTGTTATGACTACCGTCTTCATCAAAAACCACCCACGAAGATTCTCCCGAGTAGTTTTCGACGGCATGATACCGCCCACGAAGATTTCCCGAGCTTTTTCCGAGAGCACCAATTCCATTGACGAAGAATTTTCTGAACAGTTTCCCATTCGTTTCCAATAGAATCTCAACCACCCATGGAGATTTTATGAGTATTTTCCGATAAAATATAATTGCTATAAATGTTGTCATAAACACCTGCTGCCCACGAAGATTCTACTGATTCTGAGAGTCGCTATCGCCCACAATCTGATTAATCTACATGACCACCCACGGATAGTTCCCGAGTATTTGCTTATGTTATTTAAAAGCTATGGCTACCATATAATAAAAATTTTCCAAGAATAGAACATTTACAACTTTTGTAGGAAATGTTATCGAAGAATTGTACATATCGAAACCGTACCGAAATAATAATAATAATAAGTCTTTATTCAAAGGATAAAAAAAAATAGAAAGTTACAATATAGAAAAATAATAATAATTTAGTAATTATATAATAAGTACAATAAAATCAGTATATAATACAAGTATAAATTATGATAATGCTGTATATAACATAATTTAAAATGTAAGATTGCAAGCCAAGCTGGTAGTTGAATGCTAGCCTATTTACTATTTAAAGTGCAATGATCATGCGTAACTTTGGTATAAAACAATGAGATTTGAATAACTCATGATCAGTTGGTTAAGCGGAACGCCGACAGGTAGTTTAAAAGGCTGGCTTGTTTATGAAAAACATTCACTTTAGATCAAAATATTATGGGGATGTTGGGAAAAATATTTTGCCCACCCCTCCCAACCCTGTAGCCTTTCCTTCACTGGCTCTCTCTCCTTTGGCTTACGGACTCACTTTCCCGTAACTCTTCTCTTCTGTATGCCTAAGAGGAGCAGGGTGCACTTTAAATAGATAACAAAACTGTTTTTAAAACGCTCCGTATTCACTAGTTGAAGTTGGCATGTTTTACTTGGAAGCCTAGACGATGTTTTGTTTTAAAGTTGGCAAGATGGAGTATAAAGGATGATGTTCACCCCCACTAAGCTTGGCATAAAGCCGCCTGTCAGACTTTTCTATAGTAGATCGTCAATGCTTATTTGTTCTGAAATATAAAGTCTTTTGTAACATCTTTTTAAAAAACATTGGATCAGCAATTCAAAAATCTGGTTTGCTTGCACGTAAAGGCCCGGTCAAAAGGTTTTAACATTTGCTTCAACATCTGTTCGACTTTGTTGATTGACAATGTTTTTAAAAACGCTTTTAAACTTTTTCAACATTGTTGAAACATTTTGAATCGACGTTGAATTGATGTTGAAAGAGTTTACAAACGTTTAAACATTGCCATTCAACAAAATCGAACGGTTGTTGAAGCCCGGTAATGAAGCAAATGATGAAACCGTTTGCTCGGGCCATGTTAAAAAGAGAGACCATAAGTTATCTTAGAGAGCACAATAGCTTTACAAAGTAGATCAATTTCCCCCTGCGAATTCCCCTCCTTCTTAATTTCCCTAATTACAGACATCTATTGGAGTGCATTCTGGATGGTTTAATTATTTACAGCTAGTACAATTTGCGACGTTCTCAGTACATACCCAGATCAAAGTGCATTCTGGATGGTTAATATAATTAGAGCTATATAACAAATACAATTTTTGAAAGAAATGTTGTCCAACAATTATCGGTTGCGTATATCCGAATTGTACATACCAAGTCAAAGTGCATTCTGGATGGTTAACAAATACAATTTTTGAAAGAAAAGTTGTCCAAGAATTATCGGTTGCGTATCCGCATGGTACATACCCAGATCAAAGTGCACTCTGGATGGTTAATATAATTGGAGCTATAACAAAATTTAATACAATTTTTGCAGGAAAAGTTGTCCAACAATTATCGGTTACGTATCCGTATTGTACATACCCAGATCGAAGTGCATTCTGGATGGTCTTCGTTCACTTGATACATCGATCTACAAAATGAAGGAGATAAATGTTTACACCCACTTGTTTTTGTCAAAGATATGTTATTGAGATATACAACGACGCTGAGAAGTATTATCATCATCATCATCACTATCAACAACAACAACAACAACAACAACAACAACAACAACAACAACAACAACAACAACAACAGCAACAGCAACAACAAGGGAAAACAAACGAACAAACAAAATAACCCCCTAATCAGCTAATTCACGTTAAATGTTTACATCCCCTTGTTTTTGTCAAGGATATGTTATTGAGATATTTACACTGAGAAATATTATCATCATCACCACCACCACCACCACCACCAACAACAACAACAACAACAACAACAACAAGGGAAATAAACGAACAAACAAAATATCCCATACAATCAGCTACACGTTAAATGTTTACACCCACTTGTTTTTGTCAACGATATGTTATTGAGATATTTACACTGAGAAGTATAATTATATCGTAGCTTGAAACCAGCCAATTACCATACACGTTTAAAACAAAACCGGAGACAAAAAGAAAATTGTTTAATTCATAAATCTTTGGTTGCAGCTGCAGCTGTTCAAAACCCTAACTCATTCCATATTAATGGGCCACAAGAAGACGTCAAACTCTACTGTATTATCTAGCTAGCCATTCGCGTACACTTGAGTTAAGTCAACAATTCGTGTTACTGAGTTATCGTCGATAAGATAGTAAGTATTTTGTGTTTATCTAGGATTGCACGTATATATTGTCACTACAACGTAATGAGTTTTACTTTTGTGTGTTAAGCTTTTAAACTTATAAGAGTGAAAGATATTGTGCTAATTTTTTTCGTTGTCGGTTTTTCACGATTATATGAGATGGTGTGTTTCCCAGATGAATATAAAACCATACCATAAGCTTAAGTTATTTTTTTCTCGTTGAAAATTATGCAAAAGATTACAATTTGAAAACCTGAAGCAAGAGTTTATCATTTGAATAGAGTTTGTCGATGTCAGTTTTTTCATGATTATGAGATGGACGTGTGTTTCCCAGATAAACATCACAACATACCAAAAGCTGAAATTAGTTTTTTTCTCGTTGAAAATAACGCAAAAGATTACAATTTGAAAACCTGAAGCAAGAGTTTATTATTTGAATAGAGTTTGTCGATGTCAGTTTTTCACGATTATGAGATGGTATGTTTCCCAGATAAACATCACAACATACCAAAAGCTGAAATTAGTTTTTTTCTCGTTGAAAATAACACAAAATATTACAATTTGAAAAACTGAAGCAAGAGTTTATTATTTGAATAGAGTTTGGGAATAGTAGTACGACTATATATAATTATATAAATAAGACAAAATGTCTCGAGCGCATGAAATATACTCACTTATTTTATTGCAATAGTAAGGTAAATGTTTTTCGCTTTAGTAAATATTTGACAACTACAAACTATAATTTCTTACAATGATTGAACAGACAAACTTCAAAAAGATTATTACTTTGAAGTTTGGCATTTAATTTAAATCGGAAATAGCAATGATATAGCTAGTAGCTTATAATATTTAATTACTCAAATATATTTTTTTATTTTCATTCAGTATTTTTCTTGCATTAAAATGTATATATGTACGATTTTAGATTACAGCTAAAAATATTTTACTGTTTATTTTTTTTCAATATTTTATTGTTTTCAGTTCTGCCTCAGTATAATTTGTTAGTACTAACGTTGCTAAGCAACCGCTAAAGTTAAAATTTGGATGAAAGTTTTATCTGTTCTGGTGTTTAGTACTTATCAGTTGAAAGGTAGAAAAGCGTTTGACTATAGCTTTAATCAATATTCAAATTAGGTTTTACTTCAATAGATTGTGTTTATTATTCATCATGTATGTGAAAGAAGAAAATACCATTATGAAAATAAAACAGCGCTCCTTTTTGCATAAAAAAATCGAAAATCATATCATTTCGAAGGAAACTCTAAATCAATAAAATTTCTTAAAATGTTCGCCTTTATACAATTTCATGGCTTTTCTTCACTAGTTAGCGTGTTGATAGTTTGGCTTGTATACTGAAAAAGAAACTGCCGTGTTTGCATTGTTTAATTTGTGTTATTTATTAGTCTTTCAGATAGCAGTTGTTACTAATGCATCATAATTTAACCTTCAATTCGGCAGTTTCGCCGTAAGGATGGACAACTTTTTTCTTTACTAGTTAGCATGTTGACTAGTTTGGCTTGTACCGAAAAAGAAACTGTCGTATGCTGTTTTTGTTTAATTTGTGGGATGCATTGTGTGTTTGTTTTTATTAAGGAATTGTTGTTAATGCAACATAGTTCAACGTACAATCAGGACAATTTTTGAATCAGAAATAAACGGACTCAGATAGAAAAATCCAGATGGCATCTGTACTAGATTGAGAATTTAAAGAAAGCATGCACAACAGATTAAGTCAGTGGTAAAGGATAAACTAAAACAGTAAGGTCTATAATAATAAAGTGCAGCTCATTAAAAGTTGAAATTCAAAGTTTGAAAATTGATTTCTTTTTATTTATTTTATATTATCTTGAATTTCAGATATTGATTAAATCTACAACTTCATGTGTTCCATGAAAGACACAAAGGAACAAGCGCCAAGCATCTCATCTGGACCATCAAGAACAAAGTCCCAGCATGTCCCAGCACCTCCAGATAAGGACCCTGAAAGACCCAGATTATTCGCTTGCAATCGAGTTGAATTTCAGAAAAAGGATGGTGAATATGAGCGCAAGCAGGCGATAAGACAATTATATACTAGCAGGGGTATAGTGGGGAAACATCTACGAGATGAAGTTCACTTTATAACTAAAGTACAGATCAAGAAAACAAAGACCCCTATTCCACCATCAAGCAGTGAGAGAACCCAGGCGGATGATGCACATACAGAAGATATAAATGTGGAGGAAAATGAACCAGAAAAAAGAATGGATAGTACTAGTTTATTTGAGCCTCGGTCTCCCTCAAAGAGCAAAAACGTTGATCTACTATGGTCTGAAAATAGTACAGATGACCACACAGATGTTATGCGGCTTGTTCGTACTCTGTCCCGAAGATTGAATCAAAATAGACTACTTCTACAGCGAAGTCGTCAAGATAGACCTACTGCCAGCTTTGCAGCACCAACTAAAGGAGAGATCAACCTCCTTTTGAAAAGTCCTGAGGCTAAGAAGGCGATAGAAGCTAAAAGATGCAAAGGTCACCAAATATTGCTATTCAATCGTGGTAGGGCCTTGTCGTTACCAGTCTCCAACTATTTCTCGGTTGATAAGAAACCATTTCGAATCCCGATGGGCGTGGTGAGGCCCTCTACCGGGAGGGTAGAGATAGAAAGGCAGAACAATTGTAATAATGACAAGAAGCTATGTTCTACTTGTAAGCAAAGGACAAGTGTGCACTAATAATAATAATAATAATAATAATAATAATAATAATAATAATAATAATAATAATAATAATAATAATAATAATAATAATAATAATAATAATAATAATAATAATAATAATAATAATAATAATACACCCTATGCAAAAAGAGCAAGGGACTGGGAACGAGCAACACGAAACACCATGAACAATAAAATATTTCAATAACATTTTTCCCTTATAAGAAAGAACATGTCGAAATTAGTAATTTTGTAGAGTTCTGTTGTCATAAATTGAATCACTCCAGAGTTATGAGCATTTAAAATGTACCAAAAACGCGAAAGCGAGGCTCTAAAGACCCAAACGCAAAGTTTAAGCCAAATCTTTGTAAATTCAAAAAGCTGTAACTTTTGATCAGTTTATGTTACTACATTGAAATTTTGGAATATCACTAATTTCAATGTGCTTTTTATAATTAAAGCAATGGTGTCTTCTAATACTGATTAAGTAAGGAATTGCCTTTTTGCATAGGGTGTATAATCTTTATTTATTCTCACTAAATATGATAGCACACAAGTGCTAGTTTGAGCGAGCAAGTAGAACTTAAAGACGCAGTGCAGTAGAACTTAAAAACGCAATAGACCTCAGATTGTCAGATTTATCATAATCATCATTCTCATCTGAGTATTGGATTGTCTACCGGTACAACGTACTGTCTGTTCTCGGAGCTCGAGGCAGTTTCATATACTAACCACACTCATAAACGCAAATGTGAATGCGTAAAGCAATGCACGCCTTCACCATGATAGCAGTCCGTTAAGTCTACCACGTTTCTCATGCTGAGACGTCTGTTCTCAGTTTCTGTTATCCCTGCTTAGGATAGGAGAGGTCCATTTATTTTTTTAGTATAAGGGATGGACCATTAGATTTGTGAGGGGGGGGGGGGGGGGGGGGTGGGTTGGGCAAATACCAAAAAAAAATTCGAGCACAGCCTTAAAGAGAAAAAAAAAAATTCGAGCACAGCAAATATTCTGAAAAAAAAAAAAGATTGTGCAAGATGAAAAAAAAAATTCGTGCACATACTTAGAGTGGGAAAAACCCCTTTACCTTTACATGATGAAATGGACCACCGTTACTATAATTATCGCTATCATCATCATCATCTTTGCATCATCATCATCATCATCTTTGCATCATCATCATCATCATTATTATCTTCAGTATTACCATCACTGTTTCTACCACCACCAACAGCAGCGCATATTAGATGTCAAAAACATCGTCACCATAACTTCTTAACTAAGATTATATTACAGGGTTCGTGCTAATGTCAGTAAACAAAATCTAAGGAGTTTTCAAGGAGTTTTCAAGGACCAAAAAGCAATTTTTAAGCACTTTTTGCGACAACTTTAATATATAAATGATATTCCTGTCATTGTTAACGTCGCACAGAATGACCAAATTTTATCAAAATGTACCTTACTTTAGCTAGAATTAAGGAGTTTTTAAGGAGTTTTTGAAGATTTTCTAAAAGAATTTCAAGTGCCCTTAAAAACGTAAATCAAATCTAAGGAGTTTTCAAGGAGTTTAAGGAGTAGCACGAACCCTGAATTATTATGTACGTGAACGAACAAGTATTGAAAGTATAACAATGTTATTACGAATGTCAGTCGGATTACCACGTCTAATCGCAATAAAAATGATTTCTTTTGAACATGATTTGACTGAGTTGTTATGCATGTGTACTCAACTCGAACTTCTTGAATCCCTTCTATTGTTTAAATCCACCAATCATGAACGTTGGTTATGAGCATACCCCCATACCCACCCCAAGCAAGGTCAGATCGTGTTTATGCTAGCTGGTTTCAATGTGAACGTTCGTTTTGCAAGGTAAGTTCTCTCCGTTCTCTGTCTAAATTCTCAACCTTATCCTCGAAATGAAAATACAGTTAACAGTTATCAAAGCGAGCGACTTCATGACAATGATTTGCAACTGATGTTGACCATAGCGCCGAGCGAGACTGTTACGGCGAAAGTTATTGTCAAAACATATTCTATAAAAGAAGACACTTTTAATGTGGATCTCTAGTTAGTCGGTAATAGAGACGTATCTTTGATAATGGGGTCAGTGCGAGACGAGAGAATATCATCTAGTTGTATACGTACTTGAGGAAAGTTGTAAATGAAGACACTTTTTATGTAGATCTCTAGTCGGTAGTAGCGACTTATTAATATGTTTGATAATGGGATACGAGAGATAGCAGTATACGTACTTGAGGAAAGTTGAGAAACTGTTTTGACATCGCATGACAGATTGATTAAGTACCAATGAAGATTCGTTTATTTAGATTTTATTGTTTTATATTTGTTTTAAGTCGTTTGGTGTCAAAACGGGACGAACTCAATTTGAGACGAAGAAGTCGTTTGACTTTGTTGAATTTACGAACAAAATTTATGGATGATTTGATTCAGTGCACAGTGACTTTAGTGGTGATCAGATTGCAGTACGTATACTTTCGGATTGGGTATTACTTTCAGATTAGTCAAAGTATAGTTACTAGTCTTACTATTGAGCATTGGTCAAAGCTGTAATTCAAGACAATTGGAGATTAAATAGACTGATAAAATGCAAATAAAAATTAAAGAGAGCAGATTTTTCTATAAGTTATGAAGAGACGTAATATTTTTAAGTTAAAATTTTGTCGACTTATAAATTGTATATGTTCTTGACTGCCCGTTGTGATTGGCAATATTCTTTGATATTTCAGAGTGTGTCAAAATATTAGAATAAAGATGTTGCGAAATACACATACAAATACAGTGACTTTATTTCACGGCTCAGTGAAAATTACTCTAAATAGTTAAGCTAATTGAAGCTAATGAACCTTTCATTCTGCTAAGGGGCGGACCATTAGATTTTTTTTGGGGGGGGGGGGGGGGTGGACAATGTGTTTTTGTGCAGGAATTTTTTTTTGTTTGGTCATTGTTGATGATTTTTCTTTAATGCTCTGCTCAAATTTTTTTTTTGCCCAACACAACAACAAGAAAACGATGGAATTAAAGGTGCATTAATGAGAACCACTCTAATGCACTTAATAATAATTAAATTATTTTTATTACTAGTATTATATTAATATTATTATTGTCACGCCAGAATCTCGTCACGCAAGTGACCATCAGTTTGTTTAAAATTGCTGTCACGCTAACAAATGAATTGCACGGAGTGTCAAGATGATTCACCAGAGTATTCACTAGATCAAGTCTCTGAACACTGTTATTCAGACTCATGTTGGATTGTGTATGTGGACAAAGTATATGACATCACACATTTTTTTAATGAGGTACGTATCAGAATTGAAAACCCCTAAGAATTGCCTCCCTTGCAGCCGTTTTTAGTGTCGGGCTCCCTGTGTCTACCTACATTTGCTTATTTATTTTTGATAAATTGATGAGTTGATTGATTGGCTGACTGACAGACTGATTGATTGATTTATACAGTGATTGACTGATTGATTGATTGATTGATTTATACATTGATTGACTAATTGATTGATTGATTTACACATTGATTGACTGATTGATTGATTTATACATTGATTGACTGATTGATTGATTGATTTATACATTGATTGACTAATTGATTGATTGATTTATACATTGATTGACTGATTGATTGATTGATTTATACATTGTTTGACTGATTGATTGATTGATATATACATTGATTGACTAATTCATTGATTGATATATACATTGATTGACTGATTGATTGATATATACATTGATTGACTGATTGATTGATTGATTTATACATTGATTGACTAATTGATTGATTGATTTATACATTGATTGACTGATTGATTGATTGATTTATACATTGTTTGACTGATTGATTGATTGATATATACATTGATTGACTAATTCATTGATTGATATATACATTGATTGACTGATTGATTGATTTATACATTGATTGACTGATTGATTGATTGATTTATACATTGATTGACTAATTGATTGATTGATTTATACATTGATTGACTGATTGATTGATTGATTTATACATTGTTTGACTGATTGATTGATTGATTGATATATACATTGATTGACTGATTGATTGATTGATTTATACATTGATTGACTGATTGATTGATTGATATATGCATTGATTGACTGATTGATTGATTGATTTATACATTGTTTGACTGATTGATTGATTTATACATTGATTGACTGATTGATTGATTGATTGATTTATACATTGATTGACTGATTGATTGATTGATTGATTTATACATTGATTGACCGATTGATTGATTGGTCGATTGATTAGTTGATTGACTGACTGATTGATTGATTAGTTGAGAGATTGATTTATTGATTGAGTAAGAAATTGATTGACTAATTCATTGATTGAATGATTGATTGATTAGTTGATTGATAAATTGATTGATAGATTGATTGATTAGTTGATTGATTGATTGATTGACTGATTGATTGATTGACTGACGGATTGGTTTATTGATTGATCGATTGATCGATTTATAGATTGATTAGTTGATTGATAAATAGATTGATTGATTGACTGATTGACAGATTGATTGATTGACTGATTGATTGAATGATTGACTGATTGATTGATTGACTGAGGGATTGGTTGATTGATTGATTGATTGATTGACTGATTGATTGACTGATTGATTGACTGAGGGATTGGTTGATTGACTGAGGGATTGGTTGATTGAATAATTACCTTGATCATTGCAAATCTTTCACATTCCTTTCATTCCTTGCTTTTATTGTCCCATTCCTTTTATTGTCCCATTCCATTCCATACAAACTGATTATACATGTCCTCCACTTGCAGCATCCTGGCGGATATGAAATCCTGTTAGAAAATATAGGTAAAAAAACTATTTCAATTTTTTATGCATGTTTATGCAATGACTACAAAAGAATAGACCCCGGGGGAACTCCCTTAGGAAATGGATAGGGGTGCTCTACGGACCTTTTAGGGTCGAAAATAAGACCCTTGCGTACCATTTAGGGTCTCGAACTGGCACAGTACCTTTTAGGGTCACTCCCCCCCCCCCCCACTCCCCCCGGGCAATAGACCTTTCTCACCAAGCAGCCAATCATAATGCAAATGTCCAGCAAGCCTCACTCTGACTTAATATAACAAAGTCACTGTTTTCAATGAGTCAGAGTGAGGCTTGTCTGGCATTGGTATACACCTATTTCAATTAACGTTGTCCATCTGGAATGGTTGATCTGAGACCGATAGGAATTGTGGGAGCTCGTTAAACTGCAAATGCACTATTATAATCACGCTTGAATAATAATGTTTACTTCTGAAATACTGTTATCTGTAGTTCAGCACCATTCAAGTGTGACTAAAACAATGTATTTGAAATTTAATGAACTCACACAATTCCTATCGGTCTCAGATCAACCATTCCAGATTGACAATGTTAATTGAAATAGGTGTATAACTAGACTAGCTGCTTCATGAGAAAGGCCTTAGTACTAATACAAGTGAGATTTCTTCTCTGATCTCGCATGTGACTTTACAACTGTAACTGTAACTGCAACTCTTTTGTCTATGCCCCATGTTTTTCACAGGTATCCAGATAACGCAGGAATCCTAAATCTCGATTTTCTCCAAAACACCACAAGAATGCAAGTTCTGCAGACTACTGTGTACACTGCTGTTAGCTTACTTCAGCAGTTTTCATGTGTAAACCAGATTGCTCTGCAATGTAAACTTGAATAAGCAATGTTTTTCTCACCACCATGTCTTATGTCACTCTCGTTCATCCTTCAGGAACAGATGCCACTACAGCCTTCAAGGACACAGGGCACTCTAAAAAAGCAAGAGAAATGCTGTCACAATACTTCATTGGAAACTTAGTAAAGGTATGCTGTATTGTCACCCCAGTAATCACTTTTAATTTAAACAAAATTTTCAAGCTGAAAAAACAGTAATCATTTATTTTATGCTTATAGGAAGAAAGAATCTACAAGAATAAGCTACAAAAAGGTAATCATATGACACAATCTTCTTTTGCTCATGCATGGTAACACATATATTTACTAACGCGTGTAGTAACGAGGTATATAAAACCTGATCCTTGATCCACAAAAAGCTGGAAATTCTGATCCCTAAAACCCCCAAACCAGGACCTACAAACAGCACTACAATAACTGCATGCAATGATATTAAATATGATTTATTAGTCGAATAATATGAACATTTTTTAATTTTTAGAGGTTTCTGATATGTTTTTTTTTTAATATTTCAGGGAAAAAATGCCGACGTTGTATTTCAAAAATGAAAGACGAAGACAAGAAATTCTTAGATAGTAAAGATAGCACTGACAAACTGCAAATATAATAGAGTGCTAATATATATTCAAGGGGGCATTCAATAAATTCATTTAATATTTATGCACAACTATAATTGCAAATATAGAATTAAAATTGTAGAAATGTTTTTAAGGTAAATTGTAATGTAGAAATAGAAAAATGTAAATAAATTATTTTCTATTCAGTCCTTAATTGTACTGTGCAGTATTCAATTTATAATATTTTATGTTCACGTTTTCCTGATTTATACTATATGGGCTTCCTGTGTCAGGATGGAACCAAGAAGGGACTGGGTAGAGAGAAAAGGGAGGAGGCTATCTGATGAAATCACAGCTGCACGTGTGAAATCACAGCTGCACGTAGCGATAGCCAGGAAATTAAAGTGGCATAGTTTTCTGGACTAAAGAGTAAATATTGTAAATATTTATAACACATGGTACATGGTGTATAACACGCGTTCTGTTTAATGTTTTGAGACACCTTACGCCGAAATAACATATAGAGAAAGATTGTTGATCGGTAGAAAGTTAACGGAAAAAAAAATAAAAGAACGTTTATATCAATTGCAGGGAAATTTGTTTAAAAATTAACAAAAAGAATGAGCTTGTATTTGAATAAAACAAAGAAATGAGTATGTACCAGTGTAAGTCAATATGGAATATTTAATCAAGCGAATTTTTACAGAAATAACGATTCATAATGAGATCGAACGAAAGAAAAACTGATCGTTCTGAATTCGAAAACTGAATGAGAGATCGAACGTTTCGAAAAGAATGAGATCGAACGTAGAATAAGTGATCATTTAGAAAAGAATAAGATCCAACGAAAGAACAACTGATCGTTCTGAATTTGAAAACTGAATGAGAGTCGAATGAGAGATCTATCGTTTCGAAGAGAATGAGATCGAACGTAGAATAACTAATTAAAGTAAAGCTAAACTGAAGTGATGCGAATAAAAATCTATCTGGCAGCTGTACTTCACAAAGATTACCCAATTCGTCACACCAAAATTCATATATTTTTCATGGCATTATTATCTCAATTGGCAAATTGACATATCGCCCCCCATTCATTACTAATCAGCAGTATCTCAAAATATTTTGAATCATTTGTTTTGGTTTCTAAAATATCAATTGTTTCTCCTGGTTGTTCAATTACATACAAATCATACAACTTATTGTTCGATTCATTTGCTATAAACTCTCCGATTCGTTTACATTGTTTAACGTTTGCTTGTCGCCAACGTCAACTATATGTCGTAACTATAGCAACAGAGTCTATCATAACACGAGAGGCCGTCCATTCACCGATCGATAGTCATGCAGTGTTACAATTCGGTGTTAACTCCACCATGGTGGCTTTAAGTCAGAAGTTTACAAGCGATGCTAATACCTACTTTGTGTAAAACTCGTGGACGAACAAATAGGGATCTGCTGCAAGGGATTTAAAGTGAGTGTTACAATTAGACTTAGAATTAGACCACAATAGTGGTGTTATCGTTGAATAGTTTCTCAACCATTGGCACACGACGATCACCATCTTGTAGTCTTCTCGTAGTTTATGTCATGTTTAATTGATGTACAATACTTTGTAAGTACTATGAAACCACAGTTTAATCTAAGATTTCAACCCTCGTAGCTTGAAGGAAATTCCTATTAGTAAACGAGTGTTTAGATCTTTATGGTCTAGTAGCTAGTCGTATTGTGATTTCAAGTCCTACACATCTATGCCTTGAACATTGAGGTGAGCGACTAGTTATATATATATAAGTCAATCTTGTTCTTTGAAATCATTGCGATTGTCAGTACAAATCTTGTACAACAGATACGAACACACATTATTGTACAATATTATTTTATTCTGTGGAATATTTTTATAATTGTTACCGACTACAACGAGCGCTATATATAACATAAAATTTAACTTCGATCGCGGTTTTTCAGCCCAATCGTATTTATCATTCTCGACTTTTAAACTTAAAAACCACACACAGTATGTTAGAACTCTGAACTATGGTGAATTTTAATTGTGACGAAAACTGGAAAGGCTATATAAAAGTATAACGTTGGTCATTATTGACACTATTTTTACGACCATCTGAATCAATCAATATAGTGCTGAAGGGAAATTGCAACAATTGAATGCAAACTGATTTATATATTCGAATGTTTGATTGTAAACGTTACAATTAGTAATACTATAAACTAATATTTTCAAGTAAATATTTTCAAAATTAAAGAATTTATTGATTTCATGGGTGTTGATTTTTTATCGACATTTCGAAATCGTCGGTTCATTTCGAGTTACATTTTCTTTTTTTTGTGATATTTTTATAAATGAATAGAAAATACGTTTTAGGTTTTTACAGGCATTTTTCATTTTGTATTGTACAATATGTTTATGATGTAAGACTGTTTAAAACATGGCGATTAATTTTCAATCGTCACAATGTCATATCGAATATTAGGAGATTTGTTCGATTAGTAACCAACCAATTTAGTTCGATATTTTATCATTTGAGTTAGCTTTTCTATCATTTGAGTTAGCTTCTCCACCGAGAAAATTCGAATTTTTTTTGATCATTTTAGTGAATTTTTCAATATATATTTTTTTACTTAAATCTGATCTTGACATTTCTAAATCGTCAAGAATGGTTAGGCATTAGAAATTCAATCTCTCGGATTAGAGTCATATCCTATTAAATAAGTGAACCATTTCCAATGTGAAACTTCTCATGTCTGTTTTCCCAATTTGCAATTACTATGGAATATTGGCTTAGGTAAGTGCTTCGGTAAACGAAGTTTGTCTTGGACAATACGATGTACAAATTCATAGTTTTGCTTGCCAAGAATTGCCACTTGTGGACATTGGTGAAATGTTTAAAGTGGGTGATGTCAAAATCGAAAAAGGGACTAGAACTGTGCAATTATGATGGCATGAAACTTAGAGGTTTTCAAAAACTGCTTTTATGATTTTAAAATCGTTGCTTTTAACCGCTAAAAGATTACAATTTTAGAAGCTTATTCACCGTAGTACGCTAAATATAACAAACCCAGTACACTGAATAAACATATGCAAAGCTTCTGTCAACGAAAAAAACAAAGTAACACTTTGGCGACGAAAAAATCCTGGCGAAAAATTTGAATTCATGAATATAAATGAGTCGCTTTAATAGGAGAGGCGTAAAATGGGATATTATTTCAAAGCAATTAAGTTTTCTCTAAAAAAACAATCTTTTATATCATGGTAATTATCACGTAAAAAGGTTGTTGCTGTTTTTCAAATTCATAAAGATCAGGAACACTTCCCTTTGCTTCCTGAATGCTAATATGTTGGTTTAGATAACAATTGTTTTGCCGCTGGGTATATCGATTTTTAGATATCTAGCCAGGGTTTGAGTGGTTGCCACGGTGATGGTTTCACAAAAATATTTGCTTATATTTCGGCAAGATGCTGTAGAATTCATAAATTTGATAGACGTAATAATTTTAATAGCTGAGGAAAAAGCTAGTAGGAATTAACAAAACAGATTCTTTACAATGAACATAAAATATTAACGATAACATGTAGAGTTTTCGATAAACAAATATTTTAAATTGTCCTGCCGTATGAACCGTTTTTATTAAAACGTTAGTATTTTCGCTTTGATTGACATCGTTTGACTAAATTTCTTTCTTTTTAATTAAAATCAGTACAGTCAAGGTGCTCTCCCTTATTTGAACAGTCTTTGGCAATTAAGTATATTAGGTCTTGAGCTAGAAAACTGTAAATGGTTATTACGTCTTCCTCCTTAAATAAAGATATTGTATTGTATATCCATTAACTATTTCAAAAAGCAAGAAGCACCATTATTATATTACAGCAAAAATTTTCAGTATTTTTTTTTCATTTCCCAATATTTTGTTTTCGTGTATTACTAAATCGTGTTTTTCTGTAAATGGTTATTACGTCTTCCTCCTTACATAAAGATATTGCATTGTATATACATTAACTATTTCAAAAAGCAAGAAGCACCATTACAGAAAGAAATTTCCGTGTTTTTTTTTTTTCATTTCCCAATATTTTGTTTTCGTGTAAATTTTGTTTTTCTGTAAATGGTTATGACGTCTTCCTCCTTAAATAAAGATATTGTATTGTATATACATTGGTTATTTCAAAAATCACTAAGAAGCATCATTACAGCAAGAAATTTCCCTGTTTTATTTTCATTTCCCAATATTTTGTTTTCGTGTAAATTTTGTTTCTCTTTAAAATAATGGTTATTGCGTCTTCCTCCTTAAATAAAGATATTGTATTGTATATCTATTAATTATTTCAAAAAGCAAGAAGAAGCATCATTAATATTAAAACACGAAGTTTCAGGGTTTTTTTTTTTTTTTTTCATTTCACAATATTTTGTTTTCATCCAATTTTGTTCTCAACTTTGTTCTTTAAAGCAAGAAGTTTCAGGATTTTTTTCATTTTCCAATATTTTGTTTTCGTTCAATTTTGTCTCATTTTGGTAACTATATGGCACTCAAATATTTTAATTTATATCCTGAAGATATTGTATTGTATATCCATTAATATATCCCTTAATATATAAAAAGCAAGAAGCAGCTCATTACAGCAAGAAGAGTTTCATGTTTTTTTTTTTTTCATTTCCAAATATTTTGTTTACGTTCAACTTTGTTCTCATTTTGGTAACTATAGAATTCAAATATTTTAATTTTATATCCTGATGCTGAAATCTAGCTAGTATTCTTATCGTGAATTTCTTTTCCATTTGTTCACATTTTTTTCTTTTTTCTATTCTATCAATAAATTTTCTTTTCTGTTTCCTTCCTTGAACTCACTTTTTACGCTTTATTTTCAAACAGTCCAATTTGGATCTTAATATGTCATTAAGATGTCATTTTAACGTCGCCACCATTGACAGTTTACATTGGACGTTCACATTCACTTTCAAATTGTGCAACATACACCCATTTAAAAAAAAAATGTCATCGCCAAAAGCGGAGAGCGTTAGGCGATAGGTCATTCAAAGACCCAAGTGCACTGTCTACGGGTATAATCTAAAGTATCCATATAAAAGCAGAAGCGCTGTGTCTTCTGGGCACGTCACATTTTCAGTCCTTCGACAAGCCATATAACTCTCCAGTGGAGATCGTTGTTTAGTGGAGCTGGCATGATTGATAATTTCACGACTTAGGATTATACCCATAGTGCACTTGGGTCTCGGAATGACCTATCGCCTATCGCTTTTGATGACAACCTTTTTTGAAATAGGTGTATCTATCTTCCATATCTATATCTATCAGTCTTCCGGCAATTACTAGTTATTCATTCTTCTCTGTTTTCACTTCGTTGTCCGTTTATTATCTGCAGATTAACATTTAAAAACTAGTAATTTTGTTTACTGATTATCTGGATTTTATTTCCCTGTTAGCAGTCTCTTGTTGTGATTTCTGACAAGAAATGATAAGTTATTCATTCTTCTCTGTTTTCACTTCGTTGTCCGTTTATTACCTCCACATAAACATTAAAAACTAGTAATTTTGTTTACTGATTATCTGGATTTTAGTCCCTGTTAGCAGATCTAGAGTCTCTACTCGTTACGATTTCTGAGCAGAAAGAAACACTGCTAACATGGCTAACGTGAAAGGATTTTATAAGCATGCATTGTCATACATATATTCTACTATCATTATGATGCTTTGCCTTTCGTCTTTTATGTGTCTGAAAATAAAAAAATGTCTATGTATAGATGGCTGATATTGCGTGGACTAATAAAGGCGACAACGATATGAGAGAGATTTATTTGTTTGGTATGATGAAGTTTTTTCCATCTGAATTCCGCCATTTATTTTGTTTTTCAAAACTTTATCAGTTTTCCTTTTTATCATGTCGAATACTCTTTGCTGTAAAATTATGCATGAGATAACATCGATCAGGATAATAGGGTAATGGGCTCCTGCATCGATACATCTATAAGATAAAAAGATTATAAAATGATTTTTTTCCGTCTACATAATATTTAATATATTTCTTATTATATTTTCATGTTTTTATCATGGAGATGTATTTTTCACTAAAACTCACATATTCTCATTTTTTTTCTTGATTTTTTGCCGTCTACATATTATTTAATATATTTCTTATTATATTTTCATGTTTTTATCATGTAGATGTATTTTTCACTAAAACTCACATATTCTCATTTTGTTCTTGATTTTTTCCGTCTACATATTATTCTATATATTTCTTATTATATTTTCATGTTTTTATCATGTAGATGTATTTTTCACTAAGATTCACATATTCTCATTTTTTCATTTTCTTTTCATTAAATTTTGATGACTTTTATGTATATTCACCATTAAGTGGGTTGGTGGTTTTGAAATATCTTTAATATATAAACTCACTACGTGACGTTATTAGTATTATTTTGTTTTAACTTTATGTATTGGCTGCCGGCTTAGTCGCATAGCTACGTATATAACACAAAAGGAGAAACAAAGTTTGTCTAGAATATTCTCAACTGAATAACACGATAAAACTATACATGTACAAATAGTTAGCGCGCGCTAGTAACGTTTTCCATTGTGACCCTGAAGATGGACAATTTGTCTGAAAGCTTGGTCGTTTTTGTTTAATTAAAACGTAGTTGAAACAATATATGCATCCAAAATGTCAAAACCTACTTACCAAGAAACGAACGATAAAACTAGTTGCTAAGCGGAGATGAGTACTTGGTTACGTTCCAAATATACTTGCAAAATCAGCCAAAGATTTGTGTTTTTTTTTTACCCGATTATTCTGTCTTTTTTCAATTGTTCTTAACGTTAGTTGTTTATGTATTTTTCAACAGTCCAATACGGTTGGCTGTAAACTTATCTTTGATGAATGGCTATCACCTTGCTTTATTGTAATAATACCAATATCGATCTACCAGAGCCATTGATATAACATATTAAAAACCGGTACACCAATTTCAAAAGGGTTGTCTAGGAAAAGATGCCTTTCTAAGGGGCTGTTTATATGGAAGCGAGTTGTCCCTGCTAGCCGGGTTAACTCTATTGTCTTGAATTCCCCGGGGAAGACAGAACAAAGTGTTATCCCGGCTAGCAGGGACAACTCGCCATCATATAAACAGCCCCTAAGATTAAAAGGATTTATAGGCATGTAAACATAAATATCTGATTTGTTTTGCTGTTTTTGTGGACGTTAAAACTATTTGAATATCAGAACTAGTACTGGGCAAAATCTTAAGACATGTTGTATGCAGAGAAAAGAGAATATGGAGTATACACCTATTTCAAAAAACGCTGTCAGAAGGAGATCTGAATCTGCAATCTGAGACCAAAATGAATTCTGGGGTACGGCAGTTTTTTCTCATTAAAAAATCGTTTGCGTGCACTTTCTGGCTTCTGATATGGCGATGGTAAAATATAAATCTGAAGGTGCTAAGTGCAAAAAAAACAGGGCCAATTCATTTCGGTCTCAGATTGCAGATTCAGATCTCCTTCTGACAACGTTTTTTGAAATAGGTGTATATCAAGTTTTGTCAACAGATGTTTTGGTCAGTGATCACGTTCATCAATGTGTGTCGATTTCATATCAAACTCCTTTTTTCCGGCTCTCATTTTTTCTATTTTTAACGTTACGTAACCCTTCTAGTATTGTTCATCTATTCCTAATGTAGAAGTCATGGAGACTACGAAACGTTGTCAAATTATTTCGCGGATATTTATTTTAAATTGTATACTCAGTTAGAAGTTTCGAACTTTCTATTTTAATTCTATTTTTTTCTTTCATTATTTTTCTTTCGTTCCTTTTTTTTTTTTATCATTTCTTCCATTATCATTTGACATGTTCTTCTTTCGTTTCTCTTTTCTCCTTAAATGCAAATTATTAATGGTTTTCTCTCTCTCCCTCTTTCGTTCTTTCTTTTCATTCATTCTGTCCTTCCTTTCTCAGTTCTATTTTCTTCCTTCTTTTCTCCTTTAAATGCAAATTAATATTTATCTGATCTAATCTCTTTTATTGATTTAAGATCTAGCTCGTATGTTATTTGCCGCTTATCCATTCATTAGCATCTGCTAATTGGACATATATCAGACAAATTAAAGTTTAGTTTGTTCAACTATAGCAAATAGAGAAAAGTCAAAATGTTTCAGCAAATGAGCAATTTATTCTCGCTCCGTAGTTTTCTTGGAAACTAATTTTTACCTGAGGAGAAAATGTTTACGCAGCTTAGGGCAATATATATATAATGTTATGCAATATGCCAATAAAAATATAAAGTAAAAACTTTCTAGAGCAAGAAAAATTGAAAACCTTTGTACTCTCTGTCAATTATTTTTAGTCGTCCACTTACTTGAAACAGATGTCCTATGTTTTAATACACAAACAATAGATGTTAAACTGCACCTCCCCTCTATTTCATTTCCATCTCGGTTTCTTTTTCATTTACACCTCCCGTTGCCAACCTAGACAACACAACTAATTCAAACTAATGTCGATGATCGAGACTACAAAAGCCTTAACGTATTAGTGGAACAAATAGTTTGGTTTTGGATTCTTAGAGTCAGGTAGGTTGTCTAGTAAATATTTTCGTTAAAGCAGTCTATTTTTCTAAATTAAAAGAATAAGGTTTTGCAAAGATAGGTAAACATTTTTGAAACAAATTAGAATAGTTTCGTCAGGTAGGTCGTCTAGTAAATACTTTCTTTAAAGCATTCTATTTTTAAATGAAATGAATAAGGTTTTGCAAAGATAAGTAAATATTTTTGAAACAAATTTCAGTGGTTTGACGTTTTCCCATATCGTTTGCTATAAGGCAATGTGCCGCCACTAAATAGGGCATGGTTTGGGCATTAAACAGGTTACGCATTCTTAAACAGGATCTAGAATTATGACAAAAGACTGTAGGTTTCATTTTTATGTGTTTCTTAGATAGGGTACTGGTTCTATTATATTTTAAAAATACGTTTGCACTAATGCGCCTTACTATTCACACTATAATCCATCTTTTCGCGTGATTTGTCTTAATATAGGTACTCTCCCGAGTAGGGTACTGATTTCATTTTATTTAAAGAAACGTTTGCACCAATTTGCCTTGTATTCTAATCACTCTGCAGTGAACCGCATACAAAATATTTATATACTTATCAATATACAACTACACAACTATATCCAGGAGGGAGCATCTCATTTATTTAGCCATTTATATCATGTCTAGTGTACATTGATAACGTGAGGATAATTGCACAATATTAGATTTAAAGAAAATTTAGTGAGAATGGCTAGTAAAAGAGATAGAGTACAAATACTAAAAGTGTGCAACATAAATACCACTAAATACTGCTAAATTATGCAAATTCTTTTGTTCTCTATTGTTTAATCAACACTATTTGGTGGTAAATAGTACAAAGTATTGCACACTTTTAGTGTTTGTACTCTACCTTCGATGGTAAACTCAATTACTATTTGACTTATATATACCCCTGTTACCCAATTACTATGCATAGTAATGTACACATTCCAACTGAATACACTTCACTAAAACAAATTGCACCTGCAATTGTTATAACATTCCGTAAATAAATACATTTACTATTCGGGACTACCACTAAAATGGAATCCATCTTTTCGCGTGATTTCTCTTTATATAGGTACTCTTGCCGAGTAGGGTACACTGATATGATTTCATTTTATTGAAGAGACGTTTGCATCAAAGTGCGTGATCATTTCGCGTGATTTTTCTCAAATAGGGTATGGATTTTGTCATCTCGCCGACAGTATCTTAAAGTAAAATAAATAGTCTCCCCTAAGCAGGGATAGCAGGAAACGGAGAAAATTACCTCTCAGTTTTTACATTAGCAACATGGTGGTCTTAACGGAGTACTATATATGAAGGCGCACATTGCTGTCACGAGGGTGTTAGATGGGTCAGTTTTTTAGACCTCTGCATGGTCGCCCCGAGACAATTTTTAAAAGAATAGTTTCTTTTTAAATTAAATCTTTACTTTTTTATGCTAGACCACTGTTTTTATATTGTTTTTGACTTCTATAAATCACGTTCTCTAGTTTTTTTGGTAAAGCTAGGAATGGCACAAGATTTGGCGCAGTTTTGCAGGCGAGATATATGACTATATATTTTTTTATTTTCTTACTTACTTACTTTCTTACTTACTTATTTATTTATTCATTAATTTATTTATTGATATATGTTTATTTTTTTGTTTACTTACTTATTTACTTACGTATCTACTTACTTACTTTATGGTACTTATTTATTTATTTATTTATTTATCTATTTATTTATTTATTTATTTAATTATTTATTTATTTATTTATTTATTTATTTATTTAATTATTTATTTATTTATTTATTTATTTATTTATTTATTTATTTATTTAATTATTTATTTATTTATCTATTTATTTATTTATTTATTTAATTATTTATTTATTTATTTATTTATTTATTTATTTATTTATTTATTCACTTATTTGTTTACTTACTTATTTATATTTGGTAATTTTCATATTTTTTTGCAATAGTTAGAAAATTGAAAGATCAAATTCATTTTTAAAATATATTTCTGTGAAAAATAGAAACAAAGAGTGCTTGTGATATTCTCAGCATTTATTCTATTAAATCACCCATTTTTGTGTAAACAATTTGTTCCTGACTCCGATAATATGACAACTTAGGGTTCAGCTTGTCTTTTATGTTTTCCTGTTTACTTAAATGAAAATTTGAAATTGCTAAAAAGTTGTTTGTTTAAAACGAGAGAGCGCACAAAGCCTCTAAGCTTCTAAACTAAATAAGCTTTATATATACAATCGATTCTTTGTGATGGAAATATCCCGAACTCGCTAATTGTGTTTTTAAGGACAGTTAATTCGCAAACGAAAATTTCATATTGTTAACACAAACATTAACTAGGAACTTTTTTTGCGCCTACTAATTGCAAAGACAGAGCGAATAATTAAGAAGAAATTCTGGGAATATAGGAAAATAGGAAAAACATTGCTTGCAACCGTAAATGAAAATGAGATGGTGTATGATGTTATAACACCATATTTATTAAAAAATATATATACAAAAACAAGCCAAAGAAAATTATTAAAAAAAGATATTTTAGGAAAGTTTAGAAATATACGGACTAGTAAAAAAGAAGTGAATATCAAAAGTAAAATTTTAGGAATATACATGCAGACAAGTAGTAAAATATTGGTTGTGAAACGAACGTAAATGAGATGGTGTAAGGTGGTTTAACACCAAATATATTAATATATATATAGAAAAACAAGCCAAAGAAAATTATTAAAAGAAGATATTTTAGGAAATGTTAGGAATATACGGACTAGTAGGAAAAATAATTGGTTGTGAAACGATCGTAAATGAGATGGTGTTTGGTATTTTAACACCATATATATTAAAATATATATACAAAAACAAGCCAAAGAAAATTATTAAAAGTAGATATTTTAGGAAATTTTAAGCTATTAAAAAAATATTGGTTGTGAAACGAAAGTAAATGATGGTGTAAGGTGTTTTAACACCATATATATTAAAATATATACACAAAACAAGCCATAATAAACAAAATCTAAAAATGAAATTCTAGGAATAAAGTTAACTGAGAAATAGGAAATAATGTTTCTGTAATAACGATTCAGAGAAAATGGATTAAAAAATAAATGAAAATTCGAAATGAAATTCTATGAAAAAAATAGCAAAAAAAATAGCTTGTGGGAAGATTTTCAATGCGATGGTGTAACGTGTTAATAAATCTAAAAACAATCTAAAGAGAAAATGCAAAAGGAAATGAACATTGACAACTAAAAATAAACCAACAAACGAACGGAAAAATGTCCTAAATAGCTGCGAAGCACAATTGAAATTTGCTGTTATGTCCACTGAGTATTTATGCATACACTTATTTCAAATATCGTTGCCGCAATCAAAACTGCAGTCCACACACTGAAGCCTGCAAAGCAAAGGATATTTGTATTTCTTCTCATCATCGGATTTATTCATAGCATATTTCGGTTACAAGTACGTGTTTGTGTTGTAAAACTATAACAAGTTGAAGAATATTAAAGTTGTGCTTCTGTACCTAACAAGTTATTCGTAGAAATAGTACAAGTGTTTTTAATCCAAACATGTTTCGGCGTTATAACCGCCATCATCAGTGGTTATAAGATAGTGATATAAGTACTTAGATTTTATAGTAAGTATAAGCACGTGATATTATGGTTGGTGCCTTAGGTATAGAATCATTAAATATTGTACAAATGCGAAGATTGTAATATATATAACAGGTTAACTGAATCCAGTAGTATAGATGAACGACCGCTGGACGAAACAAATATTTTTTTCAAAAAAACCTGTAATAAATCAACAACTTGTGTTCATATTATAACGACATCCTTTGCGGTCATTGGAGTGTTGACTGTAGCTTAGGCTGCGATAACCCTTTTTGAACAGGTGAATACAAAAACTATTTTAAGAACATGTGGGAAAATAGATGAAAAGTCAGTAAAAAACAGCAAGATAGATTATTGTGAATTAATCGAGCTTCTCACTAATACATAAAAATCAGTGAAAAAATAGATGAAAATAACGTTTAAAAAATATAAATGTAGGTTATAATGGTGGAATTAATCGAGCTTCTCACTAAAACCTAGCTGAACATCAGTGAAATGATGAAAATATACGAAATAATAAACCATCAAACGGACTGTTTCACACACAAAAACGAAATATTATTTCTGCTTCTCACTAAACTAGCTAAAATCAGTGAAATGGTAAAAATATACGAAATATTAATCCCTCAAGCGGACCAGTGTTTCATAAAAAAAAGAAAGACTATTCCCGCTAAAAGCTTATAAATAGCATGCACCTTTTATACTCATCCAAACAACCGCCCGGAAAAAGACTAGAAAAAGCACTAAAAAATCAATAATACAAACAAAAGAACAGTCGGGCTTGGAATTAAACCTTGAAACCCAATTGGAAGACAACGTCAAACATACAAATTAATCCTTTCAAATGCTAAAATCACATCAAATCTTATTGGTACGTGATCCTTTGAGTTTGTGCGTCAATCAAACAAATCTAAGATCTTAATTAAAGGGAACATTTCAAGTCATAATTTACGGGAATAGATCAATTGCGCAAACGCCTCTTCAACGCACAATTCCTTCTTAGTCATAAACCACGGCTAATCATAACAGTCCGCGCTAAGCCAACAAACCACTGTCAATACATCAGCACAAGTTTGCTAAAACTGTTGTTGTTCTTTATCACAGATTAAGATGGCCGATACAAGTTTGCCTCATGTTACCAGAGCGACGTTCTTCCGAAACGGCGACCCGAACTTCAAAGGTAAAATGATGGTGGTAAACCCGAGATACTATCGCAACTTCGAGTCTTTTCTAGATACGGTTACATGGTCAACGCAGTCTACTAACGCTGTGACGAGAATATGTACTCCACACGGAAGAAACTATATCCACAATGTTGATAGTTTTGAAAATGGCGGTAATTACATCGCAGTTGGTCGAGAACGTTTTAGAAGGTTAAACTACGGCGAAGAGAAGAATAAAAACTCTACAGTTCGCTTGCCGCCAGTTTGGCGAAGTCAGCGAGCTTCGTCAGGCAGATATCGGAAAGTCTACGAAGGAGAAAGACAAGCGTTAAAACGAATTCATGTTTATCGAAATGGAGACAGTAAAACGCCCGCGCGGATGATATTACTCAAGAAAAGAACTTTGACCGACATGGAACTTGTGCTGTCGGCACTCCAAGAGAGTAGAATCAACTTTGATTTTGCGATTTCTAAATTGTTTACTTTAGATGGTAAACAAATTTACTCGTGTGATGAGATTGAACATGACGGACGGTACGTAGCTTTGGAGAGAGGTAGAAGGTTTAAACCTATTAACTATAATGGGAGTAACTCAAACTTTAGTCCGAGAAATGCTGTCCCGAATTTTACTAAACTACCACCAATAGCTGCTCGTATAAACCCTGCCAAAATAAGTTATTCGCCAAAAAAGAACCCCAATCCTCCTGCTCAGGCAAGGCTGGTCCCGCAACCGCCAAAGCAAGACAAACCTAAACGAGGTAAAAAACGCGAGAACAAACGTTCCAAGGAGCCAGTGATAGCTCAAGATTCCATTATAAGTCTATTTGAAGATCAAAACCTTCAAAGAGAAAGCTTTTCTAATGTGAGTTTATCAGTAACACCGCCTCCACTCGACGAATCACCGGATTTCGCTTTGTCCGAAAATGATGCCAAACGAAACGAAAACGTGGCAAAAATTCCGGAAAAAAGTGAATCCCCAGATGTGGCTATGCCATCCGTCATTGATAATGACCCGGATGAACAGCAAGCCACTATGGGCTTGAAGCTCTACAATGCCAGCGGTATGCAGAAGGAGTGGGGTGATATGGTCACGGAAAATAAGAAAACGGTTACAGACAAACTAATCGATGATATTCCGGCGGAAGAAATCGTCGACGAGGAAATTACGGAGAATTCCGAAGATAGTCTTGAGAAAACGAAGATTTCCGAATCTCTTTCGGACGTTGAAGATCAGACAGAAGGAGCGGAAGAAACCGGTAAGCGGAGTATCGATAAAGACAAAGAAACTGATCGACAAGATGAACAAGAAGAGAAAGAAGAGGAAAATGAAATAGAGGATAATAAGCATGAGGAAATTGCAGCAACTGCAAACAAACTTATTGAAAAGATACTACAAGAAGAGGAGGATGAACAAACAGCTGTAGCCAAGAAACCTAAGACGCCGCCTGTTGATGACACAAGGTCTAAATCGCAATCTCCTGTTGAGGAAATAGCAGATGAAGATGACGAAGAAGAGGAAGAGGAAGAGCAGCAAACAACAACTGCAGCCAACAAACCTAAGACGCCGCCTGTTGATGACACAAGGTCTAAATCGCAATCTCCTGTTGAGGAAATAGCAGATGAAGATGACGAAGAAGAGGAAGAAGTTGATGAAGATGATAATACCGAGAAAGAAGATAACGCAGCGCAAAGTCCACAGCCTTCTGTGGCAAGCAGCCAAGAAGAAGAAGACATGAATAGCGAAGATGAGATGAAGTCTTCAGACGAGGAAGAGGAAAATGATGATGATGACAATGAGAAAGACGATGATGATGATGAAGATGAAGAAGAAAAGAGCGATGAGAAAGAAAGTGAAGACGAAAAGAATGACACTGATCCACAAAGTGAAGGAAGTGAGGCAGAAGAACCAGCAACAAAGGAAAACAAAACCAACAAGAAAGTGGAAGAGCAACGAGCTGATCCTGTAGCAGCCAAAAAGAGTGAAATTAAACAAAGCCAGGCTAAAGGGG
Source organism: Metridium senile (assembly GCA_949775045.1). Lineage (NCBI taxonomy): Eukaryota > Metazoa > Cnidaria > Anthozoa > Actiniaria > Metridiidae > Metridium > Metridium senile. Next base: position 4,994,268 of record OX459100.1, read on the forward strand.
CAAGAAGAGGGAAGAGAATAGACAACAAAGCTTGATATTGAGAATGATCGATTCTTCTGTTTAAGGAGACACTACGTATCTTAGGCGTGTCTTAGAGCGCAAACACTTATCTGTGAAATCAAAATTGTTACTAACAAATAGTTCTTATTTAGTGGCTATCACTCCACCAGAACAGTCTAAGAAAAGGCAAATACAAAGGAGACAATACTTCATTACAGCTATAATTGTCTAAAATAGTCACTAATAGTCACTAAATAAGAACTATTAGACAGTAAAAAATAGATTTTATTTCACGAATTAAGTGTTTACGCTGTAATATAATGTTGTAAATAGTAGACTACAACACAGTACCTACTTTTACGCGAAAACTCCTATAGGAAACAAGCGAAGTTTTGGCCGCGAAAGATAATTTGGAGAGGCGTGACGTATGAGAAGGGAATAAGACGAAATGTCAAAACTTCACTCTATGAAAATTCAACTTGTTTCCTCAGAGTTTTCACGTAAAAATAGGGAGTGTTTTGCAGTCTATGTGAATAGAGACATTCCCTACTTTAACGCGATCTAACTGACCCCCAATGCAAGGAAATGAGCTACAGTTTGATCTAGTCTTATTTGCAAGCAAGGATTGCAGTCTATTATATCGATATTATATGACGTATGGACAGATGTTTATAGAAATCTTTAGATTACAGGGTATACAATTAGCCTATTTCTTCTTAGTGTTTCAAGATGTATTATATTCAGGTTTAGATATTTTTTTACTGTAGAGTACTAGTTGTTCTTTCGGCTATATATTTGTAATTTTTTAATGCCCTAGGTGCCCAGCAACACTAAGAAAGAGCCCGGCTGTATCGTATAATATGATATAATGCTATAATAGCGTGTACTAAGTAGAGTAAAGCCTAATCCATTGTATATAAATGTACTTATCATATACTGTAAAAACTGCGTGGTTTAAACAACCGCAAAAATAGGGTTCCAGTTCCTTTTTTATTATAACCCATTTTGTATTCATGCCAGTTATCAACCAGGCATTTGTTAAATTTAACATTATAACCTTGTTTTGCGACAGGGTGAAACAGTTATACAAATTGTGTAAAAACTACAGCACAAAACATTTCCTACTTTTACGTTAAACTCCGATGAATAAGGTGAATTTTGTGCTAGTCGAGATAGTATTTGCAAAGGTTCAAAGGTTTATATTTACCACATATACACAAGATAAATTTACAGTGAAATATGGAAAAGAATAGGTGGAGGGTACAATAACCGAAGGGTTGAACAAGGTACTCTTGCACCCTTGCATGCTAGCATTATCTCGTTGCAATTTCATTATCTTGTTAAAAATCGTAATGAGAGGGGCTGCTAGCGGGGAAAGGTAGCATTGGAGGCTACATGGATGGAGAATAAGACGATTTCTTCTCTAGTTTAGACTGCGCTTTAGAACGCGCTAATCAGAGTTTTTGCGGTGGGGCTCTTTTTTAATTTAGTCTACAAAAAAAAATTATATCGTCTACATATTAGAAACGCTGATAACATCAACTCATTTAAATCAAAACTAAAAACTTTTCTTTTTCAATAATTCTATTTTGGTTGTTTTTTTTTGTAAGAGCATTGAGCTTTGAAAACTCCAGTAATTTCTATATCCATTTCAGTTCATCACCCTATGATGTTAATGCAATGATTCGAACAATCAATGCAATCGTGCATACTAATAAAGAGAAACATAATTTTTATTGTCAATTTTTGCGGAGCTAGCTTAATAATCTTGCTGAGGCAAGTTTGAAACGCGTCTCAACTGAACGTACATATAATAATTTTTGTTGAAAATTACTCGAAAGGCGTAGCCGACCGGGCTTACATAACCGATTATTTTGTAAATTTTAAGGGTGAATTCAAATTCCTTTACTGTTCAGTTAGAAAAATGTGATTGTATTTCCGTTCTGCATCAGGATGCAAATATTTGTGTTAAATTAATCCAGTGGAATGTTTTAGAAATGATTTTCAGTTAGAAAAATGTGATTGTGTTCAGGGAGTTCCCTTTTGCATCAGGATGCAAATATTTGTGTTACATTAATCCAGTGGTATGTTTTAGAAATGGTTTTCGTGATTAAATAGATGTAGATAATTAATAGTTAGAGAAATTTATCATCACAATTATATATTCATACACGCTTTATATACGCAAACTGATGTAGATATTTTATCAAAATAAAGATTCTATTAAAAAAACTTTGCTGTTTATATTTCCAATTATCAGGTTCGTGAGGAGGGATGTTTTCTCGTGATTTATCCCGATTTTTTACACAGAAGTTTGATCCAAAAATATGCGTATTTTCAATCCCAAAACAGTGTTGTGATCCCTGAATTTATTAATGCGATCCCGATTCATCTTCTGTGGTCCCTGATTCCAGCTGATTCTGACTATGTGATCCCCGATCACAGGAATGTGATCCCTGATCACACATCCCTCGTCACGACCCGGAATTATATAAAATATTTGAAATATACTATACGCACACTCTTATTGGCTAGCTACGGTGTTTATATCAGAGGACAGTGACGCTCAGCCAAAAAAAAAGTATTTTAAAAGGAATTGTGTCTATATACTGCACGATATAAATACTATGGGAGCTGTAGAGCCCTCGAGAAGTCAAATAAACACCCGGCTATGCTTCGTGCTTCTTTACGATTGATTGCTCCAAGCAATCACGCCCCAAGGCCGATCACGCGCCAAGTGGGAAAAAATGATGATGATGATTTATCTCTTACTCTAAAGCTCCCAACGTGTTTATATTACAGTATATATATATAGAACACGCGTACCGATTTATATTCCTAGGGCCGTATGGAAAGTACATTTAGTTGTAAATGCGTACTCTCTGTAAATAAAGATTATCGTATCGTATCGTATGAATATAATATTATATGAAGTGATAGAGGGATGAACCGTTTATGAATAAGCGAAGGACGCGTGAACGACGGAATGATGAACATGTCATTATAGAAGGACGAATAAAACGAAGGATGAATAAGCAAAAGATGAATCACAACGACGGACTGATAAGCCGGATGACGGACGGATCATTAGCTAGGAACGTATTAATGACGGATGGTAAATTAAAGTTGTTTACACCTATTTCAAAAAGGTTGTTATGTTAACATGTAAGTAACTAAGGGACGGACCATTTAATATTTGTAGGGAGGGGGGGTTAAATCCCCCCAAAAATATCGAGTAAGCTATCCAACCTAAAAAAAATCGTGCAACGTATGGCAAAAAAAATAGAGCTTAGTACAGCAAAAAAAATATCCTGCAACACTGAAGGGCGAAACAAAAAATCAAATGGTCCGTCTCTAACTGCACGACAGCACGTAGCATTTCAATATCGCAAATCCTTTAATTCGCCAAATACTTCAATGTTAATCCCACGCTATGTTGTTTGCCTTAAGATATTTGGATGTTCTAGCATTACGCTAGCCTGACTTCTTAATTAAAATTGTCATTCATCGTACGATAAATATAGTGTCTACAAAACGACAGGGTAGATTATCGGCCTTAACGAGGGATGATTAATATATTAATCGAACTGTTATAGATGTTCAATATCACGAAACGCTTTGGTGTGGCTATTGAAATATTTCAGTGCTAAAACGTTTAGTTGTTACAGTATTTACAATTACAGTGGAACCCCGCCTTACGGCCGCCCGCTTAATACGGCCACCCCTTTATTGCGGCCAGTTTTTTAGGTCCCGACGAAATACATGCCCATACATTTTCTATAAAATTTACCCGCTTAATACGGGCTGTTCCTTCGGTGGCCGGATTAACGGGGTTCTACTGTATAGCAAAATTGCAAGCAGTTGAAATAGTAAGAGCAGATTTGTACTGATGACTGTGAAAAGTTCAGTACAGTGCGTGGCTTGCCGCGATCTTGATTTTTCTAGAAGGTTGACGTACTTTGCAGTGCATCGTCCGCGTTCGTGCCGTGAGCTTTTCGGCATAGTCATACGAAATCTGCTCTAATGATACACAGCCATCACTTAGCGATGTTGGGGGCAATATTTGTTCTGTGGTGTGGTTGGCATATCAATTAACTATCCTATCATATAGAAGCCTTTACGTGGAGAAATGTAGAGTGAATTGTTTCAGTATAGTTAATAGAAATGGGAAAGTCAGCATTTAATGAAATAGTAGCATCAAGTTCTGGATTTTCATTGCAATTCCTGAAATATTGAATCGTTTTCTGAAGATTTGTGTGGCCTATATTGCTCATATCATCGCAGTATTGATAGCCAGTTTTTTTTTCTGACACGCATTTTTTTTACCATGATTGGAAACCGCCTTAATATCGGTCTGTTAAAAATACTATTTATTGTGAAAGCGGCCTTTCAATATGGCAAATGCGCTATTTTTAAATAATAAATTTCATGCCATCGTTATATGGTCTTGTTATGAATCTTCTTTCATCCTCGTTTCAATAACAATGCGTTGGCGTTGTCATTGCGGTCTTTAAGAGTGATTGAGTTTGTGTAATAGCAAAGCTTAAAAGCTTTTTATGGTGACATCTAGAATATACTATAATAGCGAACGGACAGTAAGGGAGCCCATTCCAATAGAATGAACTTTAACGGCTCAATAATATACAGTAAATACGACAATTTGATAACAATACTTTCGATGTGACCTGACTTGTAATGGTTTTCTCCATTAGATATCGATTTATGCTCTTCAGAGAAAAAATTAAAAAGAAATACGAGTGAAAGTGCCGCCATCTTGAATTGTTTGAGCTTTGTTTAGAACAGAGTTTTTGGTGTCCTAGCAACGTGACGTCACGGCTTACGGACTCTATATAACTGATATAACAAGATAATAGCTCTAGCTAGATTATAACTTGAAGATAACCGCGTGTACCGCAATGAAAAAAACATAGAATGAAGTACATGAAAAATTGAAATACCGTAAAGTAAAGCTGACCACAAAATAAATTAATAACAGAAACTGACAATGTGACATTCTTTATTTCGTTCATTCATTAGTTTATTTACGATTCTCTCGCCCAGTCAATTATACTACGCAGATTTTCGTTAATTCTTTCGTTCATTCATTCATTTGCCAACTCATTAGTTGATTTGAGATTCTCTCGCCCAGTCAATTTCACCGCAGATTTTCGTTAATTCTTTCATTCTCTCATTCATTTGCTTTCCTTTCTTCCTATTTTCTTTCAAACTTTTATTTCATTCTCCTTTTTAATTCGGCCTTTCCGTTTTGATTTTAAGCGGTCATATAATCTAGTTTTCTGACCGTCAAACTAATTTGTTGTAAAATTCCCTTAATTGTGTGTTTGAGTTTGGTTTTGGGCATGCTATTTTTTCAAAGTGAGAAACCATTAAGACAAAAAATCCTTTGAACTAAAAAAAAGCTATTTGTGTCTCTAGTGTGAAATCGAAACAAGAGCATTAAAACCAAACTTCTCCACAAATGAGACGAGATCTCAAAGTGAGAAAATATCCCGCAGAAGTGTTAGCGAACTGAAAGCTTTGAGAACATGTTTTTAAAAAGAAACTGTGGTTTTGGACTTAAATAATAGCAAATAAAACAGAAGACGTCCAGAGACCCAATGATAAGTGGTCTCTACTGGCACCTTGGGCTTCTGATTTACGTTAAACTTTCTATGGCAACAGAGGTTCATGATCACAATAAAGTTGGTGGAACTTTCTTCGGCACCACGATATCATAAAATTGGTAATCTTTGAAAACTTTGGTGGAAAAATTGATAAAATCACAGGTTAAATTTTTCATGTATGAATACTACTATAATATTCGATAGAGGATTCTACCAGGCTGACCTTGCTATTTTTATGGAGATAATCTTTTGTTAATGAACGTAATACTTCTATTCGTTAACATTGAACTGGAAGAAACGGAGAAAAGATAATATGAAGACAGATAGCAATTCCAGCAAATCTTCGAGAAGATTCCAGGAAAGCCAGAGAGACGCAATGGGACGAGATCATTTCACGACCAATTCCAAAAGAAAACATTTCATGTGTACTGATAGACGAGATACCGCTGATTATCAGAGCGCTGTGGACAAACTTGAGATAAGAAAAAAGGGCATTATCAAGAAATACGAAGAAGAAATCGTGGATTGTAAGCAGATTTATAAACAGTTTGAACTACAAAAACAAGGTAGAAATGTTGGTGTCAGTTAAACCTGTATGTCCTGGTTACCTCTACATGACAACACCATTCACACACAGGACTTATTCATAACGGAAGCAATCCCTACGTTCCTAGTACCTAGGTGGGAGTGGTTCGGGGTTGGGTCGATAGGGGATAAAGATATCGGGTATGCTTATTATATATCTCTTGGTTATTTTTAGGGTATTAAAATTAAAATTTAGAATTTCAAAATTTCACTTTGTTTTGAGAAAAACTGTACAAGTAAAGTTTGTAATAATGATGATAATGATGGTAATGATCATTGATATTATCAATGTCAATAAACATGACCACCAACAACAACCACATTATCCTTCTCAACCTCATATCATCATCATCACTATCATCATGTACTAAAAGAGGGTCCTGAAGGGGGAGGGGGGGGGGCTGTCTGAATCCCATTTCCCAGTTTATATTTGGTCCAAATCAGTCAAAAATCACATAATCCCATCAGTTTTGCTCAAGTTTTCAACCCCATTTTCTATTGTTCTTTTATTTTGTAAATCCCAGACCCAGTGCATCCAATCCCAATTTCCCAATCAAAAATAAGGCCGATCCCAGCTCTTATTTTACTCCTTCAGGACCCTCCTAAAATGTACCAAGAAAACCTATATACAGTGTATTTTTTCAGGACTGATACCATTTGGAAGTCTTATCACAGGCAATCAGAACTCAATCAAGTCATCGGTAACATTTCGACAGCAGAATTTATTAAAGAGTGTCCGTCGTTCCCTTGCTCCTCGCACGACGCATGAGTCAGCCATACGGCCTGTATTAAACTATGACCTTATCTCCAAGCCACCCTCAGTACCTCACAGAATTAAAATTCAAATCTCAAAACGAGAACAACAAAGGTTACAAGAGGTAGGTAAACTTTATGAAAAATTAATTACTCAGGCTACCCCGCAGGAGTCTATTGTTGTGTCGAGATTACACGTGACGTAATGCCACAGGTAAACCACAACTACTCTATGACGTAGCCTGAGTAAACACACTAAGTGCATCTAGTTTATATTAATAAAGAACTTATGGAACCAAATATATGGGGCTTGGTTTGTATAGATAGAAGAGGAATGAATGAATTGAAGAAAAAACAAGGATTAATTAAGACCTCAAAATAGTCTGGGAGAAGTAAAAAAACTGGAGAACAATAGGGAATAATAAAGTCAAACTGTTGAATAGTTTATAGGAGGGGAGAGGAGAAGGGAGGGGGAGGGGAGGAGAGGGGAGGGGAAGAAGAGTCCCCTACAGAGCCGCTATGCAGGCTAAATAGTTTATGAAATAATGTGAAAAATGTTTGGGGGGAGGGGGAGAAATGTTTATGAAAATATTGAATGCATATAATTTGTATCTGATTAAAGAATTCCCCCCCCCCCCCCCCCCCCCCCCCTCCCTGAATTTCTTGACTACTAGTTAGTTTGGTAGGCTTTTACTAAAATGGTATGTGTACTGTAAATATATAATATATCTTATAATTGTAATTGTATTTAAAGTTTCACGGTTTAAAGTTTGTACTCTAAGTAAGGGTTAGATGATGAACGTGAGTGTCCTATGGGATATAGAGTCTCGAACATTAGATAGAAGGCCAGGAGGGCACAGCCCTCCTGGCCTTCTATATAATGCGAAAGACTTTATGTCCCATAGGACACGAGTGTTCATTATCTAACTGTCTTAGAATATGACCATACCCACGAAGAATAGCTTACTATATAGTACTTGTAATGCATTGTGAACTTCTATATAGTATCTCACTGACAAGGTGGGCAAAACAATAAATATCAAAAGGCCTCACCAGTGGAATACTATATCATTAGATACTATGGGATATAGAACACTATAATACAGTCATCTGATTGGCTGAGTGGATGTGATCATTTTCTAAGATGTATGTTAGGTTTTATACAGAAAACATAAAGGAATTATACTAAATGTTCCCATTCTTGTGACACAGGAAGCCCAATTTAGATCCAAACAGTGCTAACTATGGCTGAAGCTAATCCAAATGATTTTACTGTAAAATCTTTTCTAGGCAGATGAACTAGTAAATCAGATCGAGGTTCAAAAACCGGAAAGTGCCAGCATTTATCTAGATGATGCAGTTGCCATGTATGCAAAATTGAGAAAGGAAGTGGATAAAGAAATGGAAAAACGGTAGGGCATACGCTTGTCAAACTTACTAAAGTTGCTGACATAAAATGACAGTGCAAATACACCGAATCGAAATATGGCAGCCAATTTGAATAACAATTCTTCTTGACTGCCCAGCCTTGCATGCATGTGAAAACTCTATTGTTTTCCAAAGTGAACACGAGGCTAGACAGTCAAGAACAATAAGAGTAAGCAATATTTCGATTTGGTCTATATATAGTATTGCTTATTACTGATTATATTTACGTAACGGGAAGCTAAACATGCTCAATACAAACAATTTTACCGTGGAAACGTAAGAAACTTGGTACAAAAAGTAGTCACCATTAAATTGTTGGCGAACGAAGGCGTTAAAAATTTACGAAACTGAAACGTAAGGGCTTGTAGCACTTGTCATGGAAGCCGCCGAGAAATTCAAAATAGTTCATGTGTTCGTTTAAAAAGAAATAAAACTGGTAGACAATACAATGTTCATCGAATTTAAAGTTATGTTCAGCAAATAATCTGAGTTTTGATTATTGAAAAATTTCGCTGTTTCAAATATGGCGCGCAAATTGATTTGTGAGATAGGATATTAATATAATTTATAGGATCGATTAAAGCTGTATTCTAAACAAATTTGTTATTGAGCAACTGCACGTGTACGTTCTCTGTCGTTATTTCGTGAAGTGTTTTTTTCTCGTTATTCTTTGGTTTTCTTTCGGCTTAGTAATGTCAAACAAATCTACTACTATACTTTAGCAAGTAGCTGCGAGTTGAATGCTTAGAATATTTTGTACACAGCGGAGGAAAAAGAGGCTAATAATTGCCTCGAATTGTCATAGTGTTCTAAGGTGTCTGAAGGCACAGAACACTTGAATAAACAATTATTACTAATATAAATATTCAACACATACCTTCGGCTTCGCGAAGATTTCCATGGATTTCCATACACAAAATACCAAACATTTCCGTCAAAGTATTCAATATTCTCCAACATAATACACCATTAAACAAACCAAAACGTTTACTTTTCTTGTAAGTCAGGGTTTTCCATTCGGCTATGCGATAAAAGGCACTTTTTCCTTGATTTTTGCAGCACATTTCTCCAGCAAACAGAAAGCAAAGTAACTGGCCAACGTGGGCCAATCAGAAAGCAGAGTTCTATTTTGATGACTAAGTGACAAACAGTCAAATGGTTTTCCCATCAATTACTAATCAAGAATTGTTTTTGCATTACAGCGCAACGCGTAAAAGTATGGTCACTGATAATGTATTCGCATACTTCTGTCTCGCCATAAGCGTTTTGATCTGAGACAAGATAACACAATCCAACAACGCTGATTGGATCGATTGCGAGACAGAAGTATGCGAATACATTATCAGTGGCCATACTTTTACGCGTTGCGCTGTAAATTATTCTTCGTATTTACTTTATTTATTTTTATCACTCAACGCCAGTTGCAAGAACTTAAAAGTAATAAAAGAAAAACAACTGACGAAACGCTGATACGACTGAAAGCGCTGGGACAAACCATAGTTAATAGACATTAATTAACTATGGACAAACGCAGTCAAACAACTTTTTGCTTCGCGTCTAGCTGCATCGGTAAAATCGCTACGCACTAAAATGTAAAAATCCAAGGCAATACATAGCGCCAAACAAACAAACAGCTAACATAAAAGAAAAAGGAGAGAAAAAGAAAGAAGAAAAAGAATGAAAAATAAATAAATGAATGAATGCAAAAGAAAAAAGAGCTAAGTTGTGTTATATTTTTTCAGGAGTCATATCTCATTATCCAGCAAACCAATGAACGCCAGCAAAGAAACCAGGCCTGTATCAGTACCGAGCAAATTAAATATTGGGAATGGGAACAACATGTCCCCACCATACCACAGTGCATTGGCACGAGTCCCTTTGGTAACCGCACCCCCACCCCATGTGGCTAAAAATGTACCACCTCATCTACCTTCTACAGCTATACCTGCATCCCTTCGCCTCCCTCCTGCGTCTCAAAAGATATCATCACAGTCTAATTCCAATCAAATAAACAAAGGCACAATTCAGGACAAGGAAAAAGTTTCCAAAAGCCTGGAAAATAAAATAAAGGCACAAACACGAGAGCGTGAACACGACAAAACATTGAAACTGGAGCAAATAAACTTGAGAAGAAGTGAAAAGGATTCCCAGCTGCAACATGGTTCCCTGGAATTAAAGACACTGATTGGTCAAAAGATATTTGACGTAACAAAATCAAGAGTGGATTGGGAGGGGTCCCACCTAGACAACGTTGCTAATACTATGCCATCCGCTATCGTGAACGACCATTCTACAACGCCGAAAAGACCGAGTAGATCAGTAGCTTTCGCGCCAACAAAAGATCATGAAGATATCGATGATAAAAACAATACTCTGACGAAAGATGAAGTCAGTTCCAGCGCAAGCAAGGAAAATGGTTCGCCGACTAGATGGCATAACGAGCCTAGAAGCCGTTCCTTTCCAGCGTTAGAGCGGAAGCAGAAGCACTACAATTTCAGGGAAAGGGCGTCTTCGCTTCCTATGCTGAACACACAAAGAATATACTCGGACACAACATGTTCAATGACCAAAAACGACGAAGAAGGTAAAGATCAAACGGGACGCAATAAAACCCTCCCTCGCGCTGGAAAAAGCTTTGAAAAGCGCTCTAATTCAATTGCAGAACTGAGTACCGACAAACTACACCAAATTATAACAGAGAAAATAATAGGTCAGATAACAAATGTCCAAAGAGGACAAAGTATTTCTTCCAATCAGAAGACATCAATTCTCAAGAATTACACTCGCATGCTACAAAGCCAGCTTAAATTGGACGACATCCCTGAGAGCGAGTCTCCAGATTTCAGTGACACACCCTTTATGCGAAGCACTACAAAATCAAACAAAATTGAAACTACAAATAAGAACACTGAAAACGGCCATAAAATAGAATCACTATTGTGGAAAAATCACTCACAGTTCGGAAGTTTCAGGTCTACTTTGAGCTACTCGGATATTGAGGAAGAGGATGGGATGAGCGAAAAAGTACGCCGTCGTCTTAGTATAGCGACTATGGACGCCGCAGGGATAGTTACTCAAAAAGAAAAAGCACCTAAACTAGCCAAACTAAGAATGAAACAACAGACTAACTCGGTGCATGAAGAACAGAGTCATGGGAACGATGCGTCAACAGAACAATTATGAGTTTGTAGTCACGCGTTTTTGAGAGGGAACGTTGCATGACGAGTTTGTCTGGTATCCCGCGCAGTCGTGCGTTACCCTTACAAAAGAAACAAAACAAATACAAACAAAACAGGTTAATAAAAAATAAATAACTGCGGCCTCGAACATTTGGAAAGCTTGCAGTGAAACAATGGTGTCGGTCAAAACTATTTTTTCCATATCCAGGCGTCTCTGTGATCTAATTTGGATTTGGGTTCCCTGTGCTGCTACGAGATGCCTGCGGATATAAACTCCGCCTTTCGATATAAACTTGTACCTGATTGGTCCGATTGAGATGATGTCAAAATGTCAAAAATTCATCAAACGTTTTTGTAAGTGACTACGGTACGGCGAGTCGCACAGTAACTGAATTTTCGGTGATTGGTGCGAGTTGAAGATTGACCCGCAAAGAAAGTCGCGCGGGAGGGAAGATACGCGGAGTCGTAAAATACTCCAGTTTCACGTTATCTATCACCGCTGTACTATTTGACAAAAGGCGCATTTGTACAGGCTAAGCCTCGATTTGCTGTCAAAATATTCACAAATCCCAAACAAAGCACAAAACACATTTGAATTTACTCTGAATAGAGGCTATCCCTTTCCAAATGCGGCTTTTGTCAAATAGTACAGCAGTGCTTAATAACATGAAACTGGTCCATTACGGACCACTTCGCAGACTATTGTATTTTATATGTTTTAATTAAGGTTAATTAAGTTAATTACGGTGTTTAATATATGTTTATAGTATAATCCTTTAATTGATATACGCGAGGATTTGCTCTGCGTGCATACAATGATATTTTAAAATACGTATAAAAGATACGACGTAGAAAATATCACCTCAATATACATACATATATACACACACAACCCATACACCCATACTCCCCCGCAGCCGTGTTTAGCCTCGTCACGCAACGTTCCCTCCCTTCGTGGGCAGGGACACAGGAAGCCCGACACTTATAACGGCTGCGAGGGAGACTAATAACTGGTTATAAAATGACGTTCGTCTTATACAAGTTAAATATATATTGTATTTGAACTGTTCGGACCATCATTAGGGTCTAAGGGTTTAGGGAATGGGAGACTTCGTGGTTCTGGACGTCTTCTGTCCTGAGTGCTGACACTCTTTATAGAAGCTGTAGGGGTGGAGTTACGGATGAGATGTCGTGGAGGAGGCTGGGTCGAGTTTTTGTCAACAGCGGGCCTGGCCCAACAGAATTTACCGCTGGTCTTAAACAAGTACATGATAAGAACCGTAGCGACGAGAATGGCCAATAAACTAAATATAATCAGCCATTTGACAAACGTTGATAGTTCCCCCGTTGTTTCATCATCATTGCCTTTATTGTTTTCGAAGTCATTTTGAGGAGGGGGGATGCAGTGGCGTGCATTCTCATCAAATTTGTCTTCCTCGTGACATTGCTGCATACACTGTCCCGACCCGCAATGACACAATAGTGTACAATTGGTGCAAACATCAGAAAACTTCTTCGCGCATCCTTTCTTGCAATATTGTTTGCAAATCCTATATTCATATGATGTGATTTTCGGCTTGGGTCGCTCACACGTACCATACAGCCTCAACGACCAGCGTTTAAACACACCCTTAGTTTCATGGTTACTATGGTCCGTGACTTTCAGGGTCCAGAGCCCGCGTGGATTCTCGCCCCAGGAGAAGACGGTCATAAATGGCCAGTTCACAAACCCCTTGCCTGAGTAATCCTTGTCACGTGGTTTGAGCAGCTCATGTGTTGTCCCATTTGGAGAGGTTAAGTTAATACTCAGGTCTCCGCGTTTTGGATGGCTTATACTGATGTAAACACGGACGTGTTCCAAACGTGTGACGCAATTTGTCTTCATCGCGCAGCCGTCGGTGAACAACGTCGATGTGTAGGTCCCTTTCTTGGGGATCACGTGCTCACTGCTAGCACCCAGTTCCTTACATATATGCTGCTCAGTGGCTGTTTTCCATTGTCTGTTAGTAGCTAAATCAACTAAAGCTGCAGTATCTAGCACACCAAAGCCATACTTGTTATTAACATGGTATCCAGCGCCATTAACCTTCCATCCGGGATCTTCTGTGTCAGTCTTCTTGGATGTGTTAACGATCAAGTGCTGTAGATCCCGCCACGACAGTTTGGGATTGGCTTCGAGAACCAGCGCGAATATTCCTGAAGAATATGGAGACGAATGTTACAACCAAAGTTATTGCTTTTAGATATACTCTTCGTTATATTGTTTATAAGACTTGACTGACGGAAGCTGGAAACCATTATCATAATTATAATATACTATTCAAAATTACTCGATTCTGATTGAACGAGAGAAGTACATTTAAATCGTACTCTGCAGAGTACCAATTAGTTTTTCAGTATATTATGAATAAAAAATCGCACGATCTACTCGACGTACCATTTGTACTTAATGATAAGATACTCGTAAGATACTCGTGATGTTTTGAAAGTTATCAAATTCGACTCCCCTAAAAGGCTCGTCCAATTTTGAAACTTTCAAAACATCACTCGTACCTATTAATTACAAATTGTACTTAAGATCGTGCGATTTCCTATACTAATAGAGATAATTATTCCTTTATTACACATTCTATTACATGTCTCACGATGTCTACGTATTCGTCATGTCTACGCTGCAAAAAGAGCTCACCTGAATCAAGTGCCAATTACTTAAAGTTAGGTCAAGGGAAAAGTATAATAGCTTAACTTAAGATCAGTACTAAAAATTACTTATTAGCAGCCCAGGTTTACTTCTTTTCGAATGACTGAAAATAAGTGAGAATATTATTTGGATCAAGTACAACCGCTACTGATCTTAAGTTGCAATTTACCACTTACCCGGTGGACCCAAGTAATTTCAAGTAACTTGATTCTAGTGAATTACTTTTTGCAGTGTACGTTATAATTATTAGATTGTGTGTATATATATACCTGTACATAAAAATATTACTTTGCACAATAATAAAACAGTAACGTGTTGATATCTAAATAAGAATCTCATACCAAAAAGTAAGGCTGATTTAATTACTGGGCGTGACAAGTCGCATTTCATTAAAATTATTCATATAGTAACGCTTTAAAACATGTCTAACTAGACGCCATCTGGGCGATCACTCGGACTTCAAATGAGACATGATGTTATTGTTCCTAGGAACGCCTGGGACCTGACCCTCCAATTTGAGGACCAAGACGACGAAGACGACGACGAAAAAGAACCGTTTGCATTTTTAGACTCGGGCTTTTCCGTGCACGGAAGCCGGAGTAGTTATGTAATATATCTTACTCATCAAACCGCTTTTGCTTCATTATTAAAATCCCGCAAAAAATAATGGTCATTTATACTGAATAGAAAGTGCTTCTCACTATTTTATAATTAGCAATGCATGCACAAGATAGTTACATCAACTACTATATTGAAAATAAAGCCTAATATACGTAATATACAGATGGGCAAAGGAAAGCATGCAGATTGACCGCTAAACCCGATTTTAATACTCTAGTCAGACGGTCTAACCTCTACGGGTTTCTAATCGTAAATACTGCACATGTCAAAATTAAGGCACTCGAACCATCAACCTTTAGCTGCGCCCCCTGGCTTTTGCGCTACTGATGGGAACACGAACCAACGACCTTCAGTAACCTTCCTCTACCCACTGACCTACTGATGGGAGCACGAATACTGAGCAAATATAGACACACGAGCCAACAACCTTCAGGATTATAACTGCGCCCCCGACCACCGAGCTACTCGTAGGAGCACGAATAATGAACAAGTAAAGACAGGCAAACCATCATCTTTCTATAATGTAATGAGTAAAATTTGCGCAAATATTACACAAGTAAAAAGCACGAAACAAGTTTATTAAAAAAGCGATTTCTCGCTGTATTTATTAAGTGTATATTCTGTGGTATTCACAAATTAATTGAAGGATATTACAAGTTCAAGTCATCCATATTCACAGTTAACCTCAAAACTTGAATGACGAAATTATAATTAAAAATCGGTTGTATCCTGACAACTAAATGCTGTTTGCATTGATTGTAAAAAAAATTATTCTAATAAATTAATTAATTGAGTTAAAAAGAAATTCTAAATCTATTTGTTTTCACAAGAAAAATCTGAACGCAAGTACAAGCTCAAGCATAACCACGAGTACAAAGTTATCAAAACGTTTTTATCTTTGTGCTGGCAGTGATGCTTTCGCTTGTGATTGTGTCGTAGTGAAAACTAGGTTTTAAAGTCTCAGCTTTTGCTATTGATTTTGATCCATCCTTTTAAACAAGACCATGCCTATTTCAAAAAAGGTTGTCTTCACCAAAGGCAAATGGCGATAGGTCATTCGCACAACTAAACACTAATACTCTATGTGTTTAAAATGGTTTCGTGGACTAAAAACAATACGGAATATCTCAATACTAGCCTCGGTGTTCTTGACGAGAATAAGAAGCAGAAACACGGTATTCCTACTATTCTTTAGGAATGACCTTTTTCCTATCGCCTATGACAACCTTTTTGACACAGGTGTATTATACCTTTGTTAAATTAGTTAAGCTTCCATATGTTGTTTGTTATATTGTTTGTTATAAACCTTGTGGCTTGTTCCCTGTTAGCATTGACATTTGTTTCAAGTATACTTTCTGTACTTTTTAAAAAATGGAAACTAAGCTTAACAAGTCTAAATACAAAAGTTTCGTGTATTGTGGAAATTCACACTTTTTTGGAGGTTTAGGTATTATAGTTTAGATATGTTAGCCATTTGACGGCGTATTGAGAGGTAAAAAATATGTACAAATTCATCGGTTTCGATAAAGTCGGTGAAAATTGTGTAAGATAAATCCTGCATACTTACAAGCAAAAGCAAAATATAAGCACTCTGTACAATCAAAAATGAGTTGAATTATCAGTTTTCAAAATGTTACATGCAGTCACTACTTCATCTAGTCTCCCTCACAGCCGTTATTAGTGTCGGGCCTCCTGTGTCCCGAACGTTGCGTGACGAGGCTAAACACGGCTGCGGGGGAGACTATACTTCATCAAGTCATATTGTATCTTACAGCCCTTACTTCTAGTATTTTTATACAGGTTTCTACCGTTCAAGGCCGCCATCTTGAAAAGTGAGCACTGAGTCACCATATTGTAGTATTTGAAGAAATTTCAAGGTGCTAAAAAAAGCCGAAACTGATCTTCCAGAGAGCCGACGGTGCACTCACTTTAGTTCCCTCTCTCCATCAGCGATCCGTTTTACGGGTATTTAAAGCTACTTAAAGCTACACGGAAGGAAGAGAAGTTGGAACAAGGATGCGAGGTTATTGGGAATCGAACTCGGGACCTCTCGCACAGAACGCCGCGCACTAACCAACTGTGCCATCCTTGCTTCTTCAATGTCATATTATAACAGACTGTCTCACTTAGAACCTTGTAATGTTTTTCAAGGCCACAATATAGCAATATATAGCAACTTGGTGATCACTTTTCAAGATGGCGCCCCCATTGTAAATCGGAACAGCAGAATCATGTATTTGATTTTGTCACGATTGGGCGACCTGTGTTGATCAGTGATCAGTGCAAAATACAATGTATTTACAGTGAATTACAATAAAAAAAATCTACGCATTGCTTTGAACCAGAAAATGTTGCTCGGGCGGTAATATCTTTACCGGTGGTTCACGATTATCTAACGAAATCAGTGCAAAATACAATGTATTTACAGTGAATTACAATAAAAGCTACGCATTGCTTTGAACCAGACCCTAATGCTCGGACGGTAATATCTCTACCGGTGGTTCACGATTATCTTACGAAATCAGTGCAAAATACAATGTATTTACAGTGAATTACAATAAAATCTACGCATTGCTTTGAACCAGACCCTGTTGCTCGGGCGGTACTATCTTTACCGGTGGTTCAATATTTTCTAACGATACAGGCCTATAACTAACATTTCGCTGTGGTGAGTTCTTAGCGGGTCGAGCCCAGCAGAATTGTTCCTTGGCTTTGAACATGTACATAACAAGAACAACGACTAGAAGTACAGCTAAAAGGCTGAATACGATGAGCCATTTATGGAAAGTTGACATTCCAACTAAACCATAATCGTCTAGGTGTCCTTTGTTGTATGAAGCGTTTGGTGTCAGACAATGGCGGGTCTTAGCGTCTACCTTGTCGTCATGGCCACAACTGCTGATACATTGTCCAGTATGGCAGTCGCAAAATTTCGCTTTCGGGCAGGGTTTTTGGCAGTTTTTCTGGCAGATTTTCTTTTCGAGCTTGGTGAAGGAGTTTGGTGGTAGACAGTGCTTCAAAGTTTCGTCTATTTCGTCATCTTCGTCGCAATATCGAACGCATTTGCCAGTATCGCAGTGACAGTACTGAGAACAGTTCTTGCAAGACGTGGCGAATTCCAAAGGACACCCCTTCTTGCAAACATTTTTACAGGTCTGCTTCTCTGATTTAGTAATATTAGGACGATTAGCTTCTTCACAAGAACCATATAACCTGATGGACCATTTCTTTAAGGTGCCTCTATAGCCACCGTGATCAGTGACCTTTAGTGTCCACTTCCCGCGCGGATTCTCTCCCCAGGAAAACACGGTCATGAACGGCCAGTTTTGGAAGCCTTTATTGGAATAGTCCTGGCGTCTTTCTTTCAGTAGTTCAGACTTTGTTCCAGAGGGTGATATTAGAGTTATAGTTACCGCACCACGTCGATCATGATCAAGGGTGATGTAGACCCGTACATGCTCTAGCGATGTCACGCAATTCGGCTTTTTAGCGCAACCGTTGGATTCCAGCGTCACGGTCAATGTACCACTCTTAGGGATGTAATGAGGTGTTGTACTGCCCGGTTCTTTACATACATGTTGTTCTCCAGCTGTTTTCCAGTTTTTATCTGTAGCTAAATTAACCAAGCCAGCAGTATCGAGAGCACCAAAGCCGAATTTGTTATTAACTTGATGGCCTGCTCCGTTGACTTGCCACTCGCCGTCATTCGAGTCAGTCTTCTTGGATGTGTTTACGATCAAGTGCTGTAGGTCCCGCCATGACAGTTTGGGATTGGCTTCGAGTACCAGCGCGAATATTCCTATAGAACATTTTAAGGCTTTAAGCCAAGACTAAAGGTATATGACACACGTGCCTGTGCTTTTTATGCGAGGTTTATAATGAGACACGGTGTGGTACAACATGTGGGACAGCAACTTTACCGTGGTGCTTATATAGTGCAACATGATGCTACATTACTTAATGAAAATGTTTCTTAATGAAAATGTTTCTTATGGAAATGTCAAGCGATGGTTTAATTCTTCTCAATGTTAATGTTGTTTTTTCCCGTAGCTTCACTAATCGTCATTGTTGTAATAGAAGGATTTCATGGCAGTCATGTTTATGTGCAAGTACAAAGTTCCCTTGTTTTGACCACAAACATGGCTGCCATGAAATCTCTCGATAGTCGTTATTGATTGTTATCAGTGTAAGTTGTTGTGACTGATGTTCTTGTCATTATTGTACATTGTTGTAATGGTCGTTATGATCGTCTTTATGTCCAGCCACAAACATGGCTGCCATGAAATCCCTCGATAGTCGTTATTGATTGTTATCAGTGTAAGTTGTTGTGACTGATGTCATTGTTGTACATTGTTGTAATGGTCGTTATTGATCGTCTTTAATGTTCAGTGTTAGGTTGTACATCGTTGCACATTGATGATATATGGTCGTTATTGATCGTCATCAACCTACAGTGGTGTTGTTATTGATATTATGCTTTCTATTGTCCTAATAATACTTCTGTACCAGTGAAATGAAATATCGGTTGGCTGTGGCACATAAAATGTAGGTGCAATGAAGCATTTGATTTAATTACGTCCAACTTACCAGCTGCTAACGGCGCTGCTGCAGATGTCCCTGTGTGTTCTTTGGTACATTTCTTTCCCAAGTCTGTTGTTACAATCTTAAGGTCAGGTCCTCTAGCCCCGCCACTACTGTATGTGACAGCCAGGGTGGAGGGGCAGGGTTCAGCGTACCAAGGGGACTTCCCCCTATCATTGACTGCACCGATAGATATAGTGAATATACTTGTGATATAACCATCGCAGCTACAGTAGTCTTTGTGCTGTCCACCGTTACCAGTAGCCCATACAAAGATGGCACCAAGACCTTTACGACCCGAACGTATTCCTGCAAACAGTCATAATCGAAAGCATTGATATTCAAGCTTGGGAAAAGGACAGTCTCCGCTACTTTGTGTCGTCACGCAGCGCTTCTGTCCCCAAAGGAGCGGCTGCATAGAAAGCTAGTAAAAAGTATTGACAGGTATAAACTTATATCATACGTGACGTTAAAAAATGTTTGCTTTGCAAGAGCGAGTCTCTCCCCCATTCCTTTTTTAAATGAACATGTAGCCTGCCCAACAGGGAATGCCTGGTTATGCAGGCTAGCGAACATAACACAAAATCAAATTACATTTCGTATCATTGAGTTTTTCAGCCAAAAAGGAGGCTGTTGAGCCCCTCCCAGGGGTTTTATGGATCAATGGAGCACGGGCATTTATTTTCAGGGAACAAGGGAGAAACTGATAAAACAATAGTTTTTTGGGATCATGGGAACATAAGGTAAAACATTTTAGTGAGACAGTTATTTTACTTATGGGGAACAATGGAGAAAATGCAAAAAGATCAAAGGATCGTGGGAGCATGTACTCTCTCTGGGAGGGGCACGTTGTTTAACAGTCTACATGAAAGAATTTGAAAGGCTTTTTCCTTACCATCCCTAAAAGCTTTCTTTGCCAAAGGCCCTGGACCATCCACTGTCCGACCATCATCATCAGGACCCCAACTACTACTATATATATCAATAAAGTTATTCTTGAGAGACAAGGATCCCCCTTCTACTGAATCTGTAACATCACCATCAAGCATTCGTACACCACCTATACGGGCGTTATATGCCACGCCAACTCCGCAGACACTGTTACCCTTTTTAGCTGCTACTTCTCCTGCACATCTGGAAATAAAGAGAAACTCATTAATAAACTATATTAAGAGGGTCACTAGGCTTGTGATTATAACACAGAAATGTATGAGAGAAACTCATTGTTGAACTATATTAAGAGGGTCACTAGGCTTGTGATTATTGCTTAAAACACAGAAATGCTTGAGTAGTGTTTACTCAAATAACTGAGTAAATCGATGCATCCACAGTTACTCACTGTAAAAACGACTGAGTAGTGGTTACTCAAATAACTGAGTAAATTGATGCATCCACAGTTACTCACTGCAAAAACAGCTGAGTAGTGGTTACTCAAATAACTGAGTAAATCGATGCATCAACGGCTACTCACTGCCAAAACAGCTGAGTAGTGGTTACTCATATAACTGAGTAAATCGATGCATCTACAGTTACTCACTGTAAAAACGACTGAGTAGTGGTTACTCAAATAACTGAGTAAATTGATGTATCCACAGTTACTCACTGCAAAAACAACTGAGTAGTGATTAATCAAATAACTGAATGCATCCACAGTTACTCACTGCAAAAACGTATGAGTAGCAATTACTCAAATGATACAAAAATTGACACTATGTACACAATATTAAATGATTAAAGGTATTGCTTGTTAAGACTTGTTTCTCTCAAGGGAGTTTATAATAACAATTTACAGTCATTAAAAGGATTATATCAAACAATAGTTAAACACTGATGTGAAGTACAAATCAAGTGAGAACACAGATGTCAGGTCAATGGCTATTTATATCACAACACATTAGTGTGGTGATATTTGTACCCTTTCAGAGAAACTCTGCCACACATGAAGTGAAATGCCTACAAGCTAGTATAGTAGTGCAGAAAACTTAGGTAACAATAAGTTAACTCTTAGAGGGTTCTCACAGGCTAAGATTTTTCTTATTGAACCTTGAGCTATTCCGTTCACATATCATGAAAATTATTAGCATTTTAAGCCAAAACGTTGAACATTTGTAGAGATTCTATTGTTCATTTTCTCTTGGATAACTATGTTTTGGTGTAAGCAGTTTCAGTAGTCGCACTGTTAAGTGCAGAAACAAGAAGTCCGGGGGGGGGGACTCCCTTAGAAAATGGATAGTGGTGCTTGACGGACTTTTTAGGATCTCAAACTGGCACCATACCTTTTGGGGTCAGTTTTCGAACTTAAGATTATACATATTGAAAATCTTTTAAATGTGGTCATACCTTTCAGGGTCTGAAATCAGTATCTGAGTTCATTTATGCATACCTTTTAGGGTCATTTTCAAAACCGTCCGTCGAGCACCCCTATCCATTTTCTAAGGGAGTCCCCCCCCCCCCCCCCCCCCCCGGGCAAGAGGTGTTGCTAGACCTACCTTGTGCCATGTTTATTCACATTGTCTGCACTATATCTAGGCAATGGATCACTGTCATGATTATTAAAGTCCCAGCTAGCAGAGGCTTCATAGTTATCTTTTAAATCAGGATGTGTATAATCTATACCATCATCTAAGATAGTCACTACAACATTCTTGCCAGAAATGTTCTTTTTCCAGACAGGTAATACATTTATATCGAAGCCTTTTGGACCTGGTGTTTGACCTGGGGGAAAAAAATCATTAAACTTAATTAATATTATCTATTATTGACCTCAGGAAAACATAATTAAACTTAGTTAATATTTTTATTAATTTTTAACGTTTTGTCTCTGACTTGAAAACTTGAAAGTATCAGACGTTTCGGTCCATCATCACGGACCTTCATCAGTGATGGCGGTTGTGGTTGTGGCACACACATTTGAATGTTGTGTGCGCGCGTCGGTGCTCATGCTCAGATCATTAATGAGAGTGCAATATATTTTTGGTAACTTAGTTGATATTTGCTATTATATAAATAACAGTGGTTTACAGAGAATTCTGCCACTGAGAAATATCATATTTGAACATGTAAAAATCTGATAATTTTACATGTGAAAATAGCATTTTTTGCATAAAATTTGTTTTGTTTGTCTAAAGAACCTTCGCTAATTCGCAGTGCTCCGTCATGAGATATTGAATTGGGACACGTGCACAAAAATAAAATTCATATCTCCAAGCGCCTATGTATTATTACTTGGTTGCCTGTGGGAAGCTAGTCTACTACACAAGTAGGTTGTTCTCCACAGGAAAGGAAAAATCCTGGGTAAAATATGTAAGGATTAGCTTGGAGATTTGGAGAGTATTGGAATGTTTATCATCTAGCTCTAGAAAACTTGCAAAGGCAACCCAGTGTTTAGTTTATTCTTGTCACAGGAAAAAAACATGGTATTATATTGTAATGGAATGAATGAAACAGGATGGAAAACAATAGAATAAAATGGTTAGGATAGGGAACAAATGGGCAAAGAATAAAGTTTAAAACTGATTGCAGTACAAACATTTTTTATAATGCAACACAGAACAAGATGCAACATTCTTTATAAAATGGAAACTAGAGAGTAAACTAGTATAGGCTGCGTCGGTGTTTGATATAAAAGATAGGTAATATAATGAAATTTGTAAAAAATGTTGACTTGATTTTACTGACATTTTGAGCTTTAGCCCTTTGTCTTTTACTCGACGAAGGGCTAAAACTCGAAAAACATCAGTAAAGTTATCATTTATATTGATGGACCACAAAGTATGTAATAAAACTTGACATTATGTTGCTAAGATTGATAATGACTTTTGTGAGAAAACATCCAGTGATTGACTGTTCTTATTCTATGTTTTATTTCAACATTTCAACACATTAGAATTATTTACCACGATAACCACACAGGTTTAATTAACTGACATCAACTATTAATGAAAAAAGCACCTACATGTATACATGTGACCACACTCCTTGACCACTCATCCATCACTTCTCTCTTCATTCTGTATTCACTAAACCTTCACTCAATCAAACTTCAACTCAAAATATTTTAAAGTTGCTGCTAGGAAGGTTCATATTGTTACAATAAGATTGGTTTTTTGACACTAGCATTTAAATTAAAACGATAAGTTTTCAGACGTTTCGATCAAGTCTATGATCATCTTCAGTGTGAAGCAATGTTTGCACACGCAAACTTTTTTGTAACCGTTTTTAAGTTTGCGCAAAAAAAAAAACAATCAAATTGTAACAAAACTTCAACTCGTTTTGTCAAAGTTCTCACATATAAAAGTAGTTACTGTTTTGCATATATTATAAATGGAAACTAGTGAGTTAACTAGTATAGGCAGCCTGCATCTGTATTTGATATCAACAATAGGTATTATAATGAAGTTTGTAACACTGGAGTTGCTTTTTTTAACTCCAACAAAGGGTTAAAGCTCGAAACATCAGTAAAGTTATGTCAATAATTATTGTGACATCAAAATTTTTAACCACAAGAACAGAACTGTGATGTGATATAGCAAGGATGAATAAGCTAGGTGCTTAATGTGGTGCTAAATGATATAACATCAATGACCACAGATGTAGGGTAATTAAGACTAGAGCTACTGGTTATATGATTGGGTTAAGTCTCATTACCAACAGCTTATCACACTGCCAGAGAAAAATCTGTTTACAGGTTGGCTCCAGATAAAAATAAAGGGTCAAAGTCTACATTGCATAATACCCAAACAATTGCCCTATTTTATTATGAGGTCATGATGTGTTTAAGTGGGGCATAGAATCACGGAAAACAATGGTAATTCCAACTAAATCTTCTTTCTCTTTGAAAATTGAGCTTCAAATTATCTAATTTTATGTATGTTATGTGTCTATGTTTATACTTTCATATTTATGGCATTTTGTTGTCATTTCTTTCCTATCTGTCTTGTAAATGGAATTTTTATCGTGTATTCTTGTATGGTTGTTATGAATCTGTCCCCCACTGGCAACCATGATCCTTAGCGTTAGAACAATAGAATGTTTTGATGTGACGTCATAATGAAATAGGACAATTAGAAAGTTATATTATAAGTTATTATATATACATTGTAGGTAATGTAATGAAATTTGTAACACTGTAAAAAATGTTGACTAAACGTTACTGATGTTTCAAGCTTTAGCTCTCCATCAGAGTAAAAAAAAACATTTCTTTTTTGGTGTTACAAATTTCATTATATTACCTATCCTTTATATCAAACACTGACACAGCCTATACTAGTTTACTTACTAGTTTCCATTTACATATTATGTACATTTATTTAATCAAAACAATGTTATATGTAGCATATTTTTTATCATACTGCCTAAGTAAATTTCCACAGATTTGTCGTTTTATCTACAAGCTTGCTCTGTAGATAAACACTATGTGAAAAAGCCAAGGTCTAGCTTTATTGCTCAATACAGAAACATTATATTTTTCATATTTTTTATATATTCTAATCAGAAGAACTTTGCTAATACAATTTTAATAAGAAAACTAGCGATAATGATAATGTTGTCGCGATGACAACAAAACGTTGTAATTTCTTTTCGCTAGTTTTCTTATTAAATTTTCATATATTGCTAATTTTCTATGTACTATCTTTATGATGTCTTCCTTTTTCCCACATTTTTCAACCTCACAATGGTTTACAAGATAATATTTCCTTGATTGTAAACTTTTGAAAATTTCTTTATAATGTTAATTAATGGCCCATAGAAAGCTGAGCCCACAGTGTAATTCTCAAACAAATCAACAAGAGCACAAAATTCTATTCAAATAATAACTGTCTATATTATAACACCATACAAAGTAAACACCACCAACAGTGAACTGTATTGTGAAAAACACAGTAGGAAGTACCATAAAAAGTTATTATGGGTATAATTATTATTGCTTGTTAAAAACGATACTTCAAAAACTCGTTAATAATTCATGAGAAATTTTCAAAGAAATCGTAACCGTGACGAGTGTTTTAACTGAAGTTATAGATTCACGCTAATTTACATAAACTTTAACCTTAATTTTCTCTAATAAACTTTCACAAATCCTTGATTTTTTTTTACAAAAACACAAAATATAGGTTGGAGTTTTTGAAGTCGTTCAATAAACTCGCAGATCGTGTTTCATCAGGTTTAAAACCACTTGGCTTTGCGGTGTGGTTTTAAATCCTGATAAAACACTCCTGCTCGTTTATTAAACATTACATAAAAATAAGATCATGAAAGTCTCAAAGAAAAATTATTAAAAATGCTGATAGTACCATTTTTTATCTACTACCTTTCTATCTCCCCAGTAAAATTCAATGTAATTTCTCATAATTATTTAGACAAAAATATGCACAAGTTTATATGGATACGATGTTGAAGTCAAAGTCAACATAAATTCATCTTCATTATAATGAAAAGAGTTGAGTGTTGAGAGTTGAGTAATATTTAGTTTTGTTACTTGTTAAGTGTACTTTTTCAGCTATTGTTATTTTATTGCTGACATCATACTGATTTTGAAAAATTGTTTCTTTTTTTTAATTTTTGACTTCTTTTTCAACAACTGCACTTAAAAAAACTATACAACAATTTAATAACAAAACTTTACTTTATAGCTAACAGTTATATTAATAATTTTTCACGTCTACAGCTGTAAGCAGATACATGTAACTATGCAACTTTATTTCTAATTTTAACAGGAACACAAAAAATGTAGATAATAAAATGGACAACAATATTATTATGGATTGCCATTGATCACTATCATATGTTTCAAAAAAGTTCAAGGGCTTTTATGAGATATACATCAAAATATGATATTTGATTACATACCTTTACTTAATAACACTAAAGATAGAGACAGAAAGTTTTCCTCACATCCGACAAGAATGATGACAAATTACTACAAAAACAACTACCGCTCTTGCAAAGTGATTTTGAAGTACATATTGTTCTCGTCCTTAATGGCCCAACATTTACATGCAAAGCAACGAATTCCACACATTTTATAACTTCCACATATAAACATAAATCTGTTATCTGTGTATCAGAGTTATGTTTTATCTAACCAACAGCTGCTCATTGTAAGCCTCAGTTGCTATACATTTAAACATTTCATTATGTTAAGCCGCAGTACTGCTTTTCGATCCCCAGTATATCATTACTTATCTACATGAGTTCTTGTATCTTGTGCTGCCACATGGGTAATAACATAATACAGACCTAATGTCTTGTCCTTATCAGTTAAGTTGCCCTATGTCTGTGAATATTGGACACATGTATCTGCATATCACTATCAGGTTTTCTAACCAAGCTTAAATAGCACATGCTACAGGGATAATCTTAAATTATTAGACTCTTGACTAAAGGGGTTTACTAAAGGTGTTTAGGTAAATTTAAATCTGGATTAAAGGTTTCTAAGTTTTGCATGGTTTTCAAGACAACTGATAACCGGCCCTTCAAAAGCTGATAAATGGCCTTATGAATAGACATTTAGCAGCTTACTGGGTGTACTAATTCAGAAATGGATGATTAAAAATACAGATTCATAGCATTTAATTTTCTTTTTACTTAGTGAAACTAGGTTGATTCAACATTACTAGTCCATTATAAAAAGAACTCATCAATCTATGAATGGTCATAATTTTTCTGGAGTTACTCATGCAGAAAAATCAGTTGGTTTTATGACCTAAATCAAATCTGTCATTCTGATATTACATACAGTACTGTCGAGTCTAATACAATTATTTTAATATTACTAAGAAATGGAAAGGAATTCATAATTGACAAATAGAAATTCATTAGAACTACCAATTATAAATGGGAGAAGTTTACTGTAACCCTCTATAGTATCTTGTACATGTATTTTGATTGTGTATATTTTGATCTAAAATTGACCAAAAGCTAGAAATTTACAAATACAATGTGAACACCGTTCAGCTATTCTCTCAACCTGTGGTTAGCTGTTAATCTGAACTTTTGAATACAATTATTTAAATTTAACAAACAATAGAACATACCAGGCTAATATACTGACTTTTGGTCATTTAGTTATTTTTGCTGGTATAATTGTTTTTTTCTACATACATAAAGTTGCTATTACAACTAATAAAGGCATATGATACAAAGGAGATATGTAAATTTTGAATAACATAAAACAAAGATATTCAACTAATTAGTTAGGTTAACATCAAGTCAATTCAATTTAGACTGTTGATTGCACACCACTCGAAAAGTCGGACGTTCAAAGTGTAGAGTTTCGACCCAAAACAGTGAGTTCCTTTGTACAAAATTCACGAAGATGAAAGTCAAAGCGATCATAGTAGTTAGAGGACAACTTATAAACCAATATTACCAAAGTTTTGTGCGTAATTGTGAAAAATGTTTCCACCAACTTGACAGCGTAAATTGACGTCATATTAAAATGCAGCCACAAGGTTTACAGCTGAAAATGAACGCCGCACCAATGCTTTCAAATCATTTATGTAATCATTCCTTTTAAACGAATAACTCTATTAAATCTTACATTGAGTAACAAGCCTTATAATTGTCGTTTTTAGCTAAAATTCCGCTTTAAAGTAAGGGGAAGAGTCCAGGCATATTGATATGTGAGATACGAGACGACACTAAACTAAACAATCCTTGCGAAATTATCATTTTAACTGAATATTTATAGTAAATTAAAGAAGCTCAACTTTATAAGATGCTTATAAAGCCGTTCTGTGTTTAGAATTTTAGCGGTATCCATGACTGTGACAAAGAAAAGGACCATAATAAGCGTTGGTCTTCTGGCTATCGTTTGAATGCGACCGAGCGTCAACAAATTACGGCTTACAAAATCCGAGTCGACTAAAACCCGTGTAAGTCAATCCTAAAGTCTAATGGTTGCCTACTTACCAGTATTATGTAGATACCACTGATCAGCAAACATTGGATCGGGAAAATAACCTCGCTTTTTGCGAGAAAGAATCTTCTGTTGCTGTGCATACTTAATGTAAGGTTCACTCAGAAAGTCTTCGGTATGGTGATCTAAGCTACGTCGTGTTCGCTTGGAAATACGCTTATGTTCAAGTAAATAATATCCCTCAAGTCCACCTTGTTGTCCATGATTTATAAAACCTCTTTTTCTAGCTATTTTGTCGACATATTCTTTGCCTTTTTCGGTGTGGACCACCCAGGTATTTGTGTAAAGTTCTTTGGCGATACTTCTAGATAAAAACTGCACGAAACAGAATAAAAACACCAAGACGAATCCACGAGCCATGACATTTACTAAGGATACAAAATCCAACGTATCTACATCAGCTCCTCATTGTTTAGATGCCAGAGAAGAAGTAATTTAACATCTTCTCGACATGATTAATCTTGTACCAAACATATCTTGTCGATGCTTTTATGCGCAATTTACACTCAATTACCCAACAACCAATGCGCGCTTAGCTAGTCCCAGACTTCCTATATTTATCACTTCCGCTAGAGCTGCCTGGGGTATAATTTTGTTATTTTTATAAAATTAGTAGATAAATCTTATCTGTCTCAAAATGTTGAAAAACAATTTTATCATCGTATACTTTATAAAATCTCTCGAATTGATTATAATAATTGAAATGTATGTGATCAAAATTATAACATATTTGGGATAGTCATGAACGCGAGGGTGTGTGACGTCATAGCTTCAGAGAGCTGAGTCCTATGGGACGGACCGGAAAGAAAACTTTCTATGTCATTTTTTATCCAGATGTGACTAATGTGTGAGTAATTACAATTGATGGAGCTATTGTTTCACCCGTTTCACTTCTTTGACGTGTTATTTTTCTGACACACCGGGATTTTTACCTCCATTCTTCAATTCACAGTGATTTCTCTCAACACTGAACTACAACTAGATGGGCTAAAATCAAATCTCTTCGTTACCCAGTTACCTCTCAACTTCGGGCAAAGCTGCATTGGTAGACACTTACACCGTCGCGTAGTTACGTATACCCTTTTTGGGGTGATATGGTGATGGGGTTTATTATAGCAGTGAGATATAGAACAATTTTTGAAGATGAGGGAGAATTAAAAGCTAGATTACGAAAACATTTCTTTCTTTCTCTCTCTCTCTCTCCCTTTTCCTCTTTCTCTCTCTCACTCTCTCTAGCTTTATTCATCTATTTATTTACTTACTTTCTTGCTTATTTTTTTTATTTCCTTTATTTTCTATCCTTTTTTTCTTTTCCTTTCAATTCTTGATGCCAAAAAAGATTGTTTCTTTTTACTGAGTCAAACATCATCTCTCGTGACAATCATTTTACCGGTGATACGCGAATATTCTATTGAGTGGAAAGGAATGTTATTAGATCATGAAGTTGCTAGTACTTTGAAGAGCCAGCAATGGGAGAAATTTGTCTGCTAGGATTCCTTCCGTGTTCCCATCATGATTTGTTCGTCTCATCGCCGCTATTATCTCTGCACCGTACTTGTTTATCGCTCCAAGCTGTTGACATGTGAATCATATCTTGCAACTAGTGATAAGCGAGATAAAATAGGAAAAAGCCACTTGAAATTCCCATGAAAACGTTTAGCAACACAATATAATCAAATACCACAAGTACCGGTATGTTACTGATCAGTGTTAGAGATTTCTGAAGATGACAAATTCATATGTCGAAAATGTTGAAAACTTTAGAAACTTTCCATGATGATTGGCGAAAGGCCGAAACGGATTATGGGCCGAAACGGATTATGGGCATACGTTTAATTAAGAATGATCGCGGAGTTGATGATCGAAATGATGAGAAATTCTTGTCCAAAATAACACATAATATGCTTGATGTGTCGGTATGATTTATATACTTCAAAAACCTTGTCGCGATCGTGCAGCCGTCGTGCAGACGATTAGTCAATATAATCAATGATCATGGCCCCTTATACTGCATCGCTAAACACGAATAATCGATGTGCTTACAGTCATTATTCTTTTAATTGGCACGGTTATGGTGAAAATATTTTGTTTGTTTTTTAAGTCGACGACATTTTTTAAACTTCACAATTAAAATATATTTCAAAATCTAATTTCATGTATTGAAGTTCCAACTTGTGGTATATTTAAAGTTCGTGCAGATGGACCGCGGTTTTTGTTTCAAGCAACCATATTTCATCATTACCTAAATACCATTAAAAGATTTGTTTTATCATTCATATGCAGATAACATTTGATCATAAACCGAACACATGTACACATCACTGATGTTGCAATATTGTGCAACGCAAGCTCAATATTAGCATGCGTAACGGCGGCCCTGGGGGGAGGGGTGTTGGGGATTGGGATTGTAGTTAGTGAAAGGGAGGAGAAACCCTCCTCACCCCCTCCACTAAGCTAGGGCCGCTACGCAATAAATAATAGGCTAGCTCAATATGTACACATGAAATATGACAACAGTAGAAATTATTCGAGATATCGAGAGTTACAGTTTTAAGATCAACTCGCCGATCACCCCTACCACCCGCCCTATACCACTTGGACAAAGGTAGTACCCCCCCCCCCCCCCCCCGGGAAAATTTGGTTTGTTCAAGATAGCCGAGCTTTGGGTCAGCGATAAACGATGGTAATTAAAACAAGAAGTTCCAAAGGAAATGGCTTTGTTCCGCTGGTTTTTCCATGCGCGGTTTCAAAGATAACCCGTGTTTTTGAGATAGCGAGGTTCAACTTAACACTCTTGATTTACAAGATTGTTTATTTTAAATTTCTTGCGATGTCATGTCTTGAAATTCTTTTCAAAAGTGGGGACCGTAACACAAGGGCTTTTGAGTCGGCGGCTTTCGAGACATAGCATTCAAGAACTCCAGTGTTTTTCAGAACGTTTGGGGTCAAGTTCAGTTAGTATAATCTAAAAGCACGTTCCGTGAAAGGAAGGAACTGAGAAACGAACAAGAAGTAGTAAAGATAATCATTATTTAGAATAAGAAATAAACTGAAAATACACCGTTGAAACGTCTTTGGAAATCACGAACACCAGTACAATGCAAATGTCGGTAGTAATCGTTGAACGAAAAAGAAAAATGAAATTGGATCATAACTAATTAATAAATTGAAGATTGAAAAGAAATGAAAGGGAAAGTAATGGGAAGAAACTGAAACAGAAGGAGAAAGAGTATACGAAGGAAAAGAAACAGTTTGATAAGGATATAAGGAAAGAAAACGGGAAATTAGGGAAACTAGAAGTTGAAGGAAAGGAAAGGAATTATAGAAAAGGGAAAGAAAAAGCATTACAAACTTGCCTGAGAACAACAAAGGAATTGAAATGTAATTCAAACTTGGAAGTTGTCTTTCTAAATACTGGGGACAATACCGTCATAAATCACCATCTAAGTTGTTTACAAGCTTCTGACCCCCTCATTTCTAGACTTTCACAATCCTGAGCACTTTGCAAACATCGATAAAAACGCCTCTTATGAAGTGTTGACGGATCAACGGATTGAAGAGCTTGAGTTGGTTGATAACCACGTTTATCATATCGTATTTTCGTATGTATGAAAGAAGCCTTGCTTATCGCACACCAATGCAACTACAAGATGAGCTGTACTGATCAGAAAGGCTTAAAGTTAACTATCTATTATAACCCATTAAATAGAAAAATATAAGGCAGCCTTCATGTGATGTCGGAAAGACTGCAAATATTAAGTACACGTACGGTGGGGGTGGCGTATTTTGTTATGGTTTTGCAAATCAAATCGAAATCAAATCAAATCAACCATTGTTGAACAAAGAAAACTAAAAAATGGTGAAGGTGAAAATGGTTGGTAAATAAGCATCACAATACCAACACTTGTAAACACTGTCTCCACTATGTCTCCTATAGTGGCGTATATCATTTATCTTGTTAATTTTCTAAGTTTTATTTAGAAATATTCAAAGCTTTTCCTAAACACGTACCGCAACACCGCAACACCGCAAAACGGATTTCGGGAACACCGCATCGTTATATACACCAGTTTTTAAATTCACCGGACACCATAGATTTGGAAAAACAACACCACACACACTGAAGACATTTCCATTATCGCAACACCGCACTTAAAGAATTTTTTTTTTCATCACAAAAAACGTTAAAAAACCGTAAAAAAAAAAACATCATCAACACATGACAAACATGGACAGCCTTGAACTGAGGGCGAGGAGATTGAGATTTCTCATGAAAAAAACAACCTAGGTCAACTCGGTAAATAACAGATAACATTGTCATATTTTTATGACCATCTTTACAAGATAACAGAGCTATGCTGTACAATTTTAAAAGGTTTCACATGTGTGGTTTGTATTTCTTATTAGGGTCTTTTAATGGATCAGACAGTCAAGAAGTATAATCCTGCTAAATCCTTTTAGGTCTTAAAATCAATGAAATAAATCTGGCAAGGCACGGTGGACGTGCGCAGTAGGTCAAACCCATGTATATATTAGCTACGTTGATCTTATAGGTTGTAGTGCTCGTTATCCCGGGGGGGGGGGGGGGGACTCCCTTAAAAAATGGATAGGGGTGATCGACGGACGGTTTTGAAAATGACCCTAAAAGGTACGCATAAAATAACTCAGGTACTGATTACAGACCCTATAGCTAAAAGGTGCCAGACCACGTACATTTAAATTTTTTCAATTGGAAATCTATGTATATATGTATTATCTTAAGTTCGAAAACTGACCCTGAAAAGTATCCGAGGGTTTTATTTTTCGACCCTAAAAGGTCCTTCGACACCCTATCCATAAAAATAAACCCTCTACTAGCTCCCTTTAATGTTGAGGCGTAATTTATTCAATCTATATGCTTTCAATAGTACATAGTCGAGGACCAAGTTGCAAAAAGCTATGTTTTATATGTTTTATAAGTTACAACCTTTCCTAGTAAAAGCTCCAGTCCTTTACCGTTATCGCAAACTATAGGAGTTGAGAATCGTTTTGCTTATATAAAAAATCCTCACCTCCCCCAGTCAACATTGGTTTGTCTTATGTAAGAATGCCAATATTACTGAGGGGGAGAGAGGCAAAGGCTAATTTGTACTTTTATTACTAAATATCACTATAAGCTGCTTAGTGGAAACATCCCTAGTCATTTGAGTATATCGATCGATTATAACTGTAGCTACATCACGACTCTTCTGTCGGTTTTTCCAGCAGAATCTTTCCCCATGGTAGATAGATACTTTTATCGATCGCGGTGTGTTTATACGGTGCAGTGATCCAATAATTAGCCGCCCATTTAAACCCTTTCTTTATTTTACAACCGCCATGGACACTAAAACCGTCACGATCGCCAAGCCAGTCAGACTCTTCGTCAAGAAGATGATTATACCACATTATTGCAGTGCCTTTGGTTGCCTTGACAACAAGGTTAGAAGAGTAGCAGAACTCGTTCATGTTGTGCAGGTCTCTTCCTTGCTGTCTGTTGTTGTGCACATGCTAGAAAACAGAAGGAAAAAACACTTTATAATCTTGAGTCACATTTACATTTACATTTACCTAAACTGAGAGCAGTCCCTCTCTTCGAGGCTTATATGCTTTGGTTTACTGAATATATTCTGAATTAAATAAGGCACCAAACTTTCCTCCATTTTCAAGGTATATATATACAACTAATTGCAAGAATGTTATCACATGAAAAAGGAACATTAATAATTTAGTAAGAAAGGAATAACAAACTCGGAAAAAGTTTAGCTTGAGTGATCTTATTTTGTCTTTAATTAATTCCTTTCCCACTAAATTACACAAGTCAGGATAACGTTCCTGCAATTACGTGATTTAGTATTAACTCAATAAATGAAAGTTTTCTTCTAGCAAAGGCTTTCTAATTTACAATGCACCATACGCCCTTTTTGCCAAGTGCGTCCGTTGGGCTTCCTGTGTCACATAAGTCGGACAGCGTGAACCGATCTGAACCGATGCGACTGCTGTTATCGTCAAGATAAACTTTAATCCTATTCCATAAAAGTTTGGCATATATAGGCAACTATTCAACACGGCTTAAGATAACAAACGCATTAAAAACCCATAAACCTGCAGTTATCATTATTCGCATTCATAAAAATAAAGGCAGAATAAAGCGATTAAGGGGTTAGTCTACGACCATTGAGTGTTTTGAATTCAATAAACAAAACTGTTTTTATGGGGATTAAGGAAAAATATTCAAGTTTTCACACGTTTTTCTATAGCTTTCAATATAGTTTATAGAGGGGACTGGTTAGGAAACCTTTAATTCGTTGTACTTCTTTGTTTGCATTTCGAAGTTGAACCGGTCTTGACCGTGCACAACTCAACTTTTTCTTTATGGCCAATCAAAATTGCAAAATGAGTCAACATAAACTTTTTTATGAGATTATTGTAAGGAATATTGTAATATTTGTTCTAATTAAATATTTGAGTATTTTGAAGCAACAGCCAAAATAATGATTTATGGTCAGTTCTCTCAGACGTATCCAATATGGCTAAAATTAACAATATAATTGTGAAACAAAAGATTATGCATGGTCACGCTTCCTAACCATTTCTAACCATTTCCCTCTACTAACTATGCTTTGAACGGCTACACTCGTTTCAATGTTTATAAAAACAGTATAAAGATTACGTCGAAGTTTGCGTTTTACGCATATGTTATAATTACGCATGGGGGTCATAAAAACAGTATAAAGATTACGTCAAAGTTTGCATTTTACGCATATGTTAAAATTACGCATGGGGGTCGTAAAAACAGTATAAAGATTACGTTGAAGTTTGCGTTTTACGCAAATGTTATAATTACGTACGCGGGTCCTTAAAAACAGTATAAAGATTACGTCGAAGTTTGCGTTTTACGCATATGTTATAATTACGCGTGGGGATCTTATACTTGCGTTTAGTCAATGTTTGACACCAACTGACTTGCGGTGCTTTGAAAATACTTCAAAATTTCATGCGTGTTTCTGTTTGCAAAATGCGTCTATATTTGAAAGTCGCACTCGAATTCTTTGCGCGTGGTTTTCATGGTTTTCGTTGCGTATGGTTGTTATATTTAATTACATCCGTTAGATGGCTGTTACGTTACGTTAATGTAATTGACGTCTTTGCTTATTTTTCGGAACCTGCGTTGCTTACGTAAATTAGTATGGACTTACATCTGCATTGAGCGTAGCATTGTCTGCGAGAGGGAAAGCTGTTTCTCCTCCTTCTTCGACGTCATTCAGATAAAACAGTATAGTAATGTACCTGAAATAAGAACATTACAGGGTGAAACTAAATCTATGATACAAAACAGTTTTAGGTGCGCAGTGATATGTAAAGAGTGAACCAAGATTCCCCTCTCCACAAACGAGTGCGAGGTTAGTTGGACGCGCGGAGACTGGCCAGTGTGTATGGGTAGAGAGATAAGCAGCTCGAGTAAAATTATTTGATTTCCTCAACCCATGTATATCTGAACCAACCAGACTAAAAACTGCCTAGACTAACCGTCCAACTAGTTCCAAACCATCCAGTCGTTTCTGGATGGGGAATAGAGCTTGCTTTTCATTGCGTGACAGGACGTCACACAACATATCTCAGTACCTACTAACCTGCATAATTTGCATTTATTAGCACCCAATTTAGTTGGGTCTGCAACAGCCTTCTGGTGGCAGCAAGGGATTTCGGGATGTTCGTGGGTCTCCGTGTCGTAGTGTGCATGGTAATGACCATCAACGGTGTAACGAAGAACCTGAAAATGATGATTACATAAGTAAGTCTACTAATATAACCAGCCGAGAATCTCATAGTGTTGAATGGGGATTCCTGTGTTAGCTATAACATCTCAGGGTCGAGGAGCTTTGGTCCGGCCGCGTGATATTCTTTGCTAATTATAGCGGAGCTCCGCGCGGGCCGAAGGCCCGCGCAAGCGGAGCACCATACTTAAGAAAAAATGGTAACCCATCTAGTTGATTTTTCATCGACCGACACGTAGGATCGCGGGCG
This sequence comes from Metridium senile, assembly GCA_949775045.1. NCBI lineage: Eukaryota > Metazoa > Cnidaria > Anthozoa > Actiniaria > Metridiidae > Metridium > Metridium senile. Next base: position 5,030,706 of record OX459100.1, read on the forward strand.
CGCACGTCCGTACAACGTGCCCATCGCGATACTGATTGGCTGTTACATTTCGTCGGGAAAGTGATGCGCGCGCGCACGGAATAGCAGCGCCCGAAAGCAGGTTTTTCTTTTATCGACAAAAAAGTCAAACAAACAACAAAATACAATATTTAAAATATCAACTGAGAAAGATGAACATTGAAGAAAACAAAGATAGTTTTGGCCGAAGAAGAAAATAAACTCAGGCCGGATACAAAAATGAAGAAATTTAACAGTAGAAATAAAAGAAAACGACTGAAAGGCCAAGAAAACGTGTCTGCAGATAAAACTTCTTGGAAGAATAAAGACTACCAAAGAAGAAAATAAACTTCAAGGAGACAAACATGAAGAAGTTTATCTCAAGAAAAGGAAAAGACTGAAAGGCCAAGAACACTTGTCTGTAGATAAAACTTCGTAGAAGAATAAAGACTACAGCAACGTAAAAGAATTGAAAATGAAGCGACTTTATTCGTTATGAAAACTATCTTCAAAATGCTTCCTTCAGTACAGTTTATTTATGGATTTTCAAGCTTGGCAGTTTAACTATGATCCATGCTTAATTGATCAAAACTGATTCAAGTACATACATGTATTCGTCAAAATATTATCGATGTCATCCAGAAGAAGAAAACCTCAGGAAAATAATCACCGATAAAGTAAGTTCAACGAATTATTTTTTCAAGTCAGTTTTTTGAAAGAAAAATTGTTTGATAACGAGCGTGAAAAAAAAAAAAAACACCAAAAAACTTGAAATAATTAAGCTTCAAATCGATCCTTTGTTGGTTGATACTTAAGGTCTTTAATTCCACTTCAAAAGAACTTTCAGGTCGTTTGTGTTTTGTTTGAATTTTGAAGATTTGCCATGACTACTTTTTTTAATATTAAATCTAATGCGATGAAAAGTTTTTTTTTATAAAGAAATGTTCTAGAATTCCGTTTTTTCCTTTTAATACATAGTTATCATCCTATTTAGTACTTATTCAAGTAACGTTTTTGTCAATATGAAGCTCAAAATCTTGATTTTTCTCAGCGTTTTGTCTTGTGTTTGAAGCGAATTTGCCAGGTGAAGGTGCCTTGGCATTCGCAAACACGCCAATGTACGCGTGTACGTGTCGTGACACAAAGTCATGCTGTCACGAATTTTTGTGCGATTTGAACTCAAAAAGTAAAATCTAAAAATTCATATCTTTCAAAAACGCGTGAATAATACCCCTAATTTTGTTTCTCTAGAAAAGTTATAGTGATATCGAAGTTTTTTAATTGGTTCATATTTTAAAAACATAAATAGTTTGGGTTGGATTTTTTGTCAATAATTCATCATGCACATAAGTATAAAATACCTTTTTCATAATTTGAGCATAAAATTATTGAAAAATATAGTACTTTGTATGCGTGATAAATAAGGTTTTTGAATTTTTATCGAAAATATATATATCGCAGATTATTATTTGCTCAGAAAGTAAATTATTCCGTTCCACCTATATCTATGATTTTGTAGTTGTCTTTTGCGGTTACGTAACTAAAATAATTACAGTTCAGATACAAACTATTTACATGCACATATTGATGTTGTAGGAACAATTTAAACTGGAGCTCCGCTATTAGGTATTACCTAATTTGTATATTAGCGGAGCTCTGCGCGGGCCGAAGGCCCGTGCAAGCGAAGCACCATACTTAAGAAAAAATGGTAACCCATCTAGTTGATTTTTCATGGACACCACATAGGATCGCGGGCGCGCACGTCCGTACAACGTGCCCATCGCGATACTGATTGGCTGTTACATTTCGGCGGGAAAGTGATGCGCGCGCGCCGAATAGCAGATCGAGCCCGAATCGAAAGCAGGTTGTTCTTTTATCGACAAAAAAAGTCAAACAAACAACAACAAATACAATACTTAAAATATCAACTGAGAAATATGAACATCGAAGAATCAAATTAAGATAGTTTTGGCCGAAGAAGAAATAAACTTGGGCCGGATACAAAAATGAAGAAATTGAACAGTAGAACTGAAAGGCCAAGAAAACGTGTCTGTACACAGGCAGCCCAACTATTGTCTTTGAGGATTTTTTTTAATGAGACAATAAAGTTATTTTTAACCGCGCGCCGAGCGAAATAAATATTGAGCGCGCGGGTGGGGTTCCTGTGGTGTATTTGTTTGAAAGCTCGCGGATGGGATTCCTGTGGCTTTTTGCAAGCAATTTTTCGGTCGCGCGGAATTGCACGTACGAAGGTACGACAAAAAAAATCGAAGAAAGTAGTATCTTGATACAAGGTCTGAAACTTGATGGCGTGGATGGATGGATGTGCTTTCCAGCTTGCTAGGGCACGGAAATCTCACGGAAATTCAACGACGAGCGCCGAAAGTTCGCCGTGAAGCAATCGACTGACTCGCCGAAAAAAAAAATGTTGTTAAAACTTTTCTTTCAAAACAAAAAATGTTGTTTTTCTCTTAGGGATTTAAACTGAGTACACTTTTAAAACCAACAAGAACAAACAGATCAGTATGTGAAATTTATTTCCATGTTTATTTGAAATATAACTTTATTTTATTTGACAATGTGAAGAGATTTTCATTCAAAGTGTATTTATAGAATCCGTAAAGTTGTGTTTTAACTAAAGTTTTTCGGCAATATATAGCTTATAAAATACAATTGTAAACGCTTCACACTTTCAAAACATATTTTCTATTCTTAGTGTTGGAACCGCTATAACTAAGTATAAAGTGTTCACAAAATAAAGTTGAGCTTTTTTCAAGCGTGGAAAACTTCGCAAAGCGGCCATCACAAATTCACTGTTTAGCTCGGCTGTTAGTTGGTTTGTACATGACAATATCAGTCGTTTTGACATAAAAACTTCAACTCCAATCATTACCTGCACACACCAGAACTACTAGAAAAACTTTCTCCTGGTTTTCGTAATAGTGAAGAGCATCGGTGACTTCAAAAGCATGTACAAGTCCTCACTTGAATCAGGTGTTTTGAGTGTTAAGCTAAACTCATTGTAGCTAGCAGCGAATGTAGTGCAAATCACGATCTTTGCGACTCTACCTTCGCCAGCCCATGATTTCCACAATAAAATACATTCTCTTGTATTCTAGTTTTCAATTTAAAGTCATTTTAACAATCCATAAGCTAGATGCAAGAAAGTAATCGCCAACTTTTTAATTCGGTGAATGTGGTATTTCACAACACCGCGGCTCGATCGATATTTTCACGATTCCTCCACGATTGTAAAATCCGACTGTTTACCGAAAACTCTGCCCTAGCAACTGGGAAAGAACCTCGACTCCATGCTGCCTTTTTTTTTTAATTATTTTAACCCCTTTGCTGAGGTCGGAGATGATCATACTTTTTACTGTAGTTGAACAACAAAGTAAAGTTTATATATTCAAAGAAAAATAAAAATTTTCTCCCATGGCTGATCTACTACGCGCGAAACTAAATTTGTCACGTGACGTAGTTTCATACCTTGTCGAAATACCTCTCTCTTCAACACCGCGCGACTTTGAAGAAAAAATTGCTTGCAAAAAGCCACAGGAATCCCATCCGCGAGCTTTCAAACAAATACACCACAGGAACCCCACCCGCGCGGTCAATGATTTTATTCCAATATGGCGCTCGGCGCGCGGTTAAAAATAACTTAATTGTCATTAAAAAAGATCCTCAAAGACAATAGTTGGGCTGCCTGTGGTCTGTAGATAATAAAACTTCTTTGAAGAATCAAGACTACCAAAGAAGAAAATAAACTTGAAGGAGACAAAAATGAAGAAATTTATCTCAAGAAAAGGAAAAGATTGAAAGGCCAAGAACACTTGTCTGCAGATAAAACTTCGTAGAAGATTAAGACTACAGCAACGTAAAAGAATTGAAAAAGAAGCGACTTTATTCGTTATGAAAACTATCTTTAAAATGCTTCCTTCAGTATAGTTTATTTATGGATTTTCAAGCTTGGCAGTTTAACTATGACCATGTTTAATTCATCAAAACTGATTCAAGTATATTCATGTATTCGTCAAAATATTATCGATGTCATTGAGAAGAAGAAAACCTTTGGAAAATAATCACCGATAAAGTAAGTTCAACGGATTATTTATTTAAAGTTTTTTGAGAAAAAACTGTTTGATAACGAGCGTGAAAAAACACGGCCTAAAAACTTGAAATAATTATTAAGCTTCAAAAAGGAAGAATCTGTTCTCTGATTTATTATAGAAAGAAAAAAGAAAACGTTTATCTCCATTTGATTTACTTTTTGAGATACAAACCGTACATAACACGATGTTTACAAGTGTGTAAATTGTACTTTTTTGTGGTATTTGGTCGATTCAAAAAGGGATTTATTTATGTGCTTTTCACAAACTCATCAACGGAAAACATTAAAGATGAATTAGAATACAAACATAATTCAAAACTGGTTGAATAACATCTGTTTATTTAGCAATATTGACTATTTTATGTTTACTAAACGAACATTTTTATTATAGTTTCTATTTCAAAGTTGTTAAAGTTTTTTTACAGAACAAAATGAAGGAATGATGTTTTACACAAACTTTTTCATAATAAAATACCTTGTTTTAACATCCTTGTCTTTTCAAATAGTTCCTGTGTTGGTAGAACTGATACTTGAGGTCTTTAATTCCACTTTAAAAGAACCGTTTCAGGTCGTTTTTGTTTTGTTTGAATTTTGAAGATTTGCCATGACTATTTTTTTTAATTGTAAATTTAATTCGATGAAAAGGTGTTTTTTTTTATAAAGAAATGTTATAGAATTCCCTTTTTTCCTTTAAATACATAGTTACCATCCTATTGTTCAAGTAACGTTTTTGTCAATTTGAAGCTCAAAATCTTGATTTTTCTCAGCGTTTTGTCTATGGGACTTTATCATGCACGCTGTGTCGTGCGTGACACAATTCACGCTGTCACGAATTTTTGTACGATTTGATCTCAAAATGTAAAATCTCAAAATTAATATCTTTTTCAAAAACGCGTGGATACCCCTAATTTTGTTTCTCTAGAAACGTTATAGTGATATCGAAGTTTTTTTCTAGGTTCATATTTTAAAAATAAAAATGGGTTGGGTTGGATTTTTTAGTTAATAATTCATTATTATTTGAGCATAAAATTATTGAAAAATATAGTACGCTGTATGCGTGATAAATAAGATTTTTGAATTTTTATCGAAAATATATACATCGCAGATTATTATATAGTCCGTTCCACCTATATCTATGATTTTGTAGTTGTCTTTTGTAGTTTAGATTAGGCATGGCCCATGCACAAAAACTATTTACATGCACATATTGATGTTGTAAGAACAATTTAAACTGGAGCTCCGCTATTAGGTATTACCTAATTTGTATATTATATGTTAACCAAGAAACCCCTGAAACATGGTAGTGTCACCTATTATAACATATATTCTTTTGCGGGGTTTTGGGGCTTCCTGTGTTTAGGCCCTATGTTTCTCTCGGGTATCAAGACAACACAGGAGCCCCAAAATCCGATTTTTCCCAAAAACCCAAAAGAACGTATTATACGTATAATGCATTTAGCTTACCTGAAGATATTCACTACCATATATGATTTCACCCGAGAGGTTTGTAAGTTTCTTGACTCTGAAAATAGAATGATGTTAGATAAGAATCACGTTCGTTTGGATTACAAGTCCTCTTGTCTTAGTTTAATAGACTATAAGTCTTATTCTAGAGCAATCCTGGTCCAGTCTTCCTATACATTTGAATGCACAGTAATTTCATTGAATTTCTTTACACAACGATAGTAAACGATTTGAAAGACAAATATGTAACTCAAAAATATGGCAATAGAAGATGAGTGACATAGTCTTGTAGCCAAGGGATGGCAAGATAGTTTTAGTATCATTTTGAATCTGAATCTTGTAGCCTGCTGATTAGGAATCTGCTTGTTAACGCTTGAAATAAGTATCCAAAAGGCTTGATAACTTGGCCCAAGCCAACCACACCCCTTCCAACAAAATGTCATTTACATGTCACTGCACGAGCACTGCAGTGTAGCTAAAATAGCAAGTATAGCAAAAGGCTTTCAAGTATTTTACCTTTCCTGGATCTTCTCCATTACATCATCACCCCATTTCTGATTCAACCAGGCCTGGTCGCTGTAGCGTTGCCTGTGTTTGGGATGTGATCTAGTCATTTCGTACAAATAGCTGTCTATCAGCATTGTGTTCATGTTCTCGAATTCTTCCTTTGTTATAACGTCTGGTAATACAAATGTAAAATACTGGGTGACAACTATTCAAAATGTAGAGTGTTGGATACTAAGGGTGTGTTGTATGTTTCATTGAAGATAGTAAAACAATAGAAACTCATTCCAGGTGATCTCGCTTCAGCGAAGCGCGCAAAGGATTGTTTTTCAAAACGATTAGCAATATATTCAGTTAAAAAAATCTTACCATCATCCAGCTCCGTCATTTTGGAATTATTGAATCTGAGAAATAGAAAGAGCTCGTAAAAAAGAATTATTTATAATTTCTTAAAAAGATACAGAGCATGTGCAAATGCCACTAATTACTATAAGTTGATACTTACATGTCCCTTATTTCATCTTGTGTTAAATATAAATATCGTTGTATTGATGCAAACGTTTTAATCTGTATAAAATTAAAAAAGTTATATATTTTTAGTTTTGATACTTTTAATCTATTTTTGCAATTAAAAAAACCTCGGTCTCCTCGATCTGTCAATCTCTCAACTCAAAAGTACATGAAGAACTGAGAGTAATTGATGGTACATTACAAGGTCATTTTTTATGTCCAACTACAATCTTGGACAATGTTTTTAAAAGTCATAATTATTCGCATCAAACTACATGCCCCTTCCTCTTCCCCTGGTCAATGTTGATATGCACGGTTGTGCTTCAGCTGTCATGCAACATTGATTTAGGGGGGAGGGGGAGGATTTTATAGACCAAAATACGTTTTTGTGCAGTTTTAGTCAATTTTAATTTGAAGTTTAAATGCATGCACTACCTTTAATGGTCTCATGTCACAATGTATTACACATATCCGTGGATTTTCCAAAGATAACAGCAGTTTTAATTACCTCATCTATAGTAATCTTTCCATCCATATTCAGATCCCAGTTCTCGTATTTGCCTCGAGGCCCATCTGCTTTACCTTTAACTATATCACAAACATGAACACATCTCAGTTCATTCCACTACATAAACATCACATTATATATGCAATAATAAATTGATAAGCTGCATTATAATGTGCATGCATGCATATATACGTACTGTCTGATGCAAATTTCCAGGTATCAGCCTCCGTCAAACCACCTTTAGCAATACTTGAAAACATATTGGTGCTTTCTGCGCTTTCCATTATATACTTGCACTCTTCGTCAGTAAGAAAGTTTGGAATCTCTGAAAATTAATCAATCAGCTAATTAATACCGAATTCGTTATCAAGCATTGAAAATATTTACAATAAAGATAAACGCTTGTGTATGATTATGATATGCATTTATATTTCAACGTTTCGAAATTATTTTATTTTAAAATATTTTATTTCAAATCAGAAAGTTATCCCATATATTGGTGAGCTAATCTGTTAACTGTGGCTGTGGCTGTGGCTGTGGCTGTGGCTGTGGCTGTGGCTGTGGCTGTGGCTGTGGCTGTGGCTGTGATGCATGCATGGGCGCAGCAAAAATAGCAATGTTGCCAATGGCAATAATGACAGTAGCAATGGCAATAAAACTACAATAACAGTAGAACTGAATTTCGATGGAAATAAAGAAGAAAACGATAACAATAACATAAGAAATACCTAAAAAGTCTAAACAAGGAACTATGAAAGTGTTACTTTTATTAGCCTTCTTACCAAAAAGAAGCGGTCTCATTGCCCTAGTAGTTAATGTTACTCTTCCATCTTCTCCTAAATCTACTTCTTGATGATGTCCGACCTACAACAAATAAAAGTAAAATCATTTTAGTATATAGAACAAATCAAATCAATTGTTACCACAGGAAGCCCATTTATGCATGGTTTAAATAACAATTTAGCTTCGATCAAGCGCCATTCAAGAAACGATAAGAAAGTTCAGAATCACAATTAAAAGCAATGGCATCTAACCTAGGCCTTATCAACTCTGTATGTGACAACGTAACTAAAACTCTAATAATTATAAAATGAAAAAAATATTTCATCTTACAATTCTTACAAAATCTTGTACATTTTAAATTGAAGTTTCAATAAAGGAAGATGCACGACACGTGAGGAAAGACACGTTGTACTTGTGTGACATCCATTGTGTTATATCACATATAATTCTTTATCGTTTGAAATTATATAAGTTTCAAATTCATCATAATGAAAAAGACATTATAACAGGAAAATGTTTTAAGCGGCGATCTTTAATGACAAACGATATAGACTGACTAAAAGAATATTCCTCTAATCGATAAAAGTGTGTGCGAGATGTTGCGCGGGGATTTCCGAGAAATCGCAAACTTATGTGAAATAAAAAAAGATTTAAGAGAAGTCTTACCTTGACACCATTCAATCTATAAAGCCCTTGAACCCTTCCAATAATCGTTGGTCCATCCTCGCCACTACACCGATCCAAATCACAAACATGTTTCGGTGGTGATGATCTGTGATTATGGGAATACGTCTTCCCATATATTAAAGGAATACAGACGTAATAGATATAAAAGAGTAACCACATCTTAAAATCCATTGATTAAATGTTCTTATGATTTAGTATTCTGTTATTGTTTGAAAGAGTTAGTTTGAGAAAGCTTGCAAATTTACATGACACTGAGGGTTCCATGTGAATACACAGGTGTTTTATTGTTAGTAGTTTAAAGTATTGAAGAGGTTTTCGACGGGTTGATTTAACAAACACAACTTTTTTTGACAGGTACTTAGTTTAATTTAAGGTATTATAAACGTTTATTTCACACTTGACACGGTTTTCTTTGTTATTCATAGGGATGTATCTCCGATATATACCCCTCATTATACCAATTCAAGGGTTATATCTAGATATAAACCTGGGTCTATATCTAGTTATAACCTTCGCATTTATTATTTATTGCAACATTGGACTTAGAAATTTTTACTAGATAGCGATTTTTGGAGAAAAAAAGTCTTTGAGTACCAATGTCAGGACTCGAACCGAGAACCTCTGAATTGCTGTATCCGAGCTTTAAGCCATTATACTACATAGTCATCCGATGGAAAGTTAACAACAAAAACTCGTTTAATGTCATCAAGTTCATTAGCATTCAAGTTCGTTAGTGTTCTTCTGAATAGAATTGAAAAGTGATTGTTTAATATTTCCTTATGGGAATTCATTGACAATGAACATTAAATTATGAACAGATTATTGATATATTTTTGGATTGGTTTTATTTTTTTGAATACGATCAGTGAAAATCATACATTGTTTTCTTTTCAGAAAACCTTAGTTATCATTGAAAAATGTCGAGTCAGATCTCAGCCAAATGGTTTAGATTGTGTCAGTACTATTTTGTTATGAAAACTTTCAATCACGGGAAAACTGTTGTATTCTAGTGACAAAAACCATTAACAGCATTCCACCTTATTCATTAGTTTCAATGGTTTGACTATTTTAGTCTTTGCATTAAGGAATGAAAACTAAGATAGCATAACCTCCTTCAATTGTGTTCTATCAATAAGATTTTGATTTAAAAATGCACCGAGCCGGTTCCCTGCACATTTTCTATTCATATCATTCATTTTATCAAATACGACTCCCAGTAGATACTAATTAGTGAGCTTTGAAAAGCCGTTCTTTTATTTCTTAACTCAAATCATGTGCCTTTGTTAGAATAGGATTAAATCATTGTTTTTTTTTGTGAGAAAACCTTCTCAAGTGTGAAATAAATTAGTTACATACCTCGAATGTTCGGCTATAAGCCTATATATCCCTTGGGCCTGCGGCCCGCGGGATATATATGGCTTATAGCCTCCATTCTCGGTATGTAACTCTTACTTTCTTTAAAAAATACTATACCAGTATTATGAAACAGGCATATATATTATAGAATAGACCTAAAATATTCCATTTTCCTTACCTGTACTGTACTGTATATGTCTAAACTGTAACGATTTAAAAATTATTTACAGCGACTTTTACACTCGAACCGTGAACACGCATCCCTTGAGCGAATAGATTAGAAATATGATTTCTAATGAACGCTTAGTGTATTTGAACTCACTGCTTCATTTTTAGAGGTTTTGAAGCAGTAGAAGTTTCAGAAAATAATAACATGAAAAAAAGTCAGGTGTTCATTGTTCGAGTACCCTCACTGGAGGACTTTTTAATCTCCTTCTAGCGCCGTCAAAAGGAAGAAAAGAATTGACTATTTGGCATGGATATATTGTATATGTAGAAACTCGAGCTCTCCATCACAGTTTTAATCTCCTTCCAGTTCGTAGGTACAAAATAATTGACTATTTGACATGTATAGATAATGTATATGTGGAAGCTCTCTTTGCAACCTCTCTGTAAACGACAAGTTCTAGTTAAAGAAGGATTGTGCAGTCGCCCCAGAATCCTTTGCGTCCACTTATATTATTATTATTGTTATTATGATATTATTATCACTTTGTTCTAGTTAAGACCACGATCTCGAGTGGAATTGGGGGGTAAAAGTATAGGGTATGCTCGTAGTATCTCTTGCCGGTAAAAATCATCGATTTGGTACGCAATTTTTAGGGTATCAAAATTGAAATTTTGAATTTCGGCATAGTTTGGCCTCTTTTAGGGTATCGAAAAAGAAAAATCCAATCGCTTGCAGCGCTTTCTTCGTTTTACGTTTATCGTATCAGAAATACCGTATGCAATCTTGAAAAAAATGGCATTACCATATAAGGTATTATAGGTGAGAAGTAACAAAAGAGTTTGATTAGCGCACGAGATTTGTTTCTTTTTTAACAGGTTGAGATTGCAACAGAACAACAGGCATATCTTTGATACGGTGGAATCGGCTTTTAGGCAGTTAAAAAAAATTCGTGTCACGCCCTTTTTAAAGGACATCTGGTATCGACAAATCCGAAATACCTCCAAAAAATGCATTCACCAATACTTGCATTTGAATTTTTAATCAAATATTTCATAGAATGTGCATTATAAATATCATTATTATATATTTTTTAGAGTTTTAGCCACTCATCTAGTGTCATATTGCTATTAAATATCATTCATTTACTCATTTTTCGGTCGTACATCGCGATAAGGAGTCGGTAAGGTCAGTAAGAAACTTGAATGTCTTTTAGAAGCTGTACATACAGGCTTTTACTGTTACGGTTAACAATTAATTTATATTTATATATAATGTTAGTTTGTCCAAAATGAGTCCTTCGATCTGTAGGTGGAGATGTTGCTCAATTCAGTTCTACTATGCACATCTCTTTTAGTTGATTTCCACAGATTCTATTCTTTCGCTGTAGTGATAAACGAAACTTTATAGTTTTTCATTCGGCTGCGCCTTAATTGTTCTCTTGTGGAAGCGTCAATTTTATGTTCGCTTTGCTTTACGGAAGCAACGTCAGGTCCTCTATTATTAAATACAGAAAGCTTTATCATGGACAAAATAACTTTAGAAATCTTCTTAGATCTATAGCAATATAGAAAAGGATTAATCGATGAGTTAAGAAATAGAACTGTTTTTGATGCATTTTTTATGTTCATCATAGTTCGTCCATGAAATATATAGTTCGATGCAATCTTGCTACATAGAAAAGGTAAGAGGCAAATTATATTAAGCCCTTGAATGTACCTAGCAGTTCTGATCGATTTACCTTGTCGAGCCGTTGGTAGAGTGAACGCTTGTCGCTGAGCAGCAATTTGCCTTCGATGTCGTCGAGTTATAGAGTACATCCTATAGTGACAGAAGAGAATTGTAGAAATAATGCATATAACACATGGTATGGTGACATAAAATCTCCATTTACTTCCACCTCCGTAAATGCAAACTGCAGCATAAAGTGACGAGGTTAGCCAGACGATCATCAAAGTCCTGACAATTCGCTTAACAGTGACTTTCACCGGGTATCTCATATGCCAATGCAAAGCTAGAAACCTGTCCGCAGAGATCAACATTATTGTAATGAGGGAAATGGAAAAGAAGAACATGTAACAATAGTTAAAATAGTCTTTTGCTTTCATCAAAGTTCGAGTAACACGAAGGATAAAAAATGGTTGTACAATGACACCAACACTGAAGTCCGATGCTGCGAGACTGCATAAAAGAACATTAGTCGGTGTATGTAAAGACGGTGTTTTGAGAATAGCCACGAACACAATAGCGTTGCTGAAGATCGATACAACGCTGGACAAACCATTGATAACACAAAGAATCACAGGTATTAAATCCATTTTTGACGGCGCTTTGCAATGAAGCAAAAACAGTTTTTGCTCATGTATTTTCTTCTTTAGGATACTGATCACGTTTGAGCGACCTTGTAATCAAGAGTGTTTGACCATAAAGAAAACACTCTACTTGATAGATATATGAACAGTTCCTAAAACACTCAAGCTGATCAGTAACTTCAAAAGCGCTAACTTGTTTTCATTGTAATCCAGTGTTAATTTAGTCAAGTTATTCAAAGAGCTACATACAGCTCGGCAAAATCACCTGTTTTCTTTTTCAAATATTACTCAAATCCCCTTACCTGGTTGGCAAAAATATCATAACTCCCCTATATTTGTCCAGTTTATTACTAAAGCTGCATACTGTTAGATACAATCTCCCCTAAAATATTTTTCCAAAAATAACGGGGACCCCCCTCCCCCCTCAATTTTACCCCCTCCCCCTCCATACACCAATAAATGAAAGCCCCTTAATAGCCAAACAATGTATAGCTCTTTTCAGGATGTACGCGCATTTTGAGTCCCGCTGTTCAAAATGTAGAAGATCAATCTACGCAATCACAATGGTTAACTACAGTAGGGATGTGAAAATTTAACTGTTTCCTAAAACACTCGAAGTTTAATAGTGCTGCACTGTTGGAGTGGATATTGCTTCATTATACGTTTGTATAGTGAAAAAGAAAAAAAAACATTGAAATTCGTTTACGATCAGCATATACACTTGGACACCTTTGTCTTACGGTAGATGTCTATGATATAGAGATACTTCTAAACACTAGTCAATATGAGGTGAGTGTTTTTATTGATATTTTAAGTTATTAAAGGTAAAAATCTGCGATTTGGTATCTTTTTGGTCTCAAAATTCACAACTTCGACATGTTTTGGTATCATGTAGAGTATCGAAAAAGGAAAATCACATCGGTTTCTGCTCTTTTTTCGGGTTATGACTTTGTGTCTTATCTCTTAGGACCTAAATATCGTCAAAGCTAAGCCCTTGTTAAAGGACTTTTGCGATCTCTTAGGGTTTTCCTGAAGACCAAACCCGATAATTTTAACCCGTTTTGCTATTTCTGTGCTCCATAATGCACTCTTAATAACGACGGCAGCGTTAGTTGGTACGACCACACAAGCTTCCATTGTTTCTAAGTGGTAGCTTTTGAATAGTGTCAAGGGCCTTTTTGTCTATAGCATACGTATTTGACGGTCGTCAATCTTAATTTACCATAACAAAGAAAAGATGTCTTATGTAATTTACGTCTTTGAGGTTTTTTTTGAAGATAAGAACGTCTTTATTCTTGAAGTACAATGTAAGAATAAGCTTGACAAAAAATAATGAAAAATGTTTCCATTTTGAATGGTGTATTGCAATCAACTATTTTCTCCTCCAGTTTGCATCAATATGACTTATAGGCTTGGAAACGGTTTTGAAATATATGCATACTCATCAATGATTTCCCCCTTGGAATTACTTACTGCATCGGACAGACGTACCTTTGCTTTATTAAAAAGGTGTTTGGTATATCTCCCAAAAATGCATTCAATAACACTTTCATTTCAAATTTTAATCAAATATCATTTCATGTTTATATGTGTGTATATTTTAAACCATGTCGACGGACCAACGTCATCAAGCAGAAAGGTCGACTGTGGTGTCCCTCAAGGGTCGATACTTGGACCAATATTATATTTACTACACACGTGCCCACTTGGTGATATTATCAGAATCTACGATTTATCCTGTCACTTCTATGCTAAAGAAATTGACAAGTGGATGTCCATCCCTATCGATGGTATAAAAGTCGCTGGTGAATCATCTGTGGCTTTGATTATGCAAGCAACATAGGAGTTGTTTTTGACAAGAACCTAAACTTAGAGAAACATGTTTGTAGCACCTGCAAATCAGCCTTCTTCCACTTATGTAACATTGCAAAGAGCATTCAAATTAAAGTATCATGAATTTAATCTGTCAGAAATGGGTCCTTCTGTACAAATACTGATCCACTGAGTGTTACGTCACTTTTTATTTTGTTTTCACAGCTTCTATTCTGCCGGTGTAGTGATAAACGATACTTTATAGTTTTTCTTACGGCTGCGCCTCATTGGGTTAGTGTCAATTTTATGCTTCAGATCGCTTTGCTTTACCGGAACAACGTCAGGTCCTCTATTATTAAATATAGAAAACTTTATCATGGACCAAATAACTTTAGAAATCTCCTTAGACCTGGAGCAATATAGAAAGGGATTAATCGATGAGTTTAGAAACATAATGGTTTTTGATGCATTTCTCATGTCCGTCATGCCTCCGCGTCCATGAAATATATAATTCAATGCCAACTTGTTACATAGATAGGGTAGGAGGCAGATTATACTCAGCCCTTGAATGTATCTAGCAGTTCTGATCGATTTATCTTGTCGAGCCGTTGGTAGAGGGAACGCTTGTCGCTGAGCGGCAATTTGCCTTCGATGCCGTCGAGTTATAGAGTAAATTCTATAGTGACAAAAGAAAATTATAGAAATAATGCATATAACACATGGTATGGTGACATTTAGTCTCCATTTACTTCCACCTCCGTAAATGCAAACTGCAGCAAAAAGTGACGAGGTCAGCCAGGCGATCATCAAAGTCCTGACAATTCGCTTAACAGTGACTTTCACCGGGTATCTCATATGCCAATGCAAAGCTAGAAACCTGTCCGCAGAGATCAACATTATTGTAATGAGGGAAATGGAAAAGAAGAACATGTAACAATAGTTAAAATAGTCTTTTGTGGATTTCCTCAAATGTCCAGTAAGCCGAACGATAAAAAAGGGCTGTACAATGAAACCAACACTGAAGTCCGATGCTGCAAGGCCGCATAAGAGTAATTAGTCGGTGTATGTAAAGACGGTGTCTTGAGAATAGCTACGAACACAATAGCGTTGCTGAAGATCGATACAACGCTGGACAAACCATTGATAACACAAAGAATCAAAGGTATTAAATCCATTTTTGACGACGATTTGCAATGTGCTCATATATTTTCTTCTTTTGGATACTGATTACGTTTGAGAGACTTTGTAATGAAGAGTATTTGACCATGAAGAAGACACTCTACTTGATAAATATATGAACAGTTCCTAAAACACTCAAGCTGATCAGTGACTTCAAAAGCACTGTCTTGTTTTCATTGTAAACCAGTTTTAACTTAGTCAAGTTATTCAAAGGGCTATATACAGCTCGGCAAAATCATGCACCTGTTGTCCTTTCCAAATATTACTCAAATCCGGATCCCCTTATACTGGTTGGCAAAGATATCACAACCCCCTGTATTTGTCCAGTTTGTTACTAAAGCTGCATACTATTAGATACAATCCCCTTAAAATACTTCCAAAAATAACGGGACCCCCTCCCCATCAATTTTAACCCCTCCCCCTCCATACACCAATAAATGAAAGCCTACCGAATGACCAAACAATGTAGCTCTTTTCAGGATGTACGCGCATTTTGAGTCCCGCTGTTCAACTACCTTCAAAATGTAGAAGATCAATCTACACAATCACAATGGTTAATCACAGTAGGGATGTGAAATTTGAACTGTTTCCTAAAACACTTGAAGT
This sequence comes from Metridium senile, assembly GCA_949775045.1. Taxonomy (NCBI): domain Eukaryota; kingdom Metazoa; phylum Cnidaria; class Anthozoa; order Actiniaria; family Metridiidae; genus Metridium; species Metridium senile. Next base: position 5,046,701 of record OX459100.1, read on the forward strand.
TTAACAGTGGTACACTGTTGGAGTGGATATTGCTTCACTATACGTTTGTGGAATCAAGAAAAAAGACATTGAAATTCTTTTACGATCAGCATATACACTTAGACACCTTTGTCTTACGGTAGATGTCTATGATATAGAGATACTTCTAAACACTAGTCAATATGAGGTGAGTGTTTTTATTGATATTTTAAGTTATTAAAGGTAAAAATCTGCGATTTGGTATCTTTTTGGTCTCAAAATTCACAACTTCGACATGTTTTGGTATCATGTAGAGTATCGAAAAAGGAAAATCACATCGGTTTCTGCTCTTTTTTCGGGTTATGACTTTGTGTCTTATCTCTTAGGACCTAAATATCGTCAAAGCTAAGCCCTTGTTAAAGGACTTTTGCTATCTCTTAGGGTTTTCCTGAAGACCAAACCCGATAATTTTAACCCGTTTTGCTATTTCTGTGCTCCATAATGCACTCTTAATAACGACGGCATCGTTAGTTGGTACGACCACACAAGCTTCCATTGTTTCTAAGTGGTAGCTTTTGAATAGTGTCAAGGGCCTTTTTGTCTATAGCATACGTATTTGACGGTCGTCAATCTTAATTTACCATAACAAAGAAAAGATGTCTTATGTAATTTACGTCTTTGAGGTTTTTTTTGAAGATAAGAACGTCTTTATTCTTGAAGTACAATGTAAGAATAAGCTTGACAAAAAATAATGAAAAATGTTTCCATTTTGAATGGTGTATTGCAATCAACTATTTTCTCCTCCAGTTTGCATCAATATGACTTATAGGCTTGGAAACGGTTTTGAAATATATGCATACTCATCAATAATTTCCCCCTTGGAATTACTTACTGCATCGGACAGACGTACCTTTGCTTTATTAAAAAGGTGTTTGGTATATCTCCCAAAAATGCATTCAATAACACTTTCATTTCAAATTTTAATCAAATATCATTTCATGTTTATATGTGTGTATATTTTAAACCATGTCGACGGACCAACGTCATCAAGCAGAAAGGTCGACTGTGGTGTCCCTCAAGGGTCGATACTTGGACCAATATTATATTTACTACACACGTGCCCACTTGGTGATATTATCAGAATCTACGATTTATCCTGTCACTTCTATGCTAAAGAAATTGACAAGTGGATGTCCATCCCTATCGATGGTATAAAAGTCGCTGGTGAATCATCTGTGGCTTTGATTATGCAAGCAACATAGGAGTTGTTTTTGACAAGAACCTAAACTTAGAGAAACATGTTTGTAGCACCTGCAAATCAGCCTTCTTCCACTTATGTAACATTGCAAAGAGCATTCAAATTAAAGTATCATGAATTTAATCTGTCAGAAATGGGTCCTTCTGTACAAATACTGATCCACTGAGTGTTACGTCACTTTTTATTTTGTTTTCACAGCTTCTATTCTGCCGGTGTAGTGATAAACGATACTTTATAGTTTTTCTTACGGCTGCGCCTCATTGGGTTAGTGTCAATTTTATGCTTCAGATCGCTTTGCTTTACCGGAACAACGTCAGGTCCTCTATTATTAAATATAGAAAACTTTATCATGGACCAAATAACTTTAGAAATCTCCTTAGACCTGGAGCAATATAGAAAGGGATTAATCGATGAGTTTAGAAACATAATGGTTTTTGATGCATTTCTCATGTCCGTCATGCCTCCGCGTCCATGAAATATATAATTCAATGCCAACTTGTTACATAGATAGGGTAGGAGGCAGATTATACTCAGCCCTTGAATGTATCTAGCAGTTCTGATCGATTTATCTTGTCGAGCCGTTGGTAGAGGGAACGCTTGTCGCTGAGCGGCAATTTGCCTTCGATGCCGTCGAGTTATAGAGTAAATTCTATAGTGACAAAAGAAAATTATAGAAATAATGCATATAACACATGGTATGGTGACATTTAGTCTCCATTTACTTCCACCTCCGTAAATGCAAACTGCAGCAAAAAGTGACGAGGTCAGCCAGGCGATCATCAAAGTCCTGACAATTCGCTTAACAGTGACTTTCACCGGGTATCTCATATGCCAATGCAAAGCTAGAAACCTGTCCGCAGAGATCAACATTATTGTAATGAGGGAAATGGAAAAGAAGAACATGTAACAATAGTTAAAATAGTCTTTTGTGGATTTCCTCAAATGTCCAGTAAGCCGAACGATAAAAAAGGGCTGTACAATGAAACCAACACTGAAGTCCGATGCTGCAAGGCCGCATAAGAGTACATTAGTCGGTGTATGTAAAGACGGTGTCTTGAGAATAGCTACGAACACAATAGCGTTGCTGAAGATCGATACAACGCTGGACAAACCATTGATAACACAAAGAATCAAAGGTATTAAATCCATTTTTGACGACGATTTGCAATGTGCTCATATATTTTCTTCTTTTGGATACTGATTACGTTTGAGAGACTTTGTAATGAAGAGTATTTGACCATGAAGAAGACACTCTACTTGATAAATATATGAACAGTTCCTAAAACACTCAAGCTGATCAGTGACTTCAAAAGCACTGTCTTGTTTTCATTGTAAACCAGTTTTAACTTAGTCAAGTTATTCAAAGGGCTATATACAGCTCGGCAAAATCATGCACCTGTTGTCCTTTCCAAATATTACTCAAATCCGGATCCCCTTATACTGGTTGGCAAAGATATCACAACCCCCTGTATTTGTCCAGTTTGTTACTAAAGCTGCATACTATTAGATACAATCCCCTTAAAATACTTCCAAAAATAACGGGACCCCCTCCCCATCAATTTTAACCCCTCCCCCTCCATACACCAATAAATGAAAGCCTACCGAATGACCAAACAATGTAGCTCTTTTCAGGATGTACGCGCATTTTGAGTCCCGCTGTTCAACTACCTTCAAAATGTAGAAGATCAATCTACACAATCACAATGGTTAATCACAGTAGGGATGTGAAAATTGAACTGTTTCCTAAAACACTTGAAGTTTAACAGTGGTACACTGTTGGAGTGGATATTGCTTCACTATACGTTTGTGGAATCAAGAAAAAAGACATTGAAATTCTTTTATGATCAGCATATACACTTAGACACCTTTGTCTTACGGTAGATGTCTATGATATAGAGATACTTCTAAACACTAGTCAATATGAGGTGAGTGTTTTTATTGATATTTTAAGTTATTAAAGGTAAAAATCTGCGATTTGGTATCTTTTTGGTCTCAAAATTCACAACTTCGACATGTTTTGGTATCATGTAGAGTATCGAAAAAGGAAAATCACATCGGTTTTTGCTCTTTTTTCGGGTTATGACTTTGTGTCTTATCTCTTAGGACCTAAATATCGTCAAAGCTAAGCCCTTGTTAAAGGACTTTTGCTATCTCTTAGGGTTTTCCTGAAGACCAAACCCGATAATTTTAACCCGTTTTGCTATTTCTGTGCTCCATAATGCACTCTTAATAACGACGGCAGCGTTAGTTGGTACGACCACACAAGCTTCCATTGTTTCTAAGTGGTAGCTTTTGAATAGTGTCAAGGGCCTTTTTGTCTATAGCATACGTATCTGACGGTCGTCAATCTTAATTTACCAAAACAAAGAAAAGATTTCTTATGTAATTTACGTCTTTGAGTTTTTTTTTGAAGATAAGAAAGTCTTTATTCTTCAAGTACAATGTAAGAATAAGCTTGACAAAAAATAATGAAAAATGTTTCCATTTTGAATGGTGTATTGCAATCAACTATTTTCTCCTCCAGTTTGCATCAATATGACTTATAGGCTTGGAAACGGTTTTGAAATATATGCATACTCATCAATGATTTCCCCCTTGGAATTACTTACTGCATCGGACAGACGTACCTTTGCTTTATTAAAAAGGTGTTTGGTATATCTCCCAAAAATGCATTCAATAACACTTTCATTTCAAATTTTAATCAAATATCATTTCATGTTTATATGTGTGTATATTTTAAACCATGTCGACGGACCAACGTCATCAAGCAGAAAGGTCGACTGTGGTGTCCCTCAAGGGTCGATACTTGGACCAATATTATATTTACTACACACGTGCCCACTTGGTGATATTATCAGAATCTACGATTTATCCTGTCACTTCTATGCTAAAGAAATTGACAAGTGGATGTCCATCCCTATCGATGGTATAAAAGTCGCTGGTGAATCATCTGTGGCTTTGATTATGCAAGCAACATAGGAGTTGTTTTTGACAAGAACCTAAACTTAGAGAAACATGTTTGTAGCACCTGCAAATCAGCCTTCTTCCACTTATGTAACATTGCAAAGAGCATTCAAATTAAAGTATCATGAATTTAATCTGTCAGAAATGGGTCCTTCTGTACAAATACTGATCCACTGAGTGTTACGTCACTTTTTATTTTGTTTTCACAGCTTCTATTCTGCCGGTGTAGTGATAAACGATACTTTATAGTTTTTCTTACGGCTGCGCCTCATTGGGTTAGTGTCAATTTTATGCTTCAGATCGCTTTGCTTTACCGGAACAACGTCAGGTCCTCTATTATTAAATATAGAAAACTTTATCATGGACCAAATAACTTTAGAAATCTCCTTAGACCTGGAGCAATATAGAAAGGGATTAATCGATGAGTTTAGAAACATAATGGTTTTTGATGCATTTCTCATGTCCGTCATGCCTCCGCGTCCATGAAATATATAATTCAATGCCAACTTGTTACATAGATAGGGTAGGAGGCAGATTATACTCAGCCCTTGAATGTATCTAGCAGTTCTGATCGATTTATCTTGTCGAGCCGTTGGTAGAGGGAACGCTTGTCGCTGAGCGGCAATTTGCCTTCGATGCCGTCGAGTTATAGAGTAAATTCTATAGTGACAAAAGAAAATTATAGAAATAATGCATATAACACATGGTATGGTGACATTTAGTCTCCATTTACTTCCACCTCCGTAAATGCAAACTGCAGCAAAAAGTGACGAGGTCAGCCAGGCGATCATCAAAGTCCTGACAATTCGCTTAACAGTGACTTTCACCGGGTATCTCATATGCCAATGCAAAGCTAGAAACCTGTCCGCAGAGATCAACATTATTGTAATGAGGGAAATGGAAAAGAAGAACATGTAACAATAGTTAAAATAGTCTTTTGTGGATTTCCTCAAATGTCCAGTAAGCCGAACGATAAAAAAGGGCTGTACAATGAAACCAACACTGAAGTCCGATGCTGCAAGGCCGCATAAGAGTACATTAGTCGGTGTATGTAAAGACGGTGTCTTGAGAATAGCTACGAACACAATAGCGTTGCTGAAGATCGATACAACGCTGGACAAACCATTGATAACACAAAGAATCAAAGGTATTAAATCCATTTTTGACGACGATTTGCAATGTGCTCATATATTTTCTTCTTTTGGATACTGATTACGTTTGAGAGACTTTGTAATGAAGAGTATTTGACCATGAAGAAGACACTCTACTTGATAAATATATGAACAGTTCCTAAAACACTCAAGCTGATCAGTGACTTCAAAAGCACTGTCTTGTTTTCATTGTAAACCAGTTTTAACTTAGTCAAGTTATTCAAAGGGCTATATACAGCTCGGCAAAATCATGCACCTGTTGTCCTTTCCAAATATTACTCAAATCCGGATCCCCTTATACTGGTTGGCAAAGATATCACAACCCCCTGTATTTGTCCAGTTTGTTACTAAAGCTGCATACTATTAGATACAATCCCCCTAAAATACTTCCAAAAATAACGGGACCCCCTCCCCATCAATTTTAACCCCTCCCCCTCCATACACCAATAAATGAAAGCCCACCGAATGACCAAACAATGTAGCTCTTTTCAGGATGTACGCGCATTTTGAGTCCCGCTGTTCAACTACCTTCAAAATGTAGAAGATCAATCTACACAATCACAATGGTTAATCACAGTAGGGATGTGAAAATTGAACTGTTTCCTAAAACACTTGAAGTTTAACAGTGGTACACTGTTGGAGTGGATATTGCTTCACTATACGTTTGTGGAATCAAGAAAAAAGACATTGAAATTCTTTTACGATCAGCATATACACTTAGACACCTTTGTCTTACGGTAGATGTCTATGATATAGAGATACTTCTAAACACTAGTCAATATGAGGTGAGTGTTTTTATTGATATTTTAAGTTATTAAAGGTAAAAATCTGCGATTTGGTATCTTTTTGGTCTCAAAATTCACAACTTCGACATGTTTTGGTATCATGTAGAGTATCGAAAAAGGAAAACACATCGGTTTCTGCTCTTTTTTCGGGTTATTAATTTGTGTCTTATCTCTTAGGACCTAAATATCGTCAAAGCTAAGCCCTTGTTAAAGGACTTTTGCGATCTCTTAGGGTTTTCCTGAAGACCAAACCCGATAATTTTAACCCGTTTTGCTATTTCTGTGCTCCATAATGCACTCTTAATAACGACGGCAGCGCTAGCGTTAGTTGGTACGACCACACAAGCTTCCATTGTTTCTAAGTGGTAGCTTTTGAATAGTGTCAAGGGCCTTTTTGTCTATAGCATACGTATCTGACGGTCGTCAATCTTAATTTACCAAAACAAAGAAAAGATTTCTTATGTAATTTACGTCTTTGAGGTTTTTTTTGAAGATAAGAAAGTCTTTATTCTTGAAGTACAATGTAAGAATAAGCTTGACAAAAAATAATGAAAAATGTTTCCATTTTGAATGGTGTATTGCAATCAATTATTTTCTCCTCCAGTTTACATCAATATGACTTATAGTCTTAGAAACGGTTTTGAAATATATGCATACTCATCAATAATTTCCCCCTTGGAATTAGTACTTACTGCATCGGACAGACGTATCTTTGCTTTATTAAAAAGGTGTTTGGTATATCTCCCAAAAATGCATTCAATAACACTTTCATTTCAAATTTTAATCAAATATCATTTCATGTTTATATGTGTGTATATTTTAAACCATTTCGACGGACCAACGTCATCAAGCAGAAAGGTCGACTGTGGTGTCCCTCAAGGGTCGGTACTTGGACCAATATTATATTTACTATACACGTGCCCACTTGGTGATATTATCAGAATCTACGATTTATCCTATCACTTCTATGCTAAAGAAATTGACAAGTGGATGTCCATCCCTATCGATGGTATAAAAGTCGCTGGTGAATCATCTGTGGCTTTGATTATGCAAGCAATAGGAGTTGCTTTTGACAAGAACCTAAACTTAGAGAAACATGTTTGTATAGCACCTGCAAATCAGCCTTCTTCCACAACGTAACATTGCAAAGAGCATTCAAATTAAAGTATCATGAATTTAATCTATCAGAAATGGGTCCTTCTGTACAAATACTGATCCACTGAGTGTTACGTCGCTTTTTATTTTGTTTTCACAGCTTCTATTCTGCCGGTGTAGTGATAAACGATACTTTATAGTTTTTCTTACGGATGCGCCTCATTGGGTTAGTGTCAATTTTATGCTTCAGATCGCTTTGCTTTACCGGAACAACGTCAGGTCCTCTATTATTAAATATAGAAAACTTTATCATGGACCAAATAACTTTAGAAATCTCCTTAGACCTGGAGCAATATAGAAAGGGATTAATCGATGAGTTTAGAAACATAATGGTTTTTGATGCATTTCTCATGTCTGTCATGCCTCCGCGTCCATGAAATATATAATTCAATGCCAACTTGTTACATAGATAGGGTAGGAGGCAGATTATACTCAGCCCTTGAATGTATCTAGCAGTTCTGATCGATTTACCTTGTCGGCGAGCCGGTGGTAGAGGGAACGCTTGTCGCTGAGCGGCAATTTGCCTTCGATGTCGTCGAGTTATAGAGTAAATTCTATAGTGACAAAAAAAAATTATAATAATAATGCATATAACGAATGGTATGGTGACATTTAGTCTCCATTTCTTTCCACCTCCGTAAATGCAAGCTGCAGCAAAAAGTGACGAGGTCAGCCAGACGATCATCAAAGTCCTGACAATTCGCTTAACAGTGACTTTCACCGGGTATCTCATATGCCAATGCAAAGCTAGAAACCTGTCCGCAGAGATCAACATTATTGTAATGAGGGAAATGGAAAAGAAGAACATGTAACAATAGTTGAAATAGTCTTTTGTGGATTTCCTCAAATGTCGAGTAAGACCAACGATAAAAAAGGGCTGTACAATGACACCAACACTGAAGTCTGATGCTGCGAGACTGCATAAGAGTACATTAGTCGGTGTATGTAAAGACGGTGTCTTAAGAATAGCCACGAACACAATAGCGTTGCTGAAGATCGATACAACGCTGGACAAACCATTGATAACACAAAGAATCACAGGTATTAAATCCATTTTTGACGGCGCTTTGCAATGAAGCAAAAACAGACAGTTTTTCTTTTTCTATATTTTTCTTCTTTTGAATACTGATCACATTTGAGCGACCTTGTAATGAAGAATGTTTGACCACGAAGAAGACGCTCTCCTTGATAAATATGTCGCGAACAGTTCCTGAAACACTCAAAATCACTTTCTGAATTAATATCGTACTGGCTTGTTTTCATTGTAATCAAGTTTTAATTTAGTCAAGTTCTTTAGAATTATTTATACAGCTTCCTTAAACTCTTCAGTGCCTTTGTCTTTATAATAGAACAGACTGGCTGATGAGTGTTTTACTAGGAAATACGCTACTCGTAAATTCCTTACGGCAGAACTTCATCCGGGATACGAGTGATATATTTTTCATTTTTTCACTAGTACTAGTAAAGATATCGTTGACGTCATTTTTTCATTATTAGAAACATTTCAATAGTCCCCTTCACAGTTCCCTGCGCCATCTTGAAAGGTAGCCGGGCCTTTGCATCGAAGCGAGACGAACGTTGAGCTTGCAATATGAGACACGTGAATAATTGTCCCGCAAGGTGTTTTAAAAAAGGTCTATTATTGCATATACCCTTTAAGAAGACGCAGGGAACTGTAAAGGGGACTAGTCATGTGTAAAACAAGTTGTGTTCATTTTGGTGTCACTTTCGGCATGTATATGTATGTTTATCAATATAATAAAATGGAAATTACACTGCCGCTTGAAGATATAAGTTAACATCTCTTGTCAAATAATTTTAGATAATTTGTTTAACTATTTGCATGCCAGTAGAGTATTATTGTTGTACTTGAACAAATTTAAAATACAACATCTGTTATCTGTTAAGTGTGATAATATATATTAATTAAAGACATTTTCAAAAGCTCTTTAGTGAGCATCAGAATAGATACTTCTTTCAAAAAGGCTGTAAAAGGAAATATGTCATTCCCTGACATAAAGGATTAGTCCCTTTCACAGTTCCCTGCACCATCTTGAAGGTAAAGAAGACACGTGTCTATCATTGCAAGCTCAACGTTTGTCTCGCTTCGGTGCAAAGGCCCGGCTACCTTTCAAGATGGCGCAGGAAACTGGGACTATTGGAGAATCTTTGTTAGTCTATTATACATACACCTACTTGCAAGAACGTTGTCATATAAAAAAGAACATTTGTATTTAGTGTGTTAGGAATAAATTAAAAGTACAAAAGAAAGAGTTCAGCTTCAGTGATCATCTTTTGTACTTTTGATTTATTCCTAACACACTAAATACAAATGTCCTTTTTGCGTATGACAACGTTCTTGCAAGTAGGTGTATACATATTATACATCTATTATATATAGAGATAATTCTAAACACTAATCTTTAATCTTTAAGAGTTTTTTATTGATATTTTAAGTTATTATTAAAACTATAATAAATACTATAGTCGTATTTGAAATAATCTTTGAGTGTTGCTCAATGACATCCTCAGTGATATTTCTTTGCTAGATTTTTGCTTTTGTCCCCTTGAGATGCTCGTTCAGCTTACACTGAATGGTGCTTCCAAAATTTGCTGCAGTCTTTTGTATCATTGGTAACTCGATCTGACGTCGTGTACCAATATCTATCGTCTTATAGTATGTAGATATGCTCACCAAAGTGACGTCAATGCTATCGTCACTACACAAGGCTGGTTCCTGTGGGAGCCACAAGAAGCCCCTGGCTTCACGGAGTGGCTATAAAGAGGTTGACATCATGAGACCAACCTTTCACTTGTAGTCTCACTTGCAGGCATCATCGCCTGTTATTATATTCCCGAAGAGACTCGACCTGATTATTATCGAATGCTGTTCTATCAATAGTGAACGTCGTTCTTTCAGTAACCAGTACACGATGGTAAACCCTCATTGGTATATATTTGTTGTTGTGTTGACCGATAATTCGATCGTTTTTGTTTTAACTTCTCGAATGGCTGTTGTGTGTCAGTGGTCCTTTTGCTGTTGTTGTTGTTTGGTTGTTGTTTGTTTTGTTTTTCTAATTAGATTTTCAATTTATTTGTAATCATAACATATATTAATGAAATTCTTTATAAAAAAAAAGTCTAAAAAAAAAAGCCTGTATTGATTTACTTACTTCCATATAAAAACTAAAAAAAAATTATGTTGAGAATCAGATAATTTTATAAATCATAAAACATATTAATCTTCAACCTCCTTCAACTCCTGATCATCGAGGTATTCGCTACGTAAGTTGGCTGAATCAGGTTCAGGTGCCGGCAGCCAGTTATTAGCGACATATTTATGTCCTTTTATAACATCACATCCTCCATGAAGTGATCTATCCTCTCTAGGTCCCATCCATCCTGTCTTGTCATCACGTACGTAATTATACCACATGATTGCTTTGCCTTTCTTTGGCGGTACTACCAGTTTCGCTGAATGGCAGTATTTACCAAGGTTGTAGCGATTCCCATCTTTACGATCGCGGAATTCCTGTGGAAAAAAGCAGGTAGTTTACCATATTAATTTGTATTTTACACAATATTTTAAAAAATCAGTTGATGTACTGAGAACTTGCCATGATATAAACGTTAAAGCTCACTTAAATACGTTGTGTATCAAAAAAGAGGTTTTAAAGCTAATATTACCAACGTGGAATCAGCTAATATTATTCACGTGGAATCAGCGCCAGAAAGCTTGTTCTAGACCCCCTGAGAATTGCGCGATTATATATAAAAGTTTCTGACAACACTAAACCAGAAGTGGGGGAGAATAGATTGACTCTTGACTCTTGCTCCTTCTTATAATTACATGAACTGGCCTATTGGCATGGCAAGCAGCATACAACCGAATGTAGCTCGTTTGCAACAAAAAGTTTGAAAGTAAAGAGTTAATAGAAAAAAGAGTACTTTCGAAAAATAAAATACATTTAGCAAATACGTACTGTTTCATTGAATCCTTGGATGTCTGCAACAGGGAAAGCTGTTTCCCCTCCTTCCTCGACATCGTTAAGATAATATAGCACTGTGATATACCTGAAATCAAAGCATATTACCATGCCTATCAGCACTTGCAAAAATTAACAACGGCACGAAGAAAGCGGAATATTTAAGGCAATGGCAATGGCAATGGCAATGGCAATGGCAATGGCAATGGCAATGGCAATGGCAATGGCAATGGCAATGGCAATGGCAATGGCAATGGCAATGGCAATGGCAATGGCAATGGCAATGGCAATGGCAATGGCAATGGCAATATAATGGCAATGGCAATGGCAATGGCAATGGCAATGGCAATGGCAACGGCAATGGCAATGGCAATGGCAATGGCAATGGCAATGGCAATGGCAACTAGCAAGGACCGGGCAGCGGCCATAGGAATGGTAGTGGTATTTGAAACTATTAAACTATGAAATGATGATACACGTATATATATTGTATCTATGCTCAAATAATAAAATCAACAATTTTTACAAAAATGCACAAACCTGCAGAGTCTGCAGTAAGGTACGTTCAACAGGTCAAAATGACAACACTTCTCTTTAGGGAAGTCAGCCTTCCTTGTCCCGTCGTAATGAGCGTTGTAGTGACCTCTCTTGTCGTATCCTACAACCTGAAAATTAAACAACAATATTTTAGCCTACACAATATGGAGTTCCCGCTTATTTACTTTCATACAAGCAAAGTCTTAATTTCTTTTATCTTGCAGCAAGTTTTATGGGATTATAAATGTACTATAGTAACGAAAACAAGCACAAGACCGATAAGACAAACAGTGCGCTCCATAATTTCGTGAAACAACTACTAACCACCTAGACTAAGTTGCTGTTCTGCTAGTTTGTAATAAGCAATATACATTTAGTTTTTGTTTTACGGATATTTATGGTGTACACTCTACAATTATAAAATATTTGATATAAATCGCGCGCCCTGATTGGCTGAGAAGCGTTCGTTATAACTCAACAGTGCGCGGAGCGTCACTTTGTTTGATTTTAACTACTGAATATTTCATAAAAGAAATAGAAAACTCGGCAGCAGTGCTCTAAGGAGTTAAAGAGCACGCGGGAATTTAAGAAGATGAGAGAAGCGTTAGGAGAAGCACGTCGCGTAGCATAGAGCACGCTGCCTCGTTTTCTATATCTTCACTACTGAATTTGTTGCTTTATTTTGACATTTCAGTTTCCTCGAAGAATAAGAATTAATTTTGTTTATATATTGAGTGTTTAAGAATAACGTTTCCTCACCTGTAGGGGTTCTCCACCATAGACAATGTTCTTTGGAAGGTTTGTTAGTTTCCATATTCTGACATAACAAATGTATATAAGTGCGCGCATAATCATTAGCTAAGCATTATTCACTGAGCTCGCCCCTCTCAGGAGTTTTAGGGATCAAGGGAGCACAAGCATACCAGGGATACTGTCAAATTATTTTCAGGGAACAAGGGAGCAAAATATTATAAAACAATAGTTTTTCGGGATCATGGGAACATAAGGTAAAACATTTTAGGGTGACAGTTATTTTACTTATGGGGAACAAGGGAGAAAGTGGAAAAGATCAAAGGATCATGGGAGCATGGGGCTCGATCTTCACTGTATGCTACCTTCTTCTCAGTTTCTTCATTGTATTATCTGCTTTCTTTCCCTGGAATAACCAAACTTGCTTGCTGTAACGATCTCTATGGTGAGGGTGGCGATCTTTTAGATCATTCATGTACATATCAATAGCGTTTGTTCTTAGTGTTTGCCATTCCTCATAATCGATTTTATCTACAATGAAACGTATCAATATATCTTTAATATATGATGATCGCCTATGAATTTAAGAAAATAATGGGGGAGGGATAATTGTTTGATTTTGAAGTAGGTGATGCATATTTGATAAAAAAACGATTTTTAAAAGCTATCTTAACCAACTACTGAAACTGACAAATTGCCTTAATGAAAACGAAGGCAAATCATCATTATGGTTATTATTAAGCATGCAGCGGAATGCAATATAATTGTAGTTTTCGTTATAATTAATGTTTTTACAACAAATCTTAATATAAGCGCGAGTCGACGTTTCGACGCATCAATACAATATGTAGCATTATTCGCCAAAAAAACTATTTTTTAAAGATAGCAAAAAAAACATGAAAGTTGATAGTAGCTAAAATACACCTTCAATCAATTCCATATATATAAATCAGGAGTTTCAACTTACCATCTGCCATCTCTGTTAAATTTAGATGCTCAACCCTGAAAGAAACAACAAAAACCTTGTTAAACCTTTTTTCATTATAACGAATGCTGCTGTTTGAATATTGACTTACATCTCATCGATATCTTTATCCTCCAAAATGATGTATTTGACTCTTTCAGCGAACATTTTAATCTATATGTACAAAAATGTAAAACAAATTAAGAGTTATCTATTTGTACATATATTTGTACACGACTTGATATTGTTTGTCTGATCTCACCTCCTTTCTATTTATCTCAAAGTCTCTATCGAGGTCCCAGTTTAGGAAATAACCTGCTGTACTATTTGAGTGACCTGGAATTAAAAAAGAAATCATTGAATAAGCTTTCAAAAACTGTGGCTATTAATTTGAGTTTTCTTGTATTTCTAAGGTTAATTTGGAATACTACCACTGACATGTGCGGTATGCAGAGGCGGATCTAGAAACTTGTCACGCTGCAAAAACGGCTGAGTAGATGCAACTCATTATATTGAGTTAATCATGCTGCGTTCACTGAGGATGACGCTTTATAGTGAGTAAATCCAACTCATTATTAAGAGTGAACAGTCTGGTGAACATTAATGTAGATGTGCCATTGAGTACAATGTACACAATATATTGAGTTAAAAATCACTTTTGCTCACTATAGAGTTGGGTTAGTGCAGGGTGGTGTCCCAAATAAAGGACTCTGCATGTGGTGTTAGGGGGTGTCCGGTCACTAAATGTCTTAAATAAAATAGGGGTAATAATTGCTGCGCGAGGGGAGTGTCCGAGACACCCCACTAGATCCGCCCCTTGTATGTATTTCATGTTTACCATATTACCTTCAGTAGATCTTATCATCTTCATGTGATCCGTGGTGATCTTATCCCAGTGTAAATCACTTTCATGCATGCCAGCTTTCTTGGCAAGATTTACAATATGATCGCACTCATCAGACGAGAGAAAGTCTGGGATTTCTAAAATTCAGAAGTTAGGCAAACAACATTATTCTTGCAATTATACCATAATTTTAGCCTGATTATAATTTACTTTTACTACATGACTGCAAGTTTAGCAGTTGTAAAACATACTTTTGTGATATAGGAAAATAAAGATTGATTTTTCCCAGTTGTTTCATTCAATACTCTGGTGCAAGCATATCGAGCATATACATATTGTAAACTATGAGAAATAATAGATGATTTTTCAAGGTTTTTTATTCAATATTCATATCATTTCACTTACCAAAAACAGGAGGATAAATTGCTCTTGTAATCATTTTATAACTTTTATCTCCTTCAAGTTTGAGTTCTCGGACATGACCAATCTGAAATGTGTATGTAATTTCTCTGATGACTATGGTTTTATTTAGTCTTGTAATACCTATTTTAAAAATCGTTGTCCCAAAAAAAAGCCACAGTCCACACTCTGAAGCCTGCAAAGGATGTCGGTATTTCTTCTCTTGTTATCGTTATATTCATAGCATATTTTGGTTGTACGTGTTTGTTTTATATGACAATAACAAGTTGTTGTTGTGGTAGACATATAAATACAAAATATGTATTTTAAAAAACGTGCAATAAATCACAAATTAAGTCCATGTAACCGGCATCCTTTGCAGGCTTTATATTGTGGACTGTAGCTTCGGCTGCGACAACGATTATTGAAATAGGTGTATATGTTATTATTTTAGGAATCCTGTTAATACTGAGAATACCTAGTACTCTGAATGGATTACCCTAAAGGTTTATCTATCTACAGTGAGGACACTCAAACAATGAATACTCCACTTTCTTAGTTAACTATTACCATTTTAGTTAAAATACACTGAGTGCTATGCACAGTAAATCTTATTCTAATCTATATATAGATCGCTCAAGGGATATGGGTCAATAAAAAAGTAATACAAAAGGCAGTGTTCACTGTTCGAGCGTCCTCACTATAACAGTGTCGGGAGAAACTTGTTTGGCTTTGCAATAAGTGATTGATTTTTATTTCACCAAAACTTCTTCAGTTGAAAGAGTACTAAATCACTTGATTTCTTATCTCTAGATTTCTTGCCAAGGTTTTTTCTGACATGGAATGCCCTCTGTATAGCCGACTTTTCGCATTTTGGTAACTTTCTTTGAAATCTTATGCCATATAAACTTTATCTATATATGAGAATAAATAAATTTTATAAAAGTTATAAGCTACTAACCTTGACAGGATCCCATCTAGTTAACCTTTCTTTGCCATCATCTAGACATGGACCATCATCAGACTTACAATGGCTTCCAGAACATGAATCCTTCACATTTGCTTCTTTACTGTACTTATTACCAAAACTAACACCATTTCCAAGAAAAAGTAACAACAATCCAGACAAAAAAGTCCGCCCTACCATATTGGTAATGATTTATAGAAATTTAAAGCTCTTTCTTTCAGCAAACGCCAGATGAAGAGAAGTTTAGACGTCGATGTTTACACTAAGTAAAGCAAACACACGTGCTTTCGTTGGTGACTAGGAACATGAATTTGGAAATCTCGTTAATAAATAATGACTATTTAAGAGATTGCGTTCTTTTGTTGCAACCGGAAGGAGTTTCAGTGGCCAGCAAGTGGCTTATTGAGTTATACCTGGAGTAAATTTATGCAAAACTGGTTGTTTTGAATTAGACTGAAATCAGTTTGTAAACTGAAAATAGAAATTTTGGTAAAAAATCGTAATTGATTTATTTGTCTAGCACGCGAACCGAAATAACATTTTTATCGAGCACTTTTTGTGACATAAATGACGAGTAAACGTTTTCATAACGATAAAAAAGATGACAAATCTAATGTTAGAATGTTTAAGAAATTGAGAAACTAATTGTTTTAATGTAAGTCTTTTCCACTTTATACACTTTAAATCAAAACTTTCAGAACAAAACGTTTACAGTCAATAATCTCGAAAAAGGTGATATTTTATTCAAGAGAATTTAAAATATTTCTTTATCCAATTAAACTAAAAACGTTTCAAAAATTGTAATTCAAAACAACTGTTTATGATGCAAATTTTCATGATTTCCTGCGAGTAACAATGACAATAGAACACCAGTTTTTTTAAAAACAAATTCGAAACAGGTAACCCAAAGTACGTCTTTGAATTTATCTCTTTGTTTAATACAGGACTGTCTTTCTGAGGTAGAAAAGAGGACAAAAGTACTAGCTAGTCCCTCGCATTTTAACAACAAAGCAGTGTTCTTGCTCAACTTCAACTACATGGTCGCCATCTTTGCTGCTTTTAAACTTCCCACCAGATATGGAATATATAGCGCAATGTGATTGGTCAGAAAGAAAACCCACAATACATTTCGAACCACACACCCCCCCCCCCCCCCCCCCCCTTCCTTGTTGCATTTACACAGAAATAACACAGGAAGCCGGCTGTCATTTTAGCTTAATGTTTATTTGTTATCAGTTTAATTTGATTTTTCCTTACAAATTTAGAGTCAGTTTTTTTTTCTAACTAATTTTTATACTACTATACAATTAGTTCGGTGCTTTGCATCACACAAACTATTATATTATAATTCAGCTTGCACCCTTATTATTATTATTTTTTGTAATACTTATTTCAATAAATTAGATATTGTTAAATTTAATTGTTTGTATTCATTTGTTTATTTTAATTCAAAAAATTCTGATCTATTAAGGCATTTCATTTCTCCACCAATTTATGTTAACAAATATTATGGCATCATCGAATTTTTAGAAGCCATGATCATAATTAAGTATAACGAGATTTATTAATTTATCCATTCATTTATATTCAAATATTTTAATGAATTATTGGACTAAGGATATTATAGCTGAAGCCAAGGTTCATATTATTATGATTGTAATCAGTTGATGTCTTGACTTGAAAGTAAGATATTCCAATGCGCGAACTGACATTATCTGTATATATTTCAAAAAAGCCGTTGGAATTTTGAATACTGAATAGTGCGTTCCAAGACCGAAATGCATTGTCAGTCTTGTAGTCTTGCTTTTTATATGGAGATGTTATACTGCTTTGCTGAGTATGCACTAAAAAACGAGGTGCATGAATTATATAAATATTTAATGTAGAGGTAGTAGGTATAAGTGCCGTATCCTGCTGTGAAAAGATAATTCATTTACTTTTGATTATAAGTCAGAGACGACAAATTACAATCATATAATATATTAATGTCTTCATCAAAAGTTTATATGATGTCATGATCGTTTATATGTTTTTAGCATATCTAAGTTGTCTTTATCTGGTGCAGTAATCCAGTTATTCGCCAGCCATTTATAACCTTTCTTTACGCCACACCCACCATGGATAGTATAGTCATCTTTGTCTCCAAGAAGTCCAGTATCCTCGTCAACAAAGTGGTTATACCATAATATTGCCTTACCTTTCTCGGCAGGGACAACAAGCCGAGCTTTATGACAGTTTTGAATCATGTTGAATACATCCCCAGAAACGTTCTTTACAAGATCCTGGAAAATAATACACAGCAATAAATACAAAACATATTAATCGACTGAGATAAATTGGATATTGATGTACATTAATGGTAATTTATTATGATGATGTAATGTAACGATGGTTGTACTGTTGTTGGTGTTGTTGGTGTTGATGTTGTTGTTGGTGTTGGTGTTGGTGTTGTTGGTGTTGTTGGTGTTGTTGGTGTTGTTGGTGTTGTTGGTGTTGGTGGTGTTGGTGTTGTTGGTGTTGTTGGTGTTGTTGGTGTTGTTGGTGTTGTTGGTGTTGTTGGTGTTGTTGGTGTTGGTGTTGGTGTTGGTGTTGGTGTTGTTGGTGTTGTTGTTGTTGTTGTTGTTGTTGTTGTTGTTGTTGTTGTTGTTGTTGTTGTGACGATGGAGCTGGAGGTGAAGGTGATTTTGGTTTGCTTTGCTTTCAGCGTGCACGTATACATATACATATCGAAAATTTTTGACATTTCAATATTATACTGATTCATGCAATTAGCTTTTTGCGAGACGGTAGTGCGCATCCGCCGCCTAATACTCTAGTTTCATGTTATCTAGCACCGCTGTACAATTAATAGTGTATTTAATATTTTGAACAACCCTGTTATATGAGCGTGGGGATTCTCACAAATTAAAATATAGACAAAAGTCTATTAATATTACCGCTTCGTTGTAGTTTTCGATATCGGCTGCTGGGAAGGCTGTTTCTCCCCCTTCTTTGACATCGTTTAGGTAATACAATACAGTAGCATATCTTGAAAGAAAGATACAACACGATCATGTACAAATTTATCTCGCATGCCACAAAATATATAACATCACAATCATTTCGACCATCTCCAATCAGTCATTTTCAATATCTTCATCATCATCATTATAATGATTCCGATTTAACATTAGCATTGTAATAGTTTTCCTTCGTAATATGGAATATATTATTTTTGCAAAATTACTAATTTTCACAAATGACAGCGATCACTTGAGGAATAATACAGCACAGAAATGTGTAGAACTATCGTATCGTAGAATTAAACGTCAACCATTTTCTCTGTTTCTGCTCTTATAATAATATTATTGCGAAAATACCACACCAAAACTCAGGATATGCCCCGTAATATTGGAATATAAGTCATTTTTGTCATCATCATCATTATTATCGCTTTTGTTGTGGTTAACACCGATGTAACAATAGAGTGGATTTCGTATGACTATAAAAACCTTCCGGCACGACGCGGTAAATTAAGGCACTTCAAGGTGCATAAAAATTCTAGAAACATGACGGTCACGGCAAGGTACGCACACGACACTGAACTTTTCACAGTCATACGAAATCTGCTGTATAAGTGTAAAACAAGTATACCTGCAGAGCCTGCACAATGGTGGTTCACCGTATCCTTTTTGACAGCATTTATATTGATTTGGAGCCTGACTGTCATAATGACCATTATAATGACCATCTTTTTCGTAACGCACAGCCTTCGAAGTATTAAATCAAACATTGAATTAGTAAATTAATAGAAAAAATGAAAGACTTTTTCACGGTTCTCGTCAATCAACCTCAGCCTCGATAGCATGCATGTAATATATTCTTTAGAATTTGACTACAGCTAGCGGAATGTAAGGCATTCAACTATTATCAAATGATTTAAATAGTTACAAATTCCACGGGCTGTAGTCAAATTCTAAAGAATATATTGCACACAGTCGAGGCTGAGGTTGATCGATAAGAATTAACCGTGAAATGTTTTTTTAATGGATGGATGGATGGATGGATGGATGGATGGATGGATGGATGGATGGATGGATGGATGGATAGCTAAATAGATGGATAAATAATGGGCAAATAAATGGATAGATGGATGGATGGATGGATGGATGGATAGCTAAATAGATGGATAAATAATGGGCAAATAAATGGATGGATGGATGGATGGATGGATAGCTAAATGGATGGATCAATAATAGACAATTAAATGGATGGATGGATAATTAGATGGAAGGATTGATAGAAAATGTTCTGAATCACCGTTATTTTTATATTATCTTACCTGCATTTGCTCTCCGCCATTTACAATTACAGGAGGCAGTCTTGTTAATTTTATAATCCTATACACAATTAACAAGAGCAGTATATCAGTAAATGCATTGTGAAAGATGAGAAGCTTTTATAGCCTCCTGGGCGGACATTCTAAGCTGGGTTGTCACGTTAAATAAGGCGTTGCGTGACCCCCTAAAAGGCTAGCTAGTTAGTGGAATCAAAGATTAAAAGCAGAAATATTAGTTTTTATGGTAATAACTCTATTCTCTACTTTCCCAATAACCATAATGCCTTCTGTTGGGGGGTAGGTATTGTCATTCAAATCAAACAAATTGTGATGCAAATCAAACAAATTTGAATTACAATATTTACCCCTCCCCTTCCCCTAAACAGAATATGATATGTAGTATACCTTTGTGTAAGTCTTTTCACTATTTTATCACCAGTCTCGCCATGTTCTATCCATGTCTGGCTGCTGTACCTGTCTTTGTGTTTAGGATGTTTTTCTTTTATATAGTTCATATAAGAATCTATTGATGCTGTGGGAAATGTTTCGAATTCTTCTGCTGTAATTTTACCTGTAAGAAACGATTCCGTAATTATTGGTTGTTATGGTCTTATTAAATACAACTACCGCCATATCGTAATCGTAATCGTTGTAATCGTATGCATCGACGACATCATCGCTGTCATCATCTACATCAACATCATCGTCATCATCATTATCATCATCATCACCACTGACATCACTATATCGTCATCACCATCATTGTCATCATCACCATCGACATCATCGTCATCATCTCCATCATGAACATGGTGAATGTCGTCGTCATAATCATCATTATTATCATCATCATCATCATCATCTACATCATCTTTGTCATCACAAACATCCTACATCATCACAGGTCTGTAATCATCACCTTCAATATCATCATCATCATCATCATCATTATCACCATCGACATCATCGTAGTCATCCTCATCTTTGTCATTCACGATCTACATCATCGTCATCATGATCATCATCATCAGTATCAACATCACCATATATATACACGCCTACATATACACGCCTACATACCATCGCTGAATTGCTTGAGATCTAGCCTCTTTATCCTATCAAGAAAATAAGTCAACATGATTAAAACTATAAACGATGCACGGGCACGTTTGGCACGCATGGTACACTACATTATATTCATGAATAATTCATAAAATTCATGAATAATTAATGAGCAATTGATAAAAGAATTAATTCACGTCCGTGACGGAGGTTGTATATCTGATACAGATTCGCCCTGATTTGCATAAGTTTTAACTTGAATTTCCTCGGCCAGATTTACTTTTATCTTGACAACTTTATTAAAATATTAAAGAACTAATGTTGGAGTTTCATAAGTACTATACAATATTCGTGTCCGATCTGTATGAGATATACAGTGGCACGTCTGCGACTCGCCACTATATATCCCATACTGATCGGCCACTCTATTGTATATAGTACTTAATTAAAAGTAATAATTAGCCTTCTGTAGCTAATATGACTACTTACATATCATCAACTTCATCTTTTGATAGGTACAGGTACTTGTATGTTAATGCAAAGTGTATTATCTAAAATAATAACAAGAGAACTATTCGTTATAATTACTGATATCAACGTTTCTGTTACTTGAAACCTTACAATACTGACAGCACAGTTTAGCTGGGTTTTTTTTTCATCAAAAGCTGCATGTAACGTACCCTGGGTTCCAGAGGCTCTAGAGAGGATTGGTGGTCTCGCCCCAATCCTCTCTAGAGCCTCTGGAACCCAGGGTACATGTAACGTAAAACAACTTTCCTAAAATTCTATTATATCATCAATATACTAGGCCAAATAACAAACTGCCCTATTTAAAACGCGCCCTATTTAAATTTTGGCGGACCGCAAATCATACCGCATCAGCCCTGTTCCAGAACATTTCCCAAATATCTTTATTCAGTTCTGAAACTTGACCTCGCTCCACTCGGGCGCAAATGACGCTACTTGGGCCGCAAATAAACAATATGTTATTGTCCAAAAGTCATGTTATTGTCCTATTTACCTCATCTTTGGTAATTTTGTCATCCATGTTTTTATCCCAAGCTTTCCAGTAACCAGCAACACCTTCGGCGTGACCTGGATTGTTTGGAAAAAGTACGCATTTAGACTTGCATTGCTTTGTAGTTAAATCTATACTTTTTTTTCTTTGGATAGATTTTAGAATGCCAGAAAGCGTTCAATTTAAGCTTTCTTGAGGAAAGCTGAGAAAACAGAGAAGATGGAAAAAAGTGGATGGAAGGAGGAGAAGAAATTGAAATAAAAGCACATGAATCAGTGATGTACGAACTGAAATATAACATGATATAGGAACCGAGATAAAAACACATGACTATTAACTTGCCCCTTCCTAGTGACTAGACGAAATGGAAAGGTGTGGAATAGAAAGGATGCCACCTGAAGAGCACCTGAAGGACATGCTTTACGGTACCTGTAACTTCTTTCTTCTTTTCTATCAATCCTTCATCGAAATGTGTATTACTATCGAACAGCTTATTCTTCTTGGCCAGTGTTTTCAGGTGCTCACACTCCTTTGAGCTCAAGAAATTGCGAATTTCTGAAATAGTTAAGAGTAGACTCACATCGGTTATTTGAGCAGTGTCGGTTAAGGGCCCGCGTTTCAACATTTGCTTCAACATCCGTTCGATTTTGTTGAATGGCAATGTTTAAACGCCTTTAAACTCTTTCAACATCAATTCAACATCGATTCAACATGTTTCAACAATGTTGAAAGAGTTTAAAAGCGTTTAAACATTGCCATTTAACAAAATCGAATGGATGTTGAAGCAAATGTTGAAACCGTTTGCCCGGGCCTTAAGAATACAAATGTATTCACATTTTTAATCAATGTTTCATGCATGTTTCACGACTTACCAAAGATTGGTGGCTTGGTAGCCATTGTTGTCATGGTGTATTTCTTGCCTGACTCTAACTCTAGCTCTCGTTTATAGCCTTTCTGTACATAGAAAATAATACAGCCTTGAGATTAAGATATATTGTGCCATAGCACTCCCATGAAATGAAGTCGTGCGTCCACGATCCATGACCAAGATGATACGACGAGTGGCATAAATGACCCGAGGGGGTACTCCCTTTGTGGTAGGGGTGATCGGCGTACTTTTAGGTTAGAAATATTTCCTGTGCGTATACCTTTTAGGGTCCTTTTAGGGTTCTGGCTCAAAATTTAAATCAGTTACGTAACATACTTTCGTACCTGTATTAAAGAGTCATTTTTACTCTGTTTTGTTGCTTTGTTGGGGTAGAAATCGACAAGGCTTTATCAGTTATTTTTATCAGTGCGTACCTTTTAGGGGTACGTTGTTTTGAAAACCTCCGCCGATCACCCCTACCACTTGGACCCCCTACCACCCCTACCACAAGGGAGTACAAGGATAAATGATATAGATTGTAATACAATGTAGTGAGTGCTTCCACTGACACATTTACAAACAATAAACATCATTAACATCATGACCACTTTTGTCCTTCTTCATAATCAATACTATATGCTCGAAACTGATTATCATCAATGCCATTGTGATAACATCCTTATTATATTACAATAATATGGCCATTACTTATATTCATCGTTATCATCGATCATCATCAACAGCAACAACAACAACAACAACAACAGCGGTGACAACAACAGCAAAATCATCGTGGTCATCACTGATCTTCAACATGCTAATCGATATCATCATCATCAACAGCAACATCAACATCAACATCAACAGCAACAACAACAACAGCAACAACAACAGCAACAGCAACACCATCGTGGTTATCACTGATCTTCAACATGCTAATCGATATCATCATCATCATAAGTCATCTCAATGATCATCAAAGTTATCATCATCATCTTCATCGTTATCATAACCAATCAATCAAAGTTAGATGATTAACAGTTATACAGCTTTTTCAAAAAACGTTGAATGCTGAATACTGCATACTAAATATTGGACATGGCAAGAACGAAATGCATTTTGGGGTATTTAAAATGTTTAAAGTAAAATTAATAATAATTATTAATCTTAATTTTAGTGCGATCCGTTCAAACCAATATACGAGCAAAAATAATGAGACCCACAATGCCTTTTGGTCTTGGAATACGCTATTCAGTATTCAACGTTTTTTGTGATTTATGAGACCCATAATGCTCTTTGGTCTTGGAATGCACTATTCAGTATTCAACACTTTTGGAAATAGCTGTATATGCTGTATATTCTGATTAATGAGACCCACAATGCTCTTTGGTCTTGGAATACACAATTCAGTATTCAACACTTTTTGAAATAGCTGTATATTCAATAATGGATGACGGATAACTAGTAAACAAACGATGAAAGGACGTGTGTCTGAGCACGGGTCTATCAGTGCCAGTACCTGCAGTCGAACCTGCTTTCCAATATCAACACTGAATAGACAAGCTTTAATTACTGCTTTATCATAACTGTTTAACTTGACTAATCCTTTGTAATCACTGATTAAGATTCATTCATTGTTTAAATATTAGTAGCTTCGTATTTTATCATTTTTCTTCACACTGGCGATGCGATTAAGACTCCCGATACATGTTTGTAGTAAATCATAGAGGTGTCGTTGTCACTTTAAAATAAACTACAAAGCTCCTGTTACTCAGACCATTTTAAACTGAATTGAGTGAATAGGATTCAAGTGATGTAATCGATACTGATTTATCTCATTATTAACCAATTGAGTTCTGAGGATATACTTAAGTGTAACTACTATAGGTACACTGACAATACATTTAAAACCGTTTATGGTGTAACGTATATATATGCTGTTTTTTCGATCTGCGCTCGGTTATTCATACCCCGATTTGTCTTAGATCTAGAGTTAGTGTAAGCCTGATTTAACTCTCACTACTAAATCTCTATGGAGATAACCCTCAGTTAGTGCTAATTGAGCGTTTACCTACCCCTAGCTCAGAGAAAGCAATGATAGCATTTATATGAACAGTCCACTAGCTATAGCTTCTTGCTTTAAATTGATCGTTGTCTAATAAGGTTTTCTATAGCTTTTGATCTATCTAGTCAATGAATTATGTAGCTGCCTGAAGAGAACAATGCAAAAAAGAGGGTATAATAAAGAGTAAAACGGCCTATCTAGTCGATGAATAATACAGCTGCCTGTCACTCTGAGGAGAACAATATAAATCTTATTGACTATAACGTTAAAGGGACTTCTAGGTGTTTACACAGAAAAACATAGAAAGGGGGGTATAGCAAGGGGTAAAACGGGCTTACCCGAATGGGCTCCCATCGAAACAGTTTCGGTCTTCTATCGTCCATACAAGGACCTTTATCCTCTTCTCGCTCACAAACACCATTACCACAATGTTTGCTATAGATTGTCTTGTCACCAGCCCCTAAACCAACGAGAAACGGCGCAATGCAAACCAAGATAAAAACCAGATCCATGGCACGTCGATAACTTATCTAAATCGCCAAAACATATTTACATCTAATATCATATAAACAAGTCAACTTTGTAGCTAATGTTTGGTTTATTTCAATGGTGGTTACTACTGCGCGTGCGTGGTTTTGAAAAGAGCGGGGAATGTGTGAATTATTGATTATGTTTCGAGTTATTGGAACTTGTTCTTTTTTCAATGTTTTGATCTTTGTTTTTGTGTGAAAGAACAAAAACCACACCTGATTCAGGCAAACATTCAAAATTTACTCCCCAAAAAACTTACCTAATGATTGCGATCTATAACGAATTGTTTTTTAATTTTCAGCTCATGACAATGTCAACCTAGTTTTTGCATTAAGTCAGGGATTTCATGGAAGCGTGGTTTTTAAAAGAAACACCAGCAGCTTGTTATGGAAAGCTAATCTTTGAAAGAGTCTTCAGTACGAAGAGCAGTTGGATGAAGGCTAGCCCTAAATCTTAGACAATCTGTCACAAATCAGTGTCAGTGTTGATTCCGTAACATGTTTGTTGAAGAATGCCCTATTGCCCACATGTATCCTGGTATATTAAATATTTTTCAAGCTGAGTAACATTGCAGACTACAATTGAAAAAAGTGCTGGCACGAATGTGATCTGAAGCCAGTTTAGCACTCATAATAGTAGTTGTTGGTCCTCAACCTTTTAATTTTTAAAAACTTCTCCTATAAGCTTTCGGCCTTCGCGGCCATCTTCAGAGGAATGAAAGATCGTTAGCACTACTGAAATTCTACTACTCCCCCCCCCCCCCCCCCCCCCCCCTCCCCTGGCAATGTTGAGGGGAAGTCATTGTTTGGTCATGTGTTTGACCTATCAATGCGCTTTCATTTCACTCCAAAATTGAAGTGGTGGAAGGTGTATGCGTGTGTGTGTGTGTGTGTGGGGGGGGGGGGGGGGGGGGGGGGGGTTACATTTTTTATACTTAAAATAAATGAAGTAGTCACTATGAGATAAAATACTAAAATCGTGCCAACTACTTCAGTTGACAAAGATTGTAGGTAGCCTTACTATTATCGAGGTACGCGGTGAGCTTAGTCACTTGTAAAAATAACTGTGAAATCACAGTCAAACTTTTTCAGCATGACTGAACCGAAAGTAATATTAATTAGATAGATTTCTAAAGTTTAGCGTTTTGATGAAATTACAATTGTAATATAATGCTAGCTTTATGAATTATGTTTAAAAATCATCAGTTATGATCTTAATATGTTTAGTTTTTGAGTTGTTCATCATGTTCATTGCGCAGCCTGAGACTTCATATTATGGGATATATTCTTGTGTATCTAGCTCACTGAGCCAGTACTGATCAAGAAAATTAAAAGAATATCTCATTTCTTGTACTACTTCTCCTACAATGAAGGCTAAGAATGCCATGCAATAATGAATAGCTCGTAATAGGTTTGTTGAGCTCGCAGAAAAATGGACAAGTTGGTTATTTAAATAGTTTTATTGTCTTTTGCATGGAAAATTATAAATCAATGATTGTATCAGTTTATAATCAGATTTTAGGAAAAATCTTTTTAATCTATATCTTAATTACAAATGTTTAAATCAATTTATATTTTATTGATATTATAAAAGTTTAGATCATTTAAGAATTTTTAATGATCAGTTTATATTGTTATAATTTACATAATTATTAAATATTTTTTAATTTTAGAAAATAAATCATTTCTCAAATAATTATCTGATTTCATTGCTGAGCCTGATCTTTAAGTTTATTTGGGATTCCTGTGTTATCAAGAATACGTAAGTAGTGATGAGACTGGGAGCTAATTAAAACAGGAAACCCACAGAGTAATGTAATGACAGGAATGCTAACCTCGTCCCTAGTGCCTTTTTGTCACTATTTTCGAAACAGATTTAACATTTGAAAAAAACTGGTAGCTAGTCATTCCAAATTCGTCCTTAGGGCACTCCTGATGGCTTTTTCTTAAAATAGCAGCCCAAGAATACATAATAATCTTTCATTTCTAATTAAAAACTGAGATTTTTTTCCAATTTTTATAAGCTATGCTTGGCAGGCCATTTTTCTTCCTTTCCATTTCCGTCTTTTCGCTGTTGCTATTTTCGAAACAGATTTTGAAATTTAGTACAGTTGATAACACAGGAAGCCCAAACAGGAATACAAGTTTAAAACATAAAATTTATGTACTTCTATTTGATAACATATGCTACGTCCAGTTAAGGTTATCTAACGTGGTCTACGAGGCGCATCATCATAGCTACTAATACCATCAACATTCTCGAAATCTAGACCATGTATCCAGTTGTTTGCTACCCATTTCTCTCCCTTGGTAACACCACAGCCACCGTGTAGAGTAAAGTCGTCCCTCTCTCCCAGTAGACCAGTGTCCTCGTCAACAAAGTGGTTATACCATAATATTGCCTTACCTTGTTCGGCAGGGACAACAATTCGTGCCTTGTCACAGTTATGGACTAAGTTGAAAACATCGCCACTGTGACTCTTGGTGAAGGCCTGTTAATTATATATATGAATAAATGAATGAATGGATGGATGACAAAATGGATGAATGGATGAATGGATGAACTAATGAATGGATGAATGAATGAATGAATGAATGATTGAATGAATGAATGAATGAATGAATGAATGCATGAATGAATGAATAAATAAATGAATAAATGAATGAATGATTGAATGAATGAATAAATCAATCAATCAATCAATCAATCAATCAATGGAGTAACCTCGTTCCCAGGGCCCTCTCCCTTCGCTTTTGGGTGGCACCCAAAAGCGAAGGGAGAGGGCCCTGGGAACGAGGTTGTCAATGGAGGGATGAATGAATGAATGAATCATTCAATGAATCAATAACTATTATCAATTAACAAACGACTGAATAAATACACGAATGAATGAATGAATCATTCAATGAATCAATAACTGTTATCAATTAACAAACGACTGAATAAATACATGAATGAATCACAAAATGAATAATGTTCACAGCAAATGGTTTAGTGGATTGATATGTCATTACCTCTTCACTGTAAGTTTCATTATCAGCTACAGGAAAAGCAGTCCCACCGCCTTCTTCCACATCATTTAAATAATACAACACAGTAGCATATCTAAATATATAATAATAACACCATTTTAATCCTTTTCATAAACGATGTATTATATTTTAACCGATCATGGGAGAAAGTCTACTTTCTAATCATTAGGAAACAAAAAGAACAGATTATCAAAATAATCCCCACAGTTTCCTGCGCCATCTTGAAAAGTAGCCAGGCCGTTACATCGAAGAATCCCTCCCAGGTTTTAGGGATCAAGGGAGCACGGGAATTTATTTTTAGGGAACAAGGGATACTGTCAAATTATTTTCAGGGAATAAGGGAGCAAAATATGATAAAACAATAGTTTTGGGGGATCTTGGGAACATATAAGGTAAATCATTTTAGGGAGAAAGTTATTTTACTTATGGGGAACAAGGGATAAAATGCAAAAAGATCAAAAGATCATGGGAGCGTGCACCGCCCCCCCCCCCCCCCCCCCCCCTGGGAGGGGCTCATCGAAGTGAGACGAACGTTGAGCTTGCAATGATAGAGACCTTTTAACACCTTGTGGGAAAATTATTCACATGTCTTTATTATTGACAGGTCAACGTTCGTTTCGCTTCGATACAAAGGCCCGGCTACCTTTCAAGATGGCGAAGGGAACTATGATTTCTTCATATTTCTGACTTACCTACAAAGTCTACAGATGGGAGGTTTTGCTAGTGTGGTGTGGCAACAATGAAAATCTGTGTTCACCGAAATGGGCTGACTGTCATAATGACCATTATAGTGACCATATTTGTCATAATGCACAACCTGGGAAATATAAAAAAAACATTGGTATAATGGTATTGATGATGATGATAACAACGATGATGATGATGATGATGATGATGATGATGATGATGATGATGATGATGGTGATGGTGATGGTGATGATGATGATGACAACGATGATGACGATGATGATGACAATGATGATGACGATGATGGTGATGATGATGATGATGATGGTGGTGATGATGATGATGACAACGATGATGACGATGATGATGATGATGATGATGATGGTGATGATGATAATGATGGTGATGATGATGATGACAACTATGATGACGATGATGATGATGACAGCGATGATGATGATGATGATGATGGTGATGATGATAATGATGGTCATGGTGATGATGATGATGACAACGATGATGATGATGGTGATGATGATAATGATAATGATGGTGATGATGATGATGACAATGATGATGATGATGGTGGTGGTGATGATGGTGGTGATGATGATGGTGGTGGTGATGATGATGGTGGTGATGATGATGATGGTGATGGTGATGATGGTGATGATGATGATGACAACGATGATGATGATGGTGGTGATGATGATGGTGGTGATGATGATGATGGTGATGGTGATGATGGTGATGGTGATGATGATGATAATGATGTTAATGGTGATGACGATGGTGATGGTGATAATAGTGATAATAATGATTATAATGATGATGTTGGTTATGGTGCTGGTGACACTGATAATAACGATAATGATGATAACAATGGTAACGTCAATGATGAGCAAGTTACTAATAGTGACAGTACTGTATGGTGCAACCCTATACATATGCACGTGTATTTATCATGATAATGATGGTGACAATGATGATGATGAAAAAGACGACTCAAGATCAATCAGTTATCAAAAATATACTGATGATGAGTTAATTACAGATGATAATGATGGTGATGATGGTTAAAATAATAATTAAGATTGTGGTGATAATGACGATGGTGATGACGATAATGTTTATGGTGATAGAAAACGTTTGATTACTTGTAAAGGTTCTCCTCCTCGAATGATGTCATCAGGTAATCTTGTAAGTCTCTGAACCCTTTAAATCAACAAGTTACATTAATAATTATCAGTGTAGAACCTAAACAAGTAAATCATGCAGAGCATAAGGTACACCGCATTAAGAAAAGTCAGGTCAGTCCAGAAAGAGAAACTCAGCAATAACATTTCAGTCTGTTATGTCCCAGCAAGTATACCTTTTCACAGTTCCGTTCACATTTTTTTCTCAGGGAAATTAAGGCATGGCTTCAGATGAACCACTGCTTAACCATATCTTAACCAGTTTACTATATTTTCATCAAACTTGGCCAGTGAATGTCGTTTTTCATTAGAAGAAATATAAGCGCCTTGGATGCCATGGAAACTAAATCACGTGACAACCAGGTCGCCATCTTGGATTTTAAAATAAGCTTATAAAAAAAGTGTAGTCAAGTGACCACGTTTCCATGGCAACAGGCATGCGTTAAATACTTTCCTCTGTGAGTTTGCACTACTGGCCGAGTTTGGTGAAGATTTACAATAAACTAGCAAAGATATGAATATATAACTGATTTTCCAGCATTGTATCACAATAGCCATGCCTTAATGGAACTGAGTTGCTCTGTGAATATTGAATCGGAGTTGAAGTCGTTTGCCTGCTCCGTTCAACATTGTTGAGTACACCAATGCGCATTTAGTGGTATTTTTAATACATAACACCAATGTTATATATCAACGATGTTGAAAGGTGGTGGCAAACGGTTTCAACATTACCATTCAAGAAAATCGAACATATGTTTAAGTAAATGTTGAAACCCTTTGCCCACCATTCTACAGCGTTCAACAAAATCGAAATCCTTCGACAAATGCATATTGCAAACCGCGTAGTCTGCTGATTTCTTTGGAATGGCAAATCGCTTAAAGTAGGTGTGATTTTACACTATGGTGCCCATATACACACCTTTCTCTAAGATGTCTTATCAAAGGATCAGCAATCTTTCCCTGGGGTATCCATGCCTGATTGCTATATCTCTCTCTATGTTTTGGGTGATGTTCTTTTAGTACGTTCATATATGCGTCTATCTTGGCTGTAGGCAGTGTCGCAAACTCCTCTATTGTGATGAAACCTGTCCATAACGTTAACGCAGAAGTAATGTGCACATTTGAATATTATATAGAAAATGCGCAATATAAATAATAAATAATTATTATTATTATTATTATTATTATTATTATTATTATTATTATTATTATTATTATTATTATTATTATTATTATTATTATTATATTATTATTATTATTATTATTATTATTATTATTATTATTATGCGAACTATTAGATGTAATTTAACGTAATGTAAGGTAGCATAAGATAGCATAACGTAGCGTTAAGTAGCGTAAAGTATAGTAACGTAGCGTAATGAAACGTAATGTAACGTAATGCAACGCAATGTAAAAAATTGAAACGTAACGAAACTAATGCGTAACGTAGCGTAAAGCAGCGTAACGTAGCGTAACGTAACGTAACGTAGCGTAATGCAACTTAATGCAACGTAATGTAAAGTAATGCAACGTAATATAACGTTATGCAACGTAATGAAACGTAATGAAACGTAAAGGCGTAACCGGTAGAGTAAAGCAGGGTAACGTAGCATAACGTAACATAGCGTTAAGTATTGTAACGTGACGTAACGTAATGCAACTTAATGCAACGTAATGTAAAGTAATGTAATGCAACCCAACGTAAGCTAACATTACTCAATACAACGTGACGCAACGTGACGCAACGTGACGCAACGTAACCTGATGTAACATATTGTCATGTAATGTATATACTGCTATTAGCGCATGCTGCAGCCACACTGTGCTTTATACAGTCATGCCATGAAGAATTTGATCCATGACAAGATGAATAAAAAAATTGCTATATTACCATCATCTAGTTCTTTGAGCTCCAGCTTCTTAGTCCTGTAATAATAATATATCGGAGTTTATATGAACACGCAAACCAATGTGCCCGGGGGGGGGAGGGGGGGGGGGTATTTCCTTTGTAAAAGTGGTAGGGATGATCGGCGGAGGTTTTGAAAACGACCCCTAAAAGGTATACGGAGCCTAACAGGTATGAAATCATGTTACGTAACTTATGTTTGAGCCAAAATCCTAAAAGGACCCTAAAAGGTACACACGGGAAATATTTAACCCTAAAAGGTACGCCGATCACCCCTACCACTTGCACAAAGGGAGTAACCCCCCCCCCCCCCTCCCCCCTCGGGTCAAAATGTCTGGTAAATTAAAGCTCCAATCAATAAATGAATTTAA
This sequence comes from Metridium senile, assembly GCA_949775045.1. Classification (NCBI taxonomy): domain Eukaryota; kingdom Metazoa; phylum Cnidaria; class Anthozoa; order Actiniaria; family Metridiidae; genus Metridium; species Metridium senile. The sequence continues at coordinate 5,079,473 of OX459100.1, forward strand.
ACAAAATTACTTACATGTTATCGATATCTTCCATGTCGAAATACATAAACTTGTACTTCTTAGAATAATCAATCATCTGTATAAGAAAGCTATTATTTATCAATTAGACAACAAAAAGTCGCGCGCCCAAGGCAGTTATAGACGTACGAGAGAAAATATAAACTTAATTGGAATGGAACGAGGCGAAGCCGAGTGCGACTCTAGCTTGTTAAGAGGTTCCATAAAAGAGCCATGTAGACTAACCTCTTCTTTTGTGACAACACCATCTAAATTTGTATCCCAGTTTATAAAATGAGCTGCAATACCAACTGCATGGCCTAAAGTAAAGAAAACAAATTGAATGTCATATAAATGTCAAAACTGCAGGTGTATTTGATTGTTAGAGTGAAGTCATTTAACCCGTACGTGAAATAGATATTAGACTAATACACCTTAGCAGTCTATAATTCCATTGTTTTCTTTTGAGTCTATTTGACTATTACACCTTGACTATTTAATTTTGTTTCACAGGTTAAATCAGTTAAATCAATCTTCACTCATATATGACAAAACGATATGTTTAGAAAGACATTTTATCGTTACTCACCATCTAATTTATTCTTCATTTCAAGCAATCTTTCGTCAAAATGTGTAATACTCATGTGTAATCCTTTGTCAACAGCTAGATTCCGGATGTGTTTGCACTCTTCAGGGCTCAGAAAATTACGAATTTCTGGAGGAAAAAAAGAACATTTTAAACTTTAAATCGAAGTATTGAAAAAAACGATTGTGCCAGTTTAGGCGGGAATTCAGTCTACGTACGCGCGCGCCTTGCATTAAACAAAAAAAGCGCGGGAATACCGGCCTCGATAACAAAGCGGCTGAGAAAAACAAATATCCGTTCTCTTCCTTAGAAGTTGAAAACACAGAGCTTTTCTTCCATGCATTAAAGCATTTTTCCAGATTAGTGCTTCATGCTATTGAAAACCACAGACTTCATACAGATCATAATTCGTAAAAAGAAATTGCTATTTTTATAACTAAAAAGTCTCGTTTTTCCGAAACCTTACCGAAAATGGGGGGTTTGTTTGCCACAGTTGTCATCTTGTATTTCTTGCCAGGTTCTAGCTCAAGCTCACGTGTAAAGCCCTTCTACACGTTGCAAAAAAAGATGAAAGAAAACAAATTATTATGACATGAATCTTTACCGACTAACAAGCAAAACTAAATTCAAAGCCCACACCTAGCACATGTCAGTCATTTTGAAATCCATGTGAATTTCGATTATTTCGCTTTTTTGTCCATTGTTCAGATCACAATAGTTTATCCGTAATATTAGAATATATCAGAAACTTTTTCAAATGTTAAAAGTTAGGCATTCGATACATTTGAAATAGTTTTCGATACGTTTTGTTTTGATCTTGTAAGCCTATTTACCCCTATATGGCATTGTTTTGAAATAGGTTATGTCAGACAAAGATAAACAATAAGTTTAAACCATTTAAACAAAAATTATTTATTAGTGTCATAGGGAAATTCTATAACTTCAGAATCTATAATTTAAGACTTGTTTTCCTTCCAATGAAAACCAAATCAAAGAATCTTTTGAAATCCACGTGTAAGTTGCCTTTAACAATGGGGGGAAATTGTTCCCTTTAAAATTATTTAGATTTACAAAACGTCACAAAAATTGATTCGGAAGTTGATCGGATAATCATCGGAAAAAGCAAAAGGATAATGAATAATTGCTTACCCTTATGGGTTCCCATCGGAATAGCCTTGGTCGGTCATTGTATTCGTCCATACACGGCCCATCGTCCGATTCTCTGAAGCAGACCCCATTTTCACAGTTCATTCCAAATCTCCATCCTTCGCTCTCGCTATCTTGACTTAAAGCCAAATGTAAAATGAGAAAAATACCGAAACTTATGATTTTAACCGCTTTCATGATAATAGTCATTTCTGGTGTTCACTTTTTGATGAAACTGTCTCGATTGAAATGTGAAATAAAAATGGCGGTTATTGACTATTGTATTGGAATTTCTTTACAGCGCATGTCAGTTTGAAACACAAACAAAAACATTAATGTATTAATAAATCTAGATCGTGCAAATTGTCATGATTTTGCTCCAACTATAAGTGGCATTAAATTACGTTTTCATTAATCTGTGAATTTCCACCTGAATAACCTGTGGTAAAAAACAATAGATTCACAAGAATCTAGCAGGTTCGTTCACAATGTCTTCGTAACATGGCAACAAATCACGTGACCTTTAAGAGTTTTGATACAACCTGTTAGTATATACACAGTTCACAACCTCATAAGAACGCGCGCTCTCATTGGTTCGCTATCTCGGGATATTGTTTTGTTCGGTTGTGAATTGTGTATATACTAAAACAATTGCTATTAACAATTGTTACTAACACAACAAGTTATTTATGTGAATTAATTTCTTTAAAAGAGAGTGGACGCTACCAATTAAGGTCAAATGATGGAATTTTTCTAAATTTACCAAAAATAATAACCAAGAAGACATTAGGCGATCGAGCCTTTTCAGCTGCAGCACCAAAACAATGGAACAGTCTCCCTACTAACATTCGAACGGAGAAAAATTTTAATACATTTAAAGTTTTACTTAAAACACATTTATTCAAATTAGCATTTTATTAGGTCGTTTTTTATATTCATAATTGTATTTTAAATTAATTTAATATATTCCTAATCGTAATTTTATAGATTTTAACCTTTTTTAGTTCATTATTTAATATGTACATATTGTAATTATATAGCTATATTTAGTGACGTTTATTTTATACCATGTACTGCGCATTAGATCATATACATATGTATTTTGGGCATTATAAGTATTAAAATTAAAATTATTAATTATTATTATAACAATTGTTCACCTCAGGCTAAGTGGTTATCGGACGAATATTTACCTTCTATCTACCTTCTATCTACCTTCTATACGAATATACCTTCTATCTACCTTCTATTTACCAACATTTTTTGCGACATGGTAGGTTGACCATGATGCAACTCGTACCGCCGATTTTATATGTAAACTAAACGGAGTGTTGCATGTATGGCATATTTTTCGCAAAATTCAAAGTGAAACAAAATGATCTTGATGATAATTATGAAAAAGAATAGCAACTGAAGATGTTACGAGGTAATGTCGTTTCCTTGGTATCACAAATAATAACTTAAAAATGATAAAAACAATTAAAAACAATACTAAGAATCAGGAAAATGCTAATGGAAAATTTCAAAATGCCAAAATGTTGTAATTTGAAAAAAAAAATGCGCCAACATTTGTCAACACTATCAATGGCGAAAATTTAACTTTTTCATCACAAATAAATTAAAGCAAAGCTAAAATTGACACATAATACATTGGTATGAAAATGCTAATGAAAAACCTCATGAAGCCAAGAATTGTAATTTGAAAATAGGTGGGGATTCTCGACAGCCAATCAGAATTAATAGCGCGAAATTTAGGTTGAATCCTCGGGCTGGACTGGCATACCTAAGGGCTAGGATTCAACACAGGGAACCAAACTGATATATGTTTTGATGAAAAACACCCTGACTTGGTATTTTCTTTTGAAATTGTTCATATCTGTTAAGAAAAGGAGCAAATTGCAAATATTTTCTTACATTGTTCATTTTTTCAAATGTTGTATGAGAATTTATTTTTTCAAGCGGAAATAAATATTTATACTTTTTTCGCGCGCATAAAAAACTGCGACAGCCTGGTACCTACCCGCTACCAGTCTTTCTCTATTTATCATCGCCCGCAGTGCATGCCGGGACAGTAATATGGCGTCTGAAGTGAAAAGCCATTGATCAAAATATTTTTGCCCAAAATCTGACGTTAGATCGTAAATATCCAGTTCAATTTCCAGTTAAAAATGACAAGGAAGCGCTTAAGACGTGAAGATAAACGGCCAAAGGTAAAGATTTTGGCTGAAAAGGCGAAAAAACTACGGGAATCTGTGGCATCAGGAAATGTAAAAATGCTTCGAGAATTAGTCAATGAAGGAGTTTCGGTGAATCAAAAGGATCCCAATGGCTGGACTTTACTACATCTAGCAGCAAGTAGGGGACAAGAGAGAGCTTTGAGAGTATTATTAGAAGAAGGAGGAGATCCTTTAGTGAAAGATTCAGTCGGAGGATTCACGGCAATGCATTATGCAGCCATGCACGGTCGAACAAGAATATGTCGACTGTTGCTCGATTACGAAGGACTAGATGGACAGAAGCTTGTCGATGCGAGAAGCGATGATGGATGGACTTCACTTCATGTTGCTGCTCACTACGGTCGTGAACCTTTTGTAAAACTCTTACTTGAATCAAACGCACAGGTTGACGCTTTAAGTGATAAAGGTACCACTGCTCTACAGCTCGCCATTATTCGCGAGAGAACAAACTGTGTTAAAGTTCTTCTAGAATCTGGCGCTAATATCGATGTACAGTTTGGCTTTCCTCTTCGCTATGCTGTCATAAAAGGGAATTTTCTATGTGCTAGGATTTTAGTTGAACATGGAGCGAAAACTAGCATCCGACGGCTTGAAGATGGGCAAACGCCATTGCACTTAGCAGCACTTAGAAACAACGACACATTGGCAAAATTATTATTCACGTTTGGAGCTGATGTGAATGTATTTAACGACGAAGGCCTTTCGCCTTTGGGAATTTCTCAGATGATGTGCAATGTCAATAATACTGAGAGTGAATGTGTAAGGTTTTTGACAAAGGCAACAAGTAAGTGTTATGATATTTTTTTTACAAGTGTTCTTAATATTTTAGTTCTCCTTATTGTGATATTTGATTTTATGCACTGTGTGTAATTGATCACATTTCATTGTGAATATTACTGAGTATGTGTAAGGTTTCTGACAAAGTTCTAAATTTTTTTCTATTTTTATTCTTTTAGTAATTTTTAGTTCTTCTTGAATATATATGTTGATATTTGATTTAATGCAATTTCGTTGCTTGTAAACATTGCTAACTCAATTATACTGAGAGTGGATGTGTAAGATTTTTAAGTTACGAAAAAATTATTTTTATTATTATAATAATTGTTAGTTTTTCTTATTTTGATATTTGATTTTTTTGTAATTTTATTGTTTGTAAACAATGTTATTATTAGAATTAGCCTCATAGATGATCCAGAAAATACTAAAATATCAGATGATGTCACTCAAATTCACTTAAAACTACATTGGTTGAATTGGGCTAACACTTTTTGATTGTTTTCTAAAATTGCTGATGTTATTACTTTTGAAATTATTCAATATAATATCACTAAAATCCACTGTTATTTTCATAGTCTTGTTACTTGATTATTTGTTAAAGTAATTGATAATAATATTACTGGAAAATTATTGAAATGAATTTTAGGAAATCGATAATTACAATCATATAAGATATCAAATACGTACTGTAGACAGTTATATTTTTCTTAAATAAAGATTATTTTAGTTCCTGTTAATTTGTAATTAATATGAAATGGATATAGTGATTCTTTTTAAAACTGATCAATGATCTTCTTGATAAGGATTTAATTGCAGAAACTAGCAATAAATAAATGTAATAAAATGAGTAATGTATTCCAACGTACTGCACTTAATCAACATACATGTAATGTAAAGCAAAAACTGAGTTAAATAATATACTTGCAAAAGTAATGTAATTATACAAAATATCAATAGTTGTGCTCATTCTATATTGTATTTTCAAATCATTTGTCTTAAAAACATATTTAATATGATTAATTAGCAAGTAGTGATCTGTATAGAGTGAAAATACTGTATCCATGAAATATAATCAAATTGCTACTTTGTGATGGTTCTTATTTAGCCACTATCAAAAACAAATAAAGTTGTTTATGAGGTATTCTCTGCATTCACATAACCATAATGCCTTTCTTTTTTTTGGGGGGGGGGGGGGGGGGGGGTAGCAATTTGTTTGATTTGAATTACAATTTGTTTAATTTGAATTACAATTTGTTTGATTTGAATTACAATAGCTACCCCCAACAGAAGGCATTATGGTTATTGGGAAAGTAGAGAATTGTTTCCTTTTGTATCTGATATTTCTGGTTGGGTGATACTGACTAAATATTTACTAAATAAGAACTATTAGTAACTATTTTGTTTTTAATCCTTGGTTTTAGTGTCTCTCTCTACCAAATGCATGTATATAAAAAACTCATTAACTCTCTCTTTCTCTTTTACAGGAAATGTACGAAGTTTACAAGATTGTTGCCGGCTAGTGATCCGTAAAACTTTAAACCGTGAACGATTACCAAATATTTCTGGTTTACCAGTTCCAATCCACGTCAAACATTTTTTGAATCATAAATACAACTTCATCTAGTAATACAGAATAGTAGGAATATTAAGACAAAGGTTTTTGCTCGCTTCCAAGATCATAAAGTATCAGTCTATGCTTTATTGAAGATAAAATATGGTAGAGTACAAACACTAAAAACTGTTATGCAGTTCTTATTATTCTGCGATCTCAGATCAATCACAAATATGTTACTGCAGTTTTCAACTTTCTGCAAACTCAGACATTCCAGCAGCTAGTTGTAAAATACGTATTTTGCTGTCGTCAATCAAGGATTTAAAAGGTACCGACTAAGTAGTTTTGATTGAAGGCAGCTAGAAACATGTTTCACAACAAGCCGTTGAAATTTCTGAGTTTGCAGAATGTCAAAAACCACAGTAAGTACCATCTTCATTACAGCCATAGTCAATGCATTGTGACTAGCAAATTTTGAATTTAATTTTTAGGGTTTTTTTCTGATACATCAATTAGTTTATAGGTGGAGTTTGTGCTAAGTCATTGGTCAATTTGATGCAAGTTCCACCTCCTAATTGATTGACAGATCAAAACAGCAATTTGCTAGTCGCAATACAACAATTATTGCAACAATTATTATTATAGTCAATAGTCTTTTCATAGTTCTGTTCATTGACCACAAACAATAGTTCCAAGTCGAATTTCCAGTTGCTGCGCATAGCAAAACTATAATTTATCATGCACAGCAACTGGAACATCGACTTGGAACTATCATTCGTGGTCACTGAATGAGATTCAACTGAATGAGAACAAAATCAAAAATGTGATCACCAAAACCATTCATATTATTTGTTACAATCACCATTGCTAAAGAAAACACTATGGTAGCAATTTTACTGTTTGGATAAAAGTCTTCTCACTCTTATGTTTTATACAATAGAGAACCGAAGTGATGACGTACGTCACACTTCGGAACTCTATACTCCAGTTTCACATTATCTATCACCGCTGTACTATTTGACAAAAGGTGCATTTGCACTAGCTAAGCCTTGGTTTGTTGTCAAAATATTCACATATCACATATATATGGCTTAACAATAGAAGACAAATTTAAAATCACTGAATTGAGGCTATTCCTGTGTAAATGCGCCTTTTGTCACATAGTACAGTAGTGCTAGATAACATGAAACTAGTCTGTTTAGTATGGAATATCTCTGATGACAAAACACTATTTTGTGTTTGTACTCTACCAATAAAACATTTGAGAAACATATTGTATATTTATAAATTTATCAAGATAAATGGTATAGTTTAAACAGCTTGTTATAATTATTAAAGTAAAATAAACAGCAATAAAAAATCTGCTCGAAAGTAGTCTTCATTTGGATTGTTGGGCTTTCTGTGGTTTCAATAAAATACAGGAAGCCCAACAAGTATTACTTAGCCACATAACACAGGAATCCAAATGAATGTTAAGCTGGACCACAGGAAACCCAACAACTATTACCTATGTACATAACACAGGAATCCCAATGCATGTCAAGCTGGACCACAGGAAATGCAACAGGAGTATACAGTTATTTCAAAAAACGTGGAATACTGAATAGTGCATTGCAAGACCGAAATGCATTCTGAGGCCGTTAAATATCGTTTACTGATAAACTAATTCATATTAAGTTATTTTATTTCTAGTGCATTGTATATAATATACGAGCAAGTTATGGGGAGTAAATCAGTATTCAGCGTTTTTTGAAATAGCTGTATACATACATACCACAGGGATACCAATCACTGTCTGTTCATATTATGATAGGAAATGTTTCATTCAAAGTAATTCATGTTCTTCTTGTGCACAGTGTAAGCCATGATAGCATATATTATTTTGTATTTACACCTGTGGTAAGGCAAGAAATACAACAGGTTTTATATCTACTGACTAATTACTCAGGCTACCCCGCAGGGGAGCCTGAGTCTAGGTTTGCCTTTATGGGTCTATCGTTGTGTCGAGATTATACATGACGTAATGCCACAGGTAAACCACCTATCAATTACTACCGTCTATGACGTAGCCTGAGTAAACGCACTAAGTGCGTCTAGTTTACCTACAATCAAGGCTTATATTGTGAAATGAACTCAACACTGTTCTATTCAAATACAATAACTACTTACACAGGGATAATTATATAAATTAGTTGATTTTTGGGCCTATACCCATAAACTACACAGGAATCCCAAATACTATCTACCTGACTACAGGAATCCCAATAATATCTAGAGATCTGTCGATCTAGACACACATTACTATTAGATAGACAAGTGTAATGTAAACAAGACAGTATAGACACCTAGCTGTGAATGACACCATTGAATAGATCTACATCACAGTAAAGGATAATTTGCACGTTACAGTTGACTCTCTCCTAACGACCACTCTCGTAAGCGACCACTTTCTCCTAATCCCTGGGTGGTCGCTTACGAGAGAGTCATCTGTATTAGCCAAACAGTCAAGCAACGAATAGGTAGATAATGACAGATTGGCCTCCACTGGCTGGATATACACCTATTTCAATTAACGTTGTCCATCTGGAATGGTTGATCTGAGACCGATAGGAATTATGGGAGCTCGTTAAACTGCAAATGCACTATTATAATCACGCTTGATGAATATTAATGTTTACTTCTGAAATACTGTTATCTGTAATTCAGCACCATTCAAGTGTGATTAAAACCATGTATTTGAAATTTAATGAACACCCACAATTCCTGTCGGTCTCAGATCAACCATTCCAGATGGACAACGTTAATTGAAATAGGTGTACATCGGTAAAGGGAGGAAAGCGTATGTACAGTTATTATTCATTCAAAATATTTCTCCGTTTCTGATTGGTCTATTTAATTTTTAATAACATGCTACTACCAAAGTTACTCAACTGTTAGCACCGCCAAAAAAACGATCAATCGTGTTTTGAATTTCGGTTAACTCATGTGACCATTTGGGGCGCTCCAAATGGTCATGTGAAATCAAAATAACGTAAAACACCGTTAAAATACCGTTATTTTAATGTCACATGACCATTTGGAGCGCCTCAAATGGTCATGTGAGTTAACCGGAATTCAAAACGCGATTGATCGTTTTTTTGGCGGTGCTAACAGTTGAGTAATTTTGGTAGTAAGACTTACCAAATTTGGAAGAAGTACGATGATCGTCCAATAACTGAAAAATAAGAGAGCAGGAAAATATCTGCCTCCAATCCAGGACGGTTTCCCACATTTAGCGAGAAAGAAATAACCGCAAGGAATAGATAGCAAAAACACCAAAAAAATCAACAGAAAGCTGCGAAATATTGTTCCGACAATATTTAGAGGAAAAAAATATTGATTCCTGATTGCAGTTTCGATGTATTTTAAAAACTGTCATTGAAGAAGCGCCGTTTTGGATATATATAACTGGAGACGTAAAAATACTTTGAATCATTTCATATCATATACTCAGCTTCAATAATCTTATTCCCAAAGCCGATTTTGTCTATGTATGGACGCCTGGAGAAATTGTTAACACGCTGACAAAAATCAATACTAGTCATGTCAAGTTATTGGCAAAACAGTTGGACATGAAAATATTAAAATTATCAAAATGACTACCAGTATAGACATAATAATCACAGCAGTGTCTTACAACACAATCAGACATATTAAGAACACTAGCAGATAAAGGAAGCCGCTTAATTACAAAGCAAACAGACAGTAAATATTGACAATGATGATCGATTGCCCTGGCGCAGTCCATACATCGTAATGTAGTCACTACACAGGGATCCCAACTCACTGAAAAAGCTATTAAGAACACTAGCAGATTAAGGAAGCCGCTTAATTACAAAGCAAACAGACAGTAAATATTGACAATGATGATCGATTGCCCTGGCGCAGTCCATACATCAGTTTAGTGATAAATTAGTCAGTACCCAGGGATCCCAACTCCCTATAGAAAAAAGCTATGGAGAACAAAGAAGCTGATAATTAAATATTAGACACCAAACAGTACCGACAGTACCATGTTGATAGAATTGGCCTGCATCGTATACATATAAAAATACGTATGAGATATATATTTTAGTAGTCACTCCACAGGAGGCCCGGTGTTTGTAAAAAAAGCTGTGGAGATCAAAGAGGCTGATCATTAAATATTAGACACCAAACAGTACCATGTTGATAGAATTGGCCTGCATCGTATACATATAAAAATACGTAAAATATATATTTTACTGGTCACTACACAGGAAGCCCAGTGTTTGTAAAATTTCATAGATATGGGTGCACAGGACAACAACACATCAAAACAGGCCGATATCGATCACAGTCAGACACCAAATTGGTAATTTAATAATCACAGGTATGATCCCAGTCAAGGCTTGAAGTAAATGTATGTCAATGAGATGTATAAGCGACACAGGGATCCCAATAAGGTAAAATGGATTGAGAAGTCTGCGGCTATATATATGTGCTGTCGAAAATTTTCATAATTACCCACAATGCCGTTATTAATGGAGAAACGCGTTTTTGCGTTAGTAGGCTAAAATAAATTCGGCTGTTGTGCGGCTCGTGGAAGATGTGAGATCATAAAACGTTAAGAAATCAAAAGAGCTGGCAGTGATGTGTTCTGAGAATGAAAATGATATTATTGGTATAAAAATCAGAGGTGAAAAATGACGTTTACCGTGGTTGTTCTATGGCGCAAAAACGCACATTTTAACGTTCACCTTAACACAAAGGACTCTATATTTTACAAATACGGATCTCAGTCGATCAATTAAGTGCCAGATGTTGTAGAACTTACCAGGCAACACAGTTAATTATACATTAGAGCCATGACTTTCAAAGCGAGAAAGCTAGAATTTTTGATGTCACGGCAGTCCTGAGGGACTGATTTTTAAAGGGGCAGTAGGGAAAGAGTTAAATCATTGTCAGCTGTATATAGTCAAATTGTAAAGAATATATTACACGCTATCGAGGCTGAGATTGTGGACGAGAACTGTGAAAAGGTCCATTGCTTAAGTAGTTATAGTTTTGCTATGTGCAGCAACTCGAACCTCGACTTGAAACAATTATTCGTTGTCACTGAGCGGAACTGTGAAAAGGCCATTATCAAATGTCACTATCATTGCAAGCTCAACGTGCGTCTCTCTTCGGTGCAAAGGCCCGGCTACCTTTCAAGATGGCGCAGGGAACTGTGAAGGGAAATAGTCGGCTATTGCTTAGTTTACAGTAGCCTCCTGAACAGGCGTCTCTGTAATCTAATTTGGATTTGGGTTTCCTGTGCTGCTACTAGAGAGGGACTCCTCCTCTTCTTAACACAGGAAGCCACACAGGAAGCCCAAAAGAGATATAAGAGATGCCTGTGGAGGAGGCTAAGTTTACAGAACGATCATATCAATTGAATAACCGCCGCGGTACATATAACTGACATCATGATATTATTTATTTATACCGCACAGAACTGAACGTAATTGGACTTCGTATAACCATACACTGAAACACCAAATGTTGGCCGACTGGCTTCCAGTCAAAATACTAACAGTTGGACTTGGCTTATGTGCGGCAGCCAAAAGGACCCATGGAGATGTTAGCGTAATCATAGATCATTATCATAGCTATATTACTGAATCTCACGCGGTACTGTATGAATTTCCAGCATGTGTAATTAATAATAGCGCTATCTCATGGCAATTACTAGGTATATTTCGTATATTTACAATTATTTAAGAATCATAACGGATGCAATACATACATAAGCACCTGAAAAATTATTAAAAATGGAGAAAAGAGCAATTGCATCGCTATCTAGTAATACCAAATGCTAGATTTCTTTATTATATTTACAATTATTTAAGAATCATAAGGGATGCAATACATACAAAAGCAACTGAAAATAATTAAAAATGGAGAAAAGAGCAATTGCATCGCTATCTAGTAATACCAAATGCTAGATTTCTTTATTATATTTACAGTGTTTATATTTAAGAATCATAACGGATGCAATACATACATAAGCAACTGAAAATAATTAAAAATGGATAAAAGAGCGATTACAGCGGTATCTAGTACCAAATGCTAGACTTCTTTATTATATCTACAGTCATTTAAGATCCATATTGGATGCAATATATAAATAACTAAAATGTATAAATATACAAGTGTCTTTGCAAATATTAGTATACGAGCTAGAAAAGTTAAATAATCTGTGAATAGAAATGTCCGATTTCTAAGCTGTCCCACAGCTGGCCATGCACCAGACATTTTCCGTTTTATATTGAATTTTCCTATTTAAAGCTCATAGATCAGGGCTACAAAATTGATTTTAAAATTTCTTTATTATTTTCTTCAACGGAAACATAATTTTCAAATAGATTGTATTAATTTTATCATTGGTCAAACCATAGTTAATCCCCTATTGTCTATTGGCAAACGCAAACCATTTTAAATTACTAATTTTGTTTTTTTCAAGTGACAACGTTCTTGCAATTAGGTGTATATACACCACTGTAACTATACTTTCTAAGTTGTGGCGATACTATACTAATTAACTAGAACGAGTTTTAAGGTCTTTTAAAGCCTGGTTTTCACCAGCGACGCAACGCAAACGCAAGCGCAAGCACAAACATGTGGAAACGAAACGTGAATATGCGCAAGCGCAAACACACTATTTACTAGTGCCACGCGCAAGCACAAGCGTAAACGCAAGAAAAAAGGAACATTTTTGATATCTTGCACTTGCGTTATCACTGCGTCAAACGGTTTTACCGACGAAACATGGTCACTTGCGCTTGCGCTTGTGTTTGCACTTGTGCTTGCGTCGCTAGTGAAAACTAGGCTTAACTAGTGTGCGTCGCTTTGAAACAAGAGCACCACGAGTCAGAGCGAGGCTGGACGGGCATTTGCGTACGATTAGCTACTTCGTGAGGAAGGTATATTAGAGTGATTTCAATATCATTTAACCAGAACATCAAAAATCAAAGAAAACAATTCCTCATTATATCTTACTTGTTCAGTGACTAAAGCCTGGTTCACACAGCATCATAATCATAGTCATAATCGTAATCATAAGCACATATGCAGTCATAAGAAATGGAGAAGTTTCCATTTTCTTATGATTATGACTATGATTATGCCTTTTCAAGCCTTTTCAAAAGCCCGGATAGTATAGTATCCAGGCTTTTGCATCGAAGCGAGACGAACGTTGAACTTGCAATGATAGAGACACGTGAATAATTGTCCTGCATGCAAGTTGTGAAAAGGTCTCTATCATTGCAAGCTCAACGTTTGTCTCGCTTCGGCTATCTTTCAATATGGCGCAGGGAACTGTGAAGGGGACAATGCGCTTCATAAAATTGTACGATAACTAATGGCTAATCTTATGTGGGCGTCCTTGTCTCTTAGGAAACTATTGGAGTTAAAATATACAATTTAAACTAGCGGTAAATGGACTGCGTTGGCGATTCAACGAAATAATTGATGTATAAATATACAATTACTATCCGTTTATAACTACTAGAGACTGCATCAGTTTTTTTTGCTGCAGAAAAAGTGAAAATGTTAAAAAAGTGAAAATGCTAAATGAACACCGTGATAAAATAGAATGATACTTACTTACGTTACGTACGTTATACCGTTATTACTTAGTTGTCGGAGTGAAATATTTTTTAATCCCATTTTATTTTCATTTTTTTTCACATCTGTTGTATGAATTTTTTATCATTCAAGCAACATTAAAATAACATGACTAAACATATCAAGCCTTCGAATCATAAATAATGTTTTTGATATCAAAAGAAACATAAAACTTTAATTTCAAGTGGTATTATAACGAAGTTAATTTTGAGTCTCTACTTTTAATTACTGTACTGAATTTGAATAAACACACGACTTGAAAAGTTTTTTTGCCGTCTTGTTTGGTGTTTCGCGCGCTTGATGATAGGTCGATCACGGCTTGGGACTGCAATCTAGAAACACTGAACTGTCTTCTTAATGAGAAACCCGGTGGGCAGCTCAAGGATCACGTGATAGCGAATCTATTGTTTGATTTGTTGAACTATATTTGTTCCAATAAGCCTCCAGCGGCTTAATTCAAATAAGCACATCTTTTTGGTTGTCTTCCTATACTTTTGTTCCACCCTGCCGGGTTTATTGAATTTCGTTTGTACATTAAAGCTCGCGACTTGAAATTAGTGTTTGTCGTACGTCGTACCAGTTGTGACTCAACATTTGAATTTCAAATAAGCAGCCAGAGTCGTATAAAAACAAGCACATCGGGACGACTTTGACCGAGTTGGGAAAACATCGATGAATACAACACTGGGTTAAACAAAATGAACGAAAATACAAGGAAATGATTTTTAATTCGTCAAACTCTTCGGGGAATACTCCAACTGGGGAAGAAGGTCGCTTGAGGGATGTTTTAGAAGGGGTCTTTATTGCAGTACTTGCAGTAATTGCATTTATTGGAAATGGGATTATCATCTTCGTCATCTACAAGAACAGAAATCTACGTGCTTTGAGGAACTTATTCATCGCGAGTTTAGCCTTCTCGGATCTCTGTCTCGGCGCTACCGATATTATTTATCAAGCAATTGGCAAGCTTGTGCCTGATTACAAACCACCTCACTTCTCCGTCTGTTATTTTATTCTTTTAACTGGAGTTCTGTTTGGTTCTGCGTCGGTTTTTAATCTTACAGCAATGACTATCAATCGCTACATCGCCATCATCTATCCTCTGCACTATAGTCAATATGTAACGCCACGAAGATCCGCTTGCATTTTACTTCTCTTGTGGCTGGCTGCTCTGTGTTTAGCAGTCCCACCGCTAGTTTGGCGACCAGTTAATGTAGTCTGCTTCAGTACCACCCCCTCTGGAGAACATTTGGTCAACGAAATAGCGTACATGGCAGCGGAATGGGTATTCTGGTTTGTAATCCCAGGATTTATCATTCTCTTTTCTTACTGTCGTATTTACCGCATTGCAAGAATCCAAGCCAGGCAAATTGCTGCCATGGAGCAGTCGCAAAGACAGGCTGTAGAACCAAGCCAAGATGCTTTGAACTCGAAGGTTAAAATATCGACATACAAGGAACGTAAAGCTGGTCGAATGGTTGCAATATTGATTGGTTTTTGGCTTTTTTGCTGGCTTCCTTTCTTTGTGGTTCTGACAATACACAAATTTCACGTCGGCGCTGGAGTCCCTCCTATACTAATGAGCGTCTTTTTGACTTTGATGTTTATTAATTCTGCTGTGAATCCGATTCTTTTAACAACTTACAATCGCGAATTGAAGGTGGCTTTAAAAAGACTTTATCGCAAGCCGTCGAGGAACCACAATGGGATGAGTAGCACTGAGGTCGAACTGACAAGTGTACGAAGAATGACTCATGCAAACCTAAATAAATAGAAACAAAATTGGGGGAAAATAGTATAGTTTTTGTTTAAATTCGCATTAAGCACTTTATTAGCCTCATAAGCTCATTATAAAAAAAATCATTCTCATAAATCTACATTTGCAATATTCTCAATACAAAAGATAAGACTTTTGTAAATTTTGCATGAAAATGTCCTTTTTTGTTGCAGTTCGATTTGGGGTATTTTTCCATTTGATTTAAAAATAATAAATTAAAAAACAAAAAATCCAAATTCGTCATACAATAAATGAGAAAGTTAGGTCTTTTAAAAAGGGAAAGTGGTTTGCAGAAAGTTGGATTAGCCCTTTGCTATAAAGGTCTATTTTTCGTTCACTATATTCCGTCTGCATGATTTTCATAGAATATTCGGTACCTAAAACTGACAACGAATCAAGCATATTAACTTTCGTGTAATAAAAATACTACAATTATGCAGAACTCATACGAAGATTGCAAAAATAGACTATTGAAAAGGATTGAGAATTACATTCAACTTAATGGGTAAAACCTAAGACATATAATTAGCTTGTAGGAAATAAAAGGTTTGCCTAGGGTAAAAAAACCTTCTTTTTTTTAATTAAGAGCTAATTTAAGACTGATTTGATATCATTCAAACTTCACTCACATGCGACCACCAGCAAAGATTCACAACTTAATGTTGATGTTACGCTTTGCATTGGTGGCCTTTGAGACGTAAAAGATGTGATTTATTAATTCAATATTTACTTCCTAACGTTTTTACGACACTTCAATGGATTCCTTAGCGTAACAAAATGTTCCTGTGTTTTATCGTTCGTTATCTCATTCCAGTTGCTCTCTGGAGAATTTTTAGTTTTGCTGTATTACTTTCAAATATAGACAAACTATATATTACGGCAAACTCAAAAGAAGTTAACATTTTAGCGAACTATTTACGGGTAACAGTTTTTTGCAAACTTACGCCAGGGAATTCATTGAAATGTTATAGAAATGTTTTGGAGTTGACTCGTTCACAAAACACAACTATAACCTGAAGTTTAAAATTAATTTTGCATCTTTAGTGGTCGCATGAGTTCAAAATTAAACACCTAGACTAACTAGGGCTAATTTGATATTATTTTCCCTTTGTAAAGTGATATTCTAGGAAACAAATTCAAGGAAAAA
Organism: Metridium senile; assembly: GCA_949775045.1. Lineage (NCBI taxonomy): Eukaryota > Metazoa > Cnidaria > Anthozoa > Actiniaria > Metridiidae > Metridium > Metridium senile. The sequence goes on from OX459100.1 coordinate 5,096,357, forward strand.
CAGTAATTTATCTAGAAAAGTGAAGATTCTAACCATAGTTAAGTGAGAACACAATACAGAACTAAATATAAAGACGAGCACTCCCAAGATGAGCTTGTTTATATTTATTTTCTTATCAATCTCATTTATAAAACACTTATCACTGCCACGGTTAATCCAGATAATTGACTTCCAGTTCTATAGCTTCCTTTCAAAATTAAGACATAGGCGACAAGCGAAAAAAAACCATACTTCTATAGACACTGCGAACTTGGCTGCAAAGCTGGAGATTTCAATGTAGTCTGCATGCAGACAAAAATACTAGAGTGCAATTAGTATATCGGTGAATAGTTAGCAAAAAAAATGAGAAGGAAGGAACTATTTAGTGTGTTTGATGGCATATATAGTTGATTATAATTAACTGAAGGGGAAAAGGATTTGTTTGCAGGTAAAAAAACATTGAGACTCCTGGGACTTACTAAGAAAAGGAGAGACTGAAATAGTTAACGATGGTGATTAAAATCACACACTGAGGGAAATTAAGGAAAAACTATTTTAAACTGAATATAAAAAATAACGAATAAGTTAAGGCTCGTTTAATTTATCATCAAATAGTTACAAAAAAATGGCTCAGTCTGAAAAAGTAGAAAAATAATCCGTGATAAAAGGTATATAAAAAAAATTCACATAGAAATATAATTGTTTTTAATTCTGTCTGGAGAATTTTGAGAAACAAAAATGTGTAATTTTTAGGCAAAAGTGCTTGGAAATTCCTAGGAAATTTCTAGGAAATATTAGAAGAGAATCCACGAAAAACGCTTGGTTAAACCAGGGAAAAGCTTGAAAATTCTTAGAAAAAATAGTACGAATTCTTAATAATTATCTTAAAAGTTTAAGATTCTTAGAGAAAAAACCTCGGACAACTATAAGTTCCTTTACGTAAATATCGTGAAAATAGAGTAAAGAAAGTTAAATAGATCCAACTATAGTGTAAATATACTAATACAAACGGAAATATAATATAAATAAAAAAAAAAAAAAATATCTTAATGACTTGAAGTTTCGGAGATTTTGAGACACAAATAGAGCTCAAAAGAAGCGTAAACAGAAAAGAAAAATAGTTAAATTCACTTTTAAATAGAAATTTATAGCTATGATACGACAAGAGTTGCTTTGTAAAGCCGATGTTTATTCTAAATAAAATATTAAATCCATTGTTTGAGAATTTTCATTTATTTTGCGGTATCTCTCACAAGTGCGTTCAGATTAATTAAAAAGATATTTTTGAAATTGAAATAGTGAATGTTTTTAAACTTCTGAATGAGCGACAATATTACACTTTTAGTGTTTGTATAACATACCATGAAACCTAAAAATTTTAAATCAACAATGAATTGCCGCAATAATAATGCGAATATTTCTTTCATATATACAGACGCTATTTCTCACGTAAATACAAAGCTTAGAATCCGTTAAACTACCGTATTTACCCGAATAAGCGCCGCCCCCGAATAAGCGCCGCCCCCGAATAAGCGCCGCATTTTAACGCTATAATGTTACTCTAGAACAGCATTGGAATTTTATCAAATTAGAATTGGAATTTTTATCAAATTAAAGCAATATTCTTCAGTTCAAAGTTATTATATTTCACCGCTCGCCCATTAAATCTCCCCAATATTCGTCGAGAAAATCGAGACAAATTTATGTGTTATGTTTTAGACGGAGACCGATTCATTTATGTATGGACGCGTTCGGAAACTATAAAGGAGGTGTTGCAAATTAAAAATAAATACATACAGCATTTCAATGGAGGGAGATCAATATCATAGGTTTTCAAGATATTCGTGAGGACGGGAGTCCGTTCCACAGCACACATTTATCAATTACGTTCCGTACACGGCGAGAACGGAGCCAAAGCAAAGATTGTCGAGATAATTTAGTATTATTATTGCCATAAATGTCCGGTGTTGGGGGCTGTTAGTTTATCTGCTTGAGACTACACTTAAACATGCAGCAGTAAATTAAACTTACACGACTTGATGGTATCTCTTCATTGTCTTTTTTGCAGACCACATAAGGATGGTATTGATAAAAACGCGACGCATATTGACATTAACACATATATGGAAGATTTCACAACATGGTTACTCTGGAAATGAGAGGGATCCTTGAATGATCTAGTATTTGCATTTATATATATCAATGAAAACTAGCTAGTAAACTAGTATAGGCTGCGTCGGTGTTTGATATAAACGATAGGTAATATAATGAAATTTGTAACACCGTAAAAAATGTTGACTTAGCTTTACTGACGTCTCGAGCTTTAGCCCTTCGTCGGAGTAAAAGAATTAAACTAAGAGAGATGATGAGTATAGATCTCATTTGTACGTCTTTTTCTGTTATTTCTCGTTGCTTCACAAACCGTCAGATTTGCAAACACAAAAGCAAGTAGAAAATGAACTCTGGTTCCCACCCAAGGTATAGGATAGTAGTTGTTCAAATTCACTAAAAGCTCTTAAAAGACATGATGTCATGTTAAATTCAAAAATGATATACTCATGCATGGGGTGCAAATGTTGTAAAAATTTGAAATAGGTTAAAAAAACATATATGTATTTCAATTCAAAACTGATATAAACACGGGGCGCCAATGTTGTAAACATTCAAGTTTTAGAAGCAAATTTTTTTAATTTAAAACATGTACGGCGTGCAGAAAAAAATAAAAGCTGGTGAATCATACACTTATTTCAGTTGTGTCTTTTTCGCAAGATGGTATTCATGAAACTTCGTAACATGAAATTGAAATCACAGAATACAGTTGCGTTTCTGATCATACTCATGAATATACATATCAAATACAATTATCGAAAATATTAATTATGAAGGAAAAATGTGCTTCGACATACTCAAAATGTTGAATGTTACTTACTCGCTATGTTATAATTATTAGTGCATGCTTGTTATGGAAACTATAAATTGGTAACAGTTTGTTAATTAATGGTTGTCATGGACGCAAAGTCAATTACTCTACAAATGGAAACTAGCGAGTAAACTAGTATAGGCTGCGTCGGTGTTTGATATAAACGATGGGTAATATAATGAAATTTGTAACACCGTCAAAAAATGCTGACTTAACTTTACTGAGGTTTCGAGCTTTAACCCTACTCCGACGCAGGGCTAAAGCTCGAAACGTCAGTAAAGTTAAGTCAACATTTTCTTACGTTGTTACAAATTTCATTATATAACCTATACTCTATCTGTCTATAACAGTTTGGCGTACTGCACTCAAAACATTGTCTCTACTTTTTAACATACATTGATATGCATTGAAAACAAATAACTCTCGCAATAGAATATTTCAAAGTATTCGTCGCACAACCTCATCTTCAATAGCGTGTAATATATACATATATTCTTTAGAATTTTACATCTGCAAGTGGAATTTTTTTTTGTCGATTATTTTTTTTTCTGTACGTGTGTATGAATAGTCCTTACATTGCCAAGGGCTGTAGCCAAATTCTAAAGAATATATTACACGATATAACGAGACCGTTACTCAACTATAACGTACAAAAATATATCCACAGGATGATATATATGATTATAATAATAAGAGTGTATATGTAAAATATAATGTACAGAAGTACATAGTCCAGAGGATGAATATGATAATAAGAGTACATATGTAAAATATAATGTATAAAAATATATAGTCAAGTTCAAGTTCAAGTTCAAGTTTATTTACACACTGTATATAATATTTACATAAATTGGTCTATTTATTTGTATTTACAAGATATGATTTAAATAATATTTAGTAAATTATAATACAAAAATACAAATAATAACTATAGTAAGTGTGCAGTGATGGTTTAAGTAGTGTAAACTTTCGAGTAAACCACCACTACAGACAATATATAATTATATGCTATTCAGTGGTGAGCGTACTAGGCTAAACTAGCTAAAATATACTAAATGGCTATTTATATACTTATAAGATATTTTCATTGTTGCTTATTGAGTAGATAAGCTTTCAAAGATTTTTCAGTCCAGAGTATGAATATAATAATAAGAGTAGATATGTAAAATATATAATGTATAAATTAAAATATCTAGTCCAGAGGGTGAATATGATAATAAGAGAAAATTTGTAAAATATAATGTACAAAATATATGGTCCAGAGAATGAATATAATGATAAGAATGTATATGTAAAATAAAAAAATATTTAGTAAATAAAACATGTTGGGACCTTTAAAACTGGGAAATGTTTTGTGCAAAAGTTTCTCCAAAAGTAATTTAAAAAGTTTGCTTTCGTGACATCCAAAATGTTTACAATATAAATTTCCCATCTCCTTTTCAAAGTTCAAACTGAGTACAATCCTTGACCGGATCTGAAAACCCATAGCTCTTGAATCTCCAAAACTTCACTAATTAGATCACGCATGGGTTTGAATTTACGTTATCTCAGAAAAACATTTTCAATTTAAAATATAGTTCGAGCGCTGTTTTTTTTTTTAATGTAGATTTTTTTGAAGAAATTTTAATAGCTTTTAGATAAAATCATGAGAATAGTAGATACGTGCTTTTTATAGCTTGTTTTTCGTACTGAACACCTTGTAATTTTAATAAATATATGTAAATTAATGTATTGCCCGCGGAGCAATTTAGTTTTCAAAACACGGGATGATTATGTGTGATTTTAGGGCATTTTATGAAAAACAACTTTGTCCATGGATAGTAAACGAACAGATAAATGAGGCAAATTAATTCAAAATAATAAAAGCAAAAATACATAACAAAAAAAGGAAGGAGAAGTGAGGAAATGACTATGAACTTCAATCTGTTTATGTAATAAACAAAAATAACAACTCTGAAACAAATAAATTAAAACAGAATTGAAATAATGAACAAAAAAGAATTGAGAAAACTGAAAAACAAAATTCTTTATGAACTTGAAATACTCGTGATTGCATGATAAGCGATCAGACCATTAGATGACAAAAAAAGAACAAGAAGATAATTAAGGTAAAGAAGAACAAGAACAAGAACAAGAAGAACAAGAACAAGACTGAGAAGAAGAAGAAGACGAAGGACAAGAAGAAGACGAAGGACAAGAAGAAGACGAAGGACAAGAAGACGACGAAGGACAAGAAGATCAAGAAGAACAAGAAGAAGCAGAACAAGAAGAAAAATGAGAAGAAGAAAAAGAACAACAACAACAAGACTGTAGAACAGGAAGAAAAAGAACAAGAACAAGAAAAATATTGAAGAAGGAAAAGAAGGAAAAGGGAGAAAGAAGAAAAGGGAGAAAGCATAAAAAGACTGCAAAAGACAGCCATAGGGTAGAAAGAAAAAAGAAATTTCTTGATTCAGATCTAGAACAAAAACTCAAAACAATGTTGTGCAATGAAGAAAACGAACATGCATCAATATTAATAATAATATGACCTTACATGAAATGAAGCGAAAAGCCTAGGTGAGAAAATTAAGAAAGATTGACATGTTAATAGAATTGCATGGCGTCCTCTGTGTGTTGTGTGTAAATGATGGTTGTAAATGTAGCTTATAACACATGTCCTATCGGCACTAGGCGCCATGTTATAACCATATATATATATATATATATATATATATATATATATATATATATATATATATATATATATATATATATATATATATATATATATATATATATATATATATATATATATATATATATATATATATATATATATATATATATATATATATATATATATATATATATAGGTCAAACGAACGATTTAAAGAAATATCACAGTTTGACGTTTAGAGAATTAGGTGACATTTCACAGCCGGTGTATAGAAAAAAACATAAGGTTTTCAAATAATTTCAACTCAAAAAACGCCGACGGATGTGAAGAAAACTGAACAAAATAATTGTGGACTTCCTGTGGTTGAATAAATATTACATAGGTAGCCCATTTGGTGAAGCAGTTACGGCATTCAGAAAACCGGGCTGCAGATAACGCTGGACGGTTGACCGTGGGCTCTGGGAACAAGAAAGGGTTATAGCCTCCTCCGGAGGCAACTTCTCGCATTCTTTGCTTTTTGGGATTCCTGTGGGACGACCGAGAAAGGACTTGGGACGTATTGTTCCTCCAGCTTTTCGACCCTAGTCCTAATCTTCTTTTTTCTCGACAAAGGAAGCCCACTATAGAAAGGAAGTCTGAATTACGGTGGGTTGTCTGCGGAGGAGGCTAGGCAGGTTACACAGTGCTGGGACAAGAAAAAAACCGATTTAGCGAGGATTCCGGTTTATGGAGGTTTATTATACGCCGTATTAGACTTATGGACGGTTCGTACGTTGTATTTCTCTCTCTAGTTACAAGTCCAAGTAAATCACGAAATGAAGCGGCATCATTGTTGTTGCTGCGAAGCTCTGGAACGCTCTACCAATCGAGATTAAGGAGTCTTGCTCAGTTGAAGTATTTAAGAAGAGAACAAAATCATTTTCATTCAACTTCTAAATTCTAAATATAGATTAATTTCTAAATTATTTTTACTGATATATACATACAAAGTTTTAAACATTTTTCTTCGTTCTTTTTCATAATTTTTTCATTGTTTTTCCATTTTTATATATATAAGTATTTTTTTTTATAAAAAGCATTAAGGGTTATAAGAAATAAAGCATTATTATTATTATTATTACTCCGACGAAGGATTAAAGTCCCCAAAACCACTAAGTTTAAAGCTACTTTTTATACGATGTTTACTTTTTTGTTACTTAGTACTGACGCCTTGATGCCATAAAGTGGTAAGAAAAGGTTTGGATAAGCCTTCTATTTATGGTATAGTAATTTGTAGCTTTGCTTTGTCTTTTCTTAATCATTTAAAAGGCTATAGTTGCTATCACATATGTAATGTTCTCAGAATAATTAATGATAAATCAGTCTATATCGTCGATTCCTAACTAAACATCTTATCATTGAAAGCTTTCTTTTATATTACAATTATAAACTACCTAAGGCACTGCACTTTTGTAATTTGTTTTTCGTTTCTGTTTTTTTTTTTTTTTTTTTAATATTTTTTTTTTGTCGCATGTTGCGACGCCATCTTTAACACAGGGAACCCATCCACAAATCAACGGCATGTTGCGACGCCATCTTTAACACAGGGAACACATACAAATCTCTGTAACTATGAATCCAAATAGCTTCACTTGAATTATGTTTATAGGAATAAAATTTTTCAAAAATACATATATATTAAAACAAAATACATAATATATTTCTGCTCCCTCTTTCTGATTGTACAGTATGTGTGTGCAATTCCGGACGGTTTTTAAATAAATTGCCATATCATTCGTTAAACGCATTGTTTAGGAAATACATTTTCCCTGGAGATGAGGTAACATCTGATAAAGGTTTATATAAAGTATTGGTCAATTTTAGTGATTTTTAAAAATGTTATGGATATATTTGTAAAGTAGTTTGAGTGGTGCAATTCCGGACAGTTGTGTGCAAAGCCGAACACTATTAAAGTAGGTTCTGTTTAATCAATTCTTTAAAGTTATTTCATAATTTTCGAATGCTTATGATAGATTTTCTATTTCCACAGTCAAATGTGAGATTAAAGCATAAAATTGTGTTTATTAAATCATGAATTACGTTGCTTGATTAATACGTTTGAACACTAAAGTATTTCACACACGAGTAATTGCCCTCGTGCGCTGGATTCTGCAAATGAATATAAATGTCCTATAAATATATAGTGCACGGTGATTAAACTATCCAAAAGATAAATTTTGTTTGCAAAATCAACCTGCAGTTGAATTGTATATTTTTAAGCGACATTTTAACCTACAATTCAAAGTTACGGGTGATTGCTAATCTTGTTTATTTTATCGTCCGGAATTGCACATACCTTAGTGGATTTTAGTAGTATTTCTAAAACCGTCTCCTACACTTTTTTAAACTATTAAAAGCTCTTCTTTTCACACAAGATAAAACATTGTTTGCAATTGAAAACGTACTAAATATTTTGGCGTTATCATTTGAATCTGCAGAATAATCACCATTTTAAGTTTAACATGTAATTCAAAGCGCGTCAAAAACTGACTTATTGCGAATTTGCATATTCACATGCCATGAAAAATCGCTCTTTTTCCTAGCTGAAAATATCTCGATTGTCACAAAAACCTCTTACACAATAGAAAACATACAAATGCTTTATTCTATAATGTTGTTTTCATTTGTAAACAAATTCGATGTCTTTTTTAACGCTTAAATGCCAAAGTGTCCGGATTTGCACACTGTCCAGATTTGCACACACATACTGTAGTGCTCATTTTTTAAGATAATTTAGGTTTTCGTTCAATTCTATAGCGTTGGGCTTTCAGTATTGTAAACTTCAGATGTCAGATTGTCCATGTTTTTTGAAACAAAAATATACTAAAAATATTTAAAAAATATAAAATATAAAATATACTACATTAATTTAACAACAAGGCCGTAAAATTAAAAGAAACACATGCAGAGATAATACTAGTTGACCAATTTACACCTATTTCAAAAAAGGTTCTCACCGCCAAATTAATGCAAAAGGCGACCTTTAATATGGTTTCGTGGACTACAAACAACACGGAATATCTCAATACTAACCTCCGTGTTCTTGACGAGAAAAAGAAGCAGAAACACGTTGTTCCATCTTCTCTTGGATCTATGAATGACCTATTTTCTATCGCCGCTTATGACAACCTCTTTGAAATGGCTGTACACATACACCTTATTGCAAGAACGTTGTGTTGACTTTTGTCATTTAGTGGGAAAGAAATTCATTAAAAGAAAAAAGAAGATCACTCAAGCTGAACTCTTTCTTGTGTTTTCCTTTACTATTAAATTACTAATATTCTTTTTTCACGTGACAACATTAAATAAGAAATATTTACTAGAAGAACAAATATAGATCAATAGTATAACGATGAAGGCTAGTTTCCGTATGATCGCTCACGCGCGATCACCGGATCGCTGAAAATGATGCCAGTGATCTTCAGCGATTATACAATTTTTCTGCACAAAATGCAAATCCGATCGCTCGATCGCTTAAAAGTGTTTCCATATAATCGCTGACGATCGCTGGCATCATTTTCAGCGACCCGGCGATCGTGAGCGATCATATGGAACTGCTAGGCTTTAAAGATACCTTATCTTTGACTGTGTGTTTTTATTCTATGTTTGTTTTTAAAGTCTGCTGTTGACGCGCACGCAAGTATTTTAGATTCAAAGTCAGAGACCGGAATTAGTGATAAAACGATAATTCCGTTTGACTTAAGGAAGAGTCACGCATCAGGAAATGTAGCCGAGAATAATGGCTGATTAACACGAGGAGATCTAAGGATAATACCGACGGAATGTCTTGATAAAAGACAACACACTCATCCCTTGGTATTGAGGGCACTCTGATTGTGCTTACTCACGAATACAGTAAAACCCCCGCGTATAAGAACCTACAATTTAGGAAATTTTCACCTGGTTTTTTTTTTTTGTAAAATGAGAGCTATGTGCAAAAGCATTGACCTGTATGTAAATAAAATAGGAAGAAAGTTGTTGTAATAATGAAGTGAGAGGTGCTAATAGAACCTAGATAGCCTGATTTCAAGTTAAGCACCATTTATATAAGAACCTTTTCAGACTGACTTGGAAAAATCTAGGTTCTTAAACGCGGGGTTTTACTGTATTGGTTTATGTACGAAAAACTGAACTAATCTGGTAGAATGATAACGATGACGATGATAGTAATAATGATGTTAATGATTGTTGATGATGGTGATTATGAAGATCAGTAAGGGCATGATGATAATATCAAATGATGATTGTGAAAATAATGAAAATATTGTTGATCATGATAATGTTGATCATGATGTTGTTGTTGTTGATGATGATTGTGACGGATGATTATATTATAAATATAATGATGACGATGACGATGATCAAACACAGAGATCGTGACTGGATAATGAGATCAATGATGCTGCTGATGATAACAATGCAATGTTCATGATAATGTTGTTCAGTGTTGATGATGATGATGATATTATAAATATAATAATCATGATGATGATCATACATAGTGATCGTGACCGGATAATGAGATCAATGATGCTGCTGATGATAACAATGCAATGTTCATGATAATGTGTTCAGTGTTGATGATGATGATGATATTATAAATATAATAATCATGATGATGATCATACATAGTGAGCGTGACCGGATAATGAGATCAATGATGCTGCTGATGATAACAATGCAATGTTCATGATAATGTTGTTCAGTGTTGATGATGATGATGATATTATAAATATAATAATCATGATGATGATCATACATAGTGATCGTGACCGGATAATGAGATCAATGATGCTGCTGATGATAACAATGCAATGTTCATGATAATGTTGTTCAGTGTTGATGATGATGATGATATTATAAATATAATAACCATGATGATGATCATACATAGTGATCGTGATGATAATGAGATCAATGATGCTGCTGATGATAACAATGCAATGTTCATGATAATGTTGTTCAGTGTTGATGATGATATTATAAATATAATAATCATGATGATGATCATACATAGTGATCGTGATGATAATGAGATCAATGATGCTGTTGCTGATGATAACAATGCAACGTTGATGCCGGTTCATAAAGATGATAAAGCTGTTGTTGATGATGATGTGAGTAAAATAAAAATATTAATAAGAATAAATACTTCTATTTAAAACATCATGGTGAGAATAGACATATAATAAGTATAATCAGATAATAAGCACAGACACAACTTTCTCTTAAATCAATGCAAATTAAGGATGGTCAAAAATAGGTGATGGAAGACCGACGACAAATCAGGCACGTTCGATGCCTCAAGTAATATATTGTTTTTCATCAATATCCGTATTTATGTTTCATTGTACAATTATTAATTCGTGCAATTATTCATTCATTCATGTAATTATTCATTTATGACGTTTGCGACCATGGCAGCCAGTTTTGATTTATTTGTTTACTTATTCAATGCTAAATATGTCAACTTGAAGATGATATTCAGTCATTGATTTATTTGTTAAATTTGTGTCGATATTGTCATCGGCTAGTCCTACGTGGATTCATTTGACCATCTGTTATGTCATTTATTTATTCATCATCTTATTCATCCATTCATTATTTCTAAATGTATCCAGATGATGTTCAAATTCATTGATTTAGTTATTAAATTTTTGTCGATCGTCATCGGCTAGTCCTATACGTGGATTCATTTGACCATCTGATGTCATTCATTCATACATCAACTTATTCATCCATTCATTATTGCTAAATGTGTCCAGATGATGTTCAAAGTCATTGATTTATTTATTAAATTTGTGTCGATCGTCATCGGCTAGTCCTACGTGGATTCATCTGATATGTCATACATCCACTTCATTCATCATCTTATTCATCCATTTATTATTGCTAAATGTGTCCATATGGTTTATTTGTTAAATTTGTGTCTATATTGTCATCGGCTAGTCCTACGTGGATTCATTCGTTCATCTGTCATCATTCATCAACTTATTCAACCGTTCATTATTGCTCAATGTGTCCAGATGATGTTGTCATTTATTCATTTGTTTCGATATCGCCATCGGCTAGTCCTACGTGGATTCATTCGTTCATCTGTCATCATTCATCAACTTATTCAACCGTTCATTATTGCTCAATGTGTCCAGATGATGTTGTCATTTATTCATTTGTTTCGATATCGCCATCGGCTAGTCCTACGTGGATTCATTCATTCATCTGTCATTCATTCATCAACTTATTCAACCGTTCATTATTGCTCAATGTGTCCAGATGATGTTGTCATTTATTCATTTGTTTTGATATCGCCATCGGCTAGTCCTACGTAGCCTGAGAAAACAGACGTTGTTTCCCTCCTCGTCCCCCCGCTTTCTCAGGCTAGTCCTACGTGGATCCATTCGACCATCTGATATGTCATTCATTCGTTCATGTGTTCCTGTGATATATGTCATAATTAATTAACTCATACATCCACTCATTCACCTAATCATCTGGTTTTTCATTAATTGATTCATTCGTACATCCACTCATTCATCCATTCAATCGTTCCTCACTTTGATATTCTATTTACAATTTCATTTATCCACTCACTCATTCACTCATTCACCCATCCAATTATTTAGTCATTCATCGGACCAACAACCCATTCATTCATTATATGTTTTCATCTTCTCATTCACTTGTCCATCTATCCATTCAATTATTCATTCATCCAACTACCAACCCATTTATTCATTCATTCATTTAAAGATGTTTTTATTCAGTCTCTTACAAATACATTCAGCCCTCAAACGTCAATACCATTCATTCCTTTATTACACCACCAACTCATTTGGCCCAATCCATTCATTCATTCAAAGATGTCTTAATATTCAGTCTCCTACAAATACAGTCAGCCCTCAAACGTCAATACCATTCATTCCTTTATTACACCACCAACTCATTTGGCCCAATCCATTCATTCATTCAAAGATGTCTTAATATTCAGTCTCTTACAAATACAGTCAGCCCTCAAACGTCAACACCATTCATTCCTTTATTACACCACCAACTCATTTGACCCAATCCATTCAGTCATTTAAAGATGTCTTAATATTCAGTCTCTTACAAATACAGTCAGCCCTCAAACGTCAACACCATTCATTCCTTTATTACACCACCAACTCATTTGGCCCAATCCATTCAGTCATTTAAAGATGTCTTAATATTCAGTCTCTTACAAATACAGTCAGCCCTCAAACGTCAACACCATTTATTCCTTTATTACACCACCAACTCATTTGGCCCAATCCATTCATTCATTTATAGATGTTTTTATATTCAGTCTCTTACAAATACAGTCAGCCCTCAAACGTCAACACCATTCATTCCTTTATTACACCACCAACTCATTTGGCCCAATCCATTCATTCATTTAAAGATGTCTTAATATTCAGTCTCTTACAAATACAGTCAGCCCTCAAACGTCAACACCATTCATTCATTAGTTACCACTACCGACTTATTTGACCCATTAAATCATTCATTCATTTAAAGATGTTTTTATTCGGTCTCTTACAAATACATTCAGCCCTCAAACGTCAATACCATTCATTCATTCGTTACACTACTACCGACTCATTTGACCCATTCATTCATTTAAAGATGTTTTCATATTCAGTCTCTTACAAATACATTCAGCCCTCAATTGTCAATACGTACGAACTATCCATTCATTCAGGAAACTAGTACGATTACACTAGTACAGACATAAACTCCAATTAAACGTATACGAAGCCATTAACATGATTAATTTGCCTTGCAGTTCATTCAACATTCATTCATCCAGCTATTAATGTTAAAACTGTCGATCGGTTTATTCCTTCGATTTTGTTTTCTTGCGAATAATCATTTAGCTCTTAATTTGTTTTCGGGCTTTTCTTAAAGCAATATTGCTTGAATTCACCGTATATCATTTTAGGTTATTGATTTATTTATATACGATTCAGACATCTAACATGGAGCATTAATCTATAATTCTTACTCAAAAATATATATATAATTATATCCATTCTTAACTTTTATTAGTACCATCACAATATGCAGCAATCAGTGATTCCATAAACTCATTGGTCTATTGATACAGTCAACGTCATTAATATTGTCCACTAAAAAAGAAAAAATACTAAAAGAAATGCCATAAGTTTGCTTCAGTAACTGCTCGATATTAACATTAATTTTGAATCAATCTTCTGAAGTTAAAATACACTTATAGTAGCAAGGCCTCACTCGATCCTACTCTATTAATTTTGAATTAAGTTAGCCTTTATAAGTTTTATTCAACCAGAAATACGTTCTATCCATTCATACATTTATTAGTACCATAAACATATGCAGTAATCAGTGCCAATTCCTAAAACTCATTGGTCTTTTCATACATGTCATTAACACTGTCCACTAAAGAAGAAAAGAAAAACTCTAAAAGAAATGGCATAAGTTTGCTCCTAACTCCTCGATATTAACATTAGATTTTATAAGTTTTACTCAACCCTATATAAATCGTTCTATCCATTCTTAACTTTTATTAGTACCATATAACCATATGCAGTATATAATCAGTGCTTCCTTAAACTCATTGGTCTATTGAAACAGTTTTGTCCATTAAAAAAGAAAAAAATACTTAAAGAAATGTCATACGTTTTTTCGAACTCCTCGATATTAGCACTAATTTTGAACTTAGATTTCATATTTCTTACTCAACAATAAATAAATCGTTCTATCCATTCATACATTTATTGTTGCCATAACCATATGCAGTAATCAGTGCCGATTTCTTAAACTCATTGGTCTTTTCATACATGTTCACCAAAAAAAAAAAAAACGCTAAAAGAAATGTCATAAGTTTGCTCTACCTGCTCGATATTATCATTAATTGTGAACATATATTTCATTATTCTTATTTTAGTTCACTGTCATTCTTTATACAGTCGAGAAATCGAAATTCCAACTGCTGAAGACAATCACGTGTCACTCGTTTAGTGTTAGACTGTGCAGATTTCGTATGACTGTGAAAAGTTCAGTTCCTTGTATGTACCTTGTAGTGACCGTCGTGTTTCTAGAAATATGTGACTTCCCGTGCGTTAACCGTGTCCGTGCCGCGAGCATTTCATATAGTCATACGAAATATGTTCTAATCTCTACTTTACGTGGACAACGTCTGATGAAATTGACTATATATTTTAAAAAAATGACATATATATATATATATGACATAAAAAAAACTTTACGGAACACGAATTTAGCAAAAAATAAATAAAGCAATCCTTGACCCACGTACGCGTCATATAGATAAGTATACCTTAAGACTTCCACATATAAAACCATAACAAAGTGTACCAAACAACAACAAAAACGAAGGAGTGTACACACGGAACAAATTTGGCCAACAAAAGTGACTAACGGGGGAAGGGGTGGGGTTGATATTACATATATCAGTTAAAAGGTGAAATCGATAGTCTTTAGCGGTACTCTTTGAGTGGCGATAAAAATTAACTTTTCCTTTGAAATAAGAGTAATTGATAAAAAATGGTCGTTTTTTTTATATCGGAGATGGAAACATATGCTCCTCCAGCAATATATCGAATCTTCTTTTCCTTTTGTCGTACTAATAGCTCCCATCCCTTCCCCCCACGCAGCGATAATGAAGCCTTTGTAGTGTGACCGCCAAAGGCGATAAGGAAATTTCCGTAAGACACATACTCCTAATATGGACTTTAATAAATCTGCAAGGCGGAAGCCTTTTAGCTTTTTTCCACATCTTAAATGGTAAGCGTTCGCGACGTTTTATCGAAAACAAAGGTTCAATAATGGTTGCCATAGATGACGTCACTGTGACTTTTTCCGATGCACGTATTTATGACTTGTTTAGCAACGACGAAGTCAGTAAGCTATCTTCCTTACGGTGTGGTAGTCTTTTTATTCTATATTTTCTATATTCTATATTCGCGCTACATGTATTCGGTACTTCAAAAGATCGTACCAATGTAACGATTAGTAGTTATTATCACATTACAGCTTGGAATTCTCCGTTTATTTAGTTACTAAAAGCTCTAAACAGAAAGTGGTCTCCAGTGGATTGAGCTCGCATGCACTTACACATTATTCAATATTTGAAGACTTTACAAAAGCAAGCACTAAAGAATCGTAAGAACTAAAGCGAATTAGCTATCATCACTCAATGCAGCCAGATTGGAACTCTCCGTTTACTATACTGAAAAGCTCTAAACAGAAAGCCGTCTACAGAAGATTGAGCTCACACTTACAAATTATTTCAAGACTTTGCGAAAGCAAGCACTAAAGAATTGCCGAAGAATAGTAAGTACTATAGCGAATTAGCTCAAGGCAGCCTGCTTTGAACTCTCCGTTTACTTTTATTAGAACCTCTAAACAGAAAGCCGTCCGCGCGTCGCCAGATGATTGAGCTCACACTTACAAATTATTCAATATTTCAAGACTTTGCGAAATCAATTACTAGTTAAAGGGCTATTGATCATTGTCCATCATAATAAGAGTATTCTCGTTATTTACCGAGCCGGACTAACAGATCAGAATATTCTGTGTACAATGGAGTAAAGAAGCGCATTGATTGGATGAAAGGTTGCATGTGAATGATCTTGATATATGAAACAATCGTAAAAAGGTAATTAGTTTTCACTGTAACATAATGTGAATTGTGCAAAGATGTACAGTTGTGATGTGATGTATTGTAAGATGTGACGCTCTCAACAGTGCATTATATATACACTGAAGTAAACATAAGAGGAAATTATTGCAAATTATTGCAGGAAAGCATGTGCATGATCTTGATATATGCATGAAACACTATCGTGAAAAGGTAATTAGTTTTCACTGTAACATAATATAAATTGTGCAAAGTTGTGCTGTTGTGATGTGGTGTAAGTTATGATGCTCCAAACAGTGCATTATATATACATTGGAGTAAACACAAGAGGGACTGATTGAAGGATCTTGATATACAAAGTACTATGGTGAAAATGGGTAAACAGTTTTCATTGTAACATAATGAAAATTGTGCAGTGTAGTGTAGTTGTGATGTGATGTACTGTAAGATGTGATGCTCTAAAGGGGGTCCTGAAGGGGGGGTCCGAATCCCATTTCCCAGTTTATATTTGGAACAAATCCTAGTAAAAAATCCCATAATCCCATCAGTAAAATCACATAATCATCAGTTTTGCTCAAGTTTTCAATCCCATTCCCATTTTCTATTGTTCTTTTATTTGTAAATCCCAGTCCCAGTGCATCAAAAACCTATTTTCCCAGTCAAAAAAGGCCAATCCTAGCTCCCATTTTACCCCTTCAGGACCCTCTCTAAACAGTACATTATACACCAGTCCTACTTCAAAAATTCGTTGTCGCAATCAAAGAAGTTCACACTCTGAAGCCTGCAAAGAATGTCGGTATTTCTTCTCTAGTTATCGATTTATTCATCGTGAAAATGGGTAAACAGTTTTCACTGTAACATTATGTGATGTGAAGTATGCGTTGTGCAGTGCAGCTGGAAGGGATGAAAGGTGCTGTACGTGTGATGCGATGTACTGTGTGATCGGTGTGATGCGATCTGACGATGCGAAGTGATGCGATGCGATGTGATACATTGCCATGGTTAACATTTAGTAGCGGAAAATAAATAATAATTTGTAACTGAAACTACCGAAAATGAACAATTTATCGAGAAAAAAAATCATAGACAGCCTAGACATGTACTTTATCCCAAAAAGATCAATTCAACACCTTTTAATTAATACATATCTACAAACCTTCAAGTGCGCATTACAGCGTTTTCGTATAACCCACTTTTAAAATGCAAATGAGAATATGTGTAAAATAACATGCTAATTAGGGTTGCGTGTTATATGAGTTATATAGGGTTGCGGCTCGATGGGCTTTAAACTGAATCAAACTAAAACATGATTGATAACTGATGAAAACATTATTTTATAGATTTCCTCGAAACCACTTTTATCATTGATTTTCAGTGGCTTGTGGCTCAAGAAAATAAATGAAAGGAAATAGCTACACGCACACCTCATTAGCATGTTATTTCACACATATGCTTATTTTATATTTTAAAAATAGGTTATACGAAAACGCTCTAATGAGTTGTTATTGTAGCGATATAATTTATGCCATTACTTTTTTCTTTACCACCACGCCCCCCGAAAAGTCGATAATTGATATTTGTTTTGTACATGTGTGGAAATGGTACAAGTCTGGGCTGCCTGTGCAAAAATGTTTTTATTAATTTGACAGAAGGCGTCAAATTGACCAAATTGACAAAAAGACAAATATCAAATGAAATTAAGAACTGTCTGGCGAAAACGCACGTGATTAACAAAAGAGCAAAAATATCTTAATAGAAGAAAGCAGGCGACTTTATTAATAAACTCCTCGAAACACACAGCAAATCTAACTATAACTACTTTCGTGAGAACAAAAAGAAAAGCAGTTCGCAGTTGTCGGAAGAAAAAAAGCACGCAATCAGTCTAAAACTACTATCACGATTACTTAAATCTTGTAACAGCTGATGACAGAATTCTGATGGTTTCTAGAAAGCATATCTAACTATAACTATTTACGTGAGAACAAAAAAAAACGCAGTTTGATAAAAAAAAAGCACGCGATCAGTCTAAAACTAGACTCACGATTACTTAAATCTTGCAACAGCTGATGACAGACTTCTGATGGTTTCTAGAAAGCAACTCATTGCTTGAGGATATTATACTGTACGCTCTTGAAACTCCTCCTCGCTTTGCAGGTGTTTTTTTGATAACAATAATTAATGCTGTGAGTGATCGGACTGCTTATTCCGCATACAAATAATAATAATAATATAACTATTCATTGTTATGATTGCAGATTACTAGAACGCCGTCTGGCACGGATCAACACAATTTTGTGGGAAAGCGGCCGTACTGCACTACGAGACATTTGGACTAGAACACTGTAGGAAAGAAGAGAATATAGAGGTTCTTGGACAAGCGAACCAGTGTGGTATAAGAAATAGAAATACGCGGTGCTAAATTAGAGTAAAGCAAAAGCAAACAACAACAAAAAGAAAAAAGAAAAGAAGAAGGCAAAACAGAGGTTCTCAGACTAGCAAACTAACGTGGTATATAAGAAATAGAAGTGCCATGCTAAATTAGACTAAAAAAAGCCGACAAACAACAACAAAAAAAACAGAAAAGAAAAGAAAGGAAGAAGGCAATACATAGACAATATCAGTGAACGTTTACTTCAGACCACATTTGCAGATTGCGGGCAACACAAAGAACGATAAACAATACGATTGAAAAGTGAAATATCAGCTCCAAATTGGTCGACTAAAGCAGATTAGACAATCTCACACTATCATACTTTAAAAGGATATTACACAGATTATTTAATGGTAAATTTGCACATTTATGAAATACAACGATAAAGAAGTTTGTAGAAAGGGAAAGTTCGGTGGTAGTTTTCAGCAAACAACAGGAGCGAGTAATTAATATATAATCTACTTCACTCTGAAAGGTCGTGAAGATAAAACACGGAACGTAAAGTAAACACTGAAGAGCGGTGAATAAGAGAAATACACTTCAAGTACAAAAGATCTAGACTAGCAATACGGAAAGACAATTATTAAAAACAGTGTCGGCTTCAAGACATGTCAGGATTAATGCCACGTAAAACTGAGTCATCTATATCAACATAATTCGGGAACGTAGTCGAATATAATTACAAAGGCAAAAAGTACGCTTCAAATAACTAAGTTATCATCAAATTTGTCAATACAAACATTCTGGAATATAGTCAAAGAACAAGACCAATCTCTTCTGCGTAGATATATCAAAGAGGAAATTGACGCTAAAGATAATAAAGTTATCAAATTGTTACATCAACACGATTCTGGAAGACAGTGGAAGAACAAAAGGAAAAAAAGTTAGTCGGTCAATATTCGACCATTAACTTTTCCGTAGATATATCAAAGAGGAAATTGTCGCTAAAGATAATTTAGTTATCGACAATTTGTTACATCAACACGATTCTGGAAGACTGAAGAACAAAGGACAAAAGTGAGTCGGTCAATATTCGACCATTAACTTTTCCGTAGATATACCAAAAAGGAAATTGTCGCTAAAGATAATTTAGTTATCGACAATTTGTTACATCAACACGATTCTGGAAGACTGAAGAACAAAGGACAAAAGTGAGTCGGTCAATATTCGACCAATCTCTTTTCCGTAGATATACCAAAAAGGAAATTGGCGCTAAAGACAATTTAGTTATCAACAATTTGTTACATCAACACGATTCTGGAATACAGAGGAAGAACAAAAGGGAAAAAAGAGATTCAATATACTCGTCCAATCGCTTCTGCGTAAATATATCAAAGGGGAAATTGACGCTAATGATAACTTAGTATTCAACAAATATTTTACATCAACACAATTCTGTGATACAGTCGAAAAAGAAAGGCAAAACGTGTGGTAAAACTCGACCGATCATTTCTAGTCAGTCAATATCCACAACACCCAGTTTAATAGATTTGTACACATATTCATTGAGAATCGTATTTGAAGTATTTGATCGAGGTTATAACAATCTTCACCAATGGCCAATGCTTCAGCGGAGAGCTGCTTCAATGACACAATGACAAACAAAAGTGTTTCATGCTTCAAGGAGCGGCTTGACTTCAAAGTCTGTAAGTACGCTCTCTATGGGGCTATATTCCTAGTAAGCTTCGTGGGCAATTCGTTCGTTTGTGTTGTAGTATGGAAAAAGGCGGGAATGAAAACAGTTATGAACTATTTCCTCGTGAATCTCGCTGCAGCAGATTTAGCATTCACGTTGATATGCATACCGTTCGATCTACCTGTCCAAGAGAACCAAAACCGGTGGCCGTTCCACGAGTCACTTTGCATGGCAATATTCCCACTTCAAACAATGTGTGCTTTTGCGTCCGTCTTTACTCTAACTGCTATAAGCCTCAGTAGGTACCATGCTGTAGTCTACCCAATGAAAAGACAGCTTAATCTACCAGTTACACGAGTACTGATATGTCTAATATGGCTCGCGTCGTTCATCTTCGTAGTGCCCTACAGTTTAGTACTTCACGTTAACCCAGAGACGCAACAATGCGAGGAAAACTGGCCTGAACCTGCGTCCATGTATAGAAGAACTTATACTGTTAGTATCTTCGTGGTACAATACTTAATTCCTTTAGTGATAGTCTTCTGGGCTTACGTGAAAATCTACTTTGAGCTGAGTAAAAGTTCCGCACGCTATCATCAGGGCCAAAGGGACGAGCACGCGCTTGAAACGCGTAAAGTGTTTCGTATGGCCATTGCCGTAACGGTTTTCTTTGCTATCTGTATGCTACCTAACCACGTAGTGTGGCTCATTATGGACTTTACGCAGTCTGATAGCATCGCTGGATGCAGCAGTTGGCTGGTGATTGCTAACTTATGTGTGTTTGCAAACAGCGCTTGTGATCCGATAGTCTACACGGTTTTCCATGAGAAATACCGTAAGGAGTTTAGACGTTTCGTTGCAGTGTTTTGCAAATGTTACGTAAATAAAGATGTACGTAATATTGACTTTACGGAAACGCACAGCGTTGAGTCATTGCACTTTATACATCACTCTAACGTGGTTAGCAAATCGACAACATTGTCTAGTAGTCGTAATGATTTATTGATGTGTAAAAATAATGATGGCAAGAATGGAAATAGGAAAATATTGACAACTTAACTCCAACGTGGTTGGCAAATCGACAGCAATTGTCTAGTAGTACAAGTAGTCGTAATGATTTTGTGATGTGTATAGAAATAATGATGGCAAAAATGGAAATAGGAAAATATTGACAAGTTACCTCCAACGTGGTTGGCATAGTGACAACATTGTCTAGTAGTACTAGTAGTCGTAATGATTTAGTGATGTGTATAGAAATAATGATGGCAAGAATGGAACTAGGAAAATGTTGACAAGTTACCTCCAACGTGGTTGACAAATCGACAGCATTGTCTAGTATATTGTGATGTGTAAAAAAATTGATGGCAAAAATTGAAATAGGAAAATGTTGACAAGTTAGGTTAACTGATCCAAACGTACATGCATTAATAAAGCTGAAACATTATCGTCACTAAATATATGATTGTTAAGATATATTATTGTTAGTATATGATTACTACTCATTGTTCATTTTCGTCAACATTATTATTCTCGTTACAGCTTAGACCCCGGCTACACGGATCCGGATACTTTTGAAACCGCATACTTTTTGATGCGAATCGGCCTATCGTCCACACGAATCCAGTGAATCCGGTCACTGAAACCGCATACTTTTGAATAGGAAACGATTAACAGGATTCGTGTGGACGCAAATATTTCTATGCGGTTTCAGCCGGATCGGATTCGTGTAGAAGAGGCCTTATTCGTGATCTATTGAGTGACACGTTCTGATTCCTTTTTAATGAAAAATAAATCGTATATTGAATATTATATATAATAAATAATAATAATTTAATAGTTTTGTATAGCGCCTAAATTATTGGATATTCTAAAGCGCTTTACAATTGTAAAAATTTGATAAATATATATATATATATAAAATAGTAAAATGTATAATATATTAAGAAAAATGTCTGATATAAATATAAATGATAATTTAAAGATAATATTTTGTAAGATAATATTGCACTAATATCTATTTCAGAGGCGATAAATTGATTCATTTATATTGCATTACGTAGGTTTATAAGTATAGCAGGTTTATGAAAAACACTCTATACACAAGAAAACAAATGAGTTGGAGTGTACTAACACTAAATACGCTGAAGTGTGTTTCACAGGTTTATGAAAACCACTATACACTAGAAAACAATCGAATTGGAGTGTAATAGCACTGAATACGCTGAAGTGTGTTTCACAGGTTTATGAAAACCACTATACACTAGAAAACAATCGAATTGGAGTGTAATAGCACTGAATACGCTTAAGTGTGTTTCACAGGTTTATGAAAAACACTATACACTAGAAAACAATCGAATTGGAGTGTAATAGCACTGAATACGCTTAAGTGTGTTTCACAGGTTTATAAAAACAACAATGGAAACCACAATAGAAAATAAAAGAATTAGACAAGATTTGTAAGAGCCGGTGTAATTATAGTACTAAATACGCTAAAGTAAAGATTTTACACAGGTTTATGAAAACCACTCTACAATAGAAAACAATAGAAAACAAAATTAGACAGATTAGTAAGAGTATAATTATAGTATTTAAAAAAAATTACACCGGTCTATGAAAACCACTCTACAATAGTAAACAACAGAATAGTCCTTTTCAGAATTCTCGTCGAACAACCTCAGCGTCGATAGCGTTTAATATATTCTTTAGAATTTGACAACAGCCCGTGGGAATTTAAGGAATGCACACATGATCAACCAATTGAAATACTTAAAACATCCACGAGCTGTTGTCAAATTCTAAAGAATATATTACATGCTATCGAGGCTGAGGTTTATGGGAGAGAACTGTCCAATTGTCTCTACACCTATTTCAAAAATCGTTGTCGCAGCCGGAGCTACAGTCCACACTCTGAAATACCAACATCCTTTGCCGGCTTCAGAGTGTGAAATGTAGCTTTGTTTGCGACAACGCTTTTTAAAATAGGTGTATATTAAAACGCTACAGTATTAAATATACTAAAAAGCAAGTCATCACGTCATCACGTTCACAGCTCATACAAATCACTCGAAGTTAAAATAGATATATATCTGTGTACTTAAAGACATTAAACCTTGACTATATCGACAGTTTCTTTGATTTGATAGCGTATAAGACATATAAAGCCACCTCGAGGCCAGGGTTAGATAAAGTAATGCCACAACGGATTCCCACACGATTAGATTTACTTTTGATGGGATTTTTGACTTTCAATTCATACAAAAATACTTTTTTACTGATAAAGATTGAAAGGTTGTGCTAGAGGCTAAATGTTTTCTAAAAATCACGCCAAATCTAATTGTGTTTTTATCTTTGAGAAAGAAGTATAATGGGGAAGTCATAACAAGACAAAATGACTTATTCATGCAGCCTGGACAGAATGTGATAAAATCTCTCGTATTTAGAAGAGCCCATGATAAAGAATGAACTTATCAAAAACAAAAAATAAATAATACCAAAGGTTTTGTCTCTACTCTTTGACTAATTTACCAACGATAAGATAGCATGTGATATATTCTTTTGTATTTAGTACAGTCTGTGGTAAGGCAAGGAATGCATGTATCAACCAAAAAAAATATACAAAATACCAGGTTTTGTTTTGGTTTTGTTTCTACTTTTTGAATAATTTACCCACGATAGGAAATCATCGTGACAACACATTGCCGAAAAATTGTGATTTATTTATATTGGCATTACAAAGGTTTAAGTATAGCAGGTTTATGAAAAACACTCTATACACTAGAAAACAAATGAATTGTACACTAGAAAACAAATGAATTGGAGTGTACTAACACTAAATACGCTGAAGTGTGTTTCACAGGTTTATGAAAAACACTCTACACTAGAAAACAATCGAATTGGAGTGTAATAGCACTGAATACGCTGAAGTGTGTTTCACAGGTTTATAAAAACCACAATAGAAAACACAATAGAAAATAAAAGAATTTAAAAGATTTGTAAGAGCCGGTGTAATTATAGTACTAAATACGCTAAAGTAAAGATTTTACACAGGTTTATGAAAACCACTCTACAATAGAAAACACAATAGAAAATAAAAAAATTAGACAGATTAGTAAAAGTGTCATTATAGTATTTAAAAAAATTTTACACCGGTCTATGTAATAGTAAACAAAAGAATAGTCCTTTTCAGAATTCTCGTCAAACAACCTCAGCGTCGATAGCGTTTAATATATTCTTTAGAATTTGACAACAGCCCGTGGTAATTTAAGGAATGCACACATGATCAACCAATTGAAATACTTCAAACATCCACGAGCTGTTGTCAAATTCTAAAGAATATATTACATGCTATCGAGGCTGAGGTTTATGGGAGAGAACTGTCCAATTGTCTCTACACCTATTTCAAAAATCGTTGTCGCAGCCGAAGCTACAGTCCACACTCTGAAATACCAACATCCTTTGCCGGCTTCAGAGTGTGAAATGTAGCTTTGTTTGCGACAACGCTTTTTAAAATAGGTGTATATTAAAATGCTACAGTATTAAATACATTAAAAAGCAAGTCATCATGTAAGTCATCACGTACACAGCTCATACAACTGACTCGAACTTAAAATAGATATATATCTGTGTACTTAAAAGCATTAAACCTTGACTATATCGACAGTTTCTTTGATTTGATAGCGTATAAGACATATAAAGCCACCTCGAGGCCAGGGTTAGATAAACTAAAGCCACAACGGATTCCCACACGATTAGATTACTTTTGATGGGATTTTTGACTTTCAATTCATACAAAAATACTTTTTTACTGATAAAGATTGAAAGGTTGTGCTAGAGGCAAAATGTTTTCTAAAAATCACGCCAAATCTAATTGTGTTTTTATCTTTGAGAGAGAAGTATAATGGGGAAGTCATAACAAGACAAAATGACTTATTCATGCAGCCTGGACAGAATGTGATATAATCTCTCGTATTTAGAAGAGCCCATGATAAAGAAAGAACTTATCAAAAACAAAAAATAAATAATACCAAAGGTTTTGTCTCTACTCTTTGACTAATTTACCAACAATAAGATAGCATGTGATATATTCTTTTGTATTTAGTACAGTCTGTGGTAGGCAAGGAATGCATGTATCAACAAAAAATATACAAAATACCAGGTTTTGTTTTGGTTTTAGTTTTGTCTCTACTTTTTGAATCATTTACCCGCGATAGGAAATCATATGCTTGATAGCTTGCTAGCCTCGTGTTCACGTTAGAACACACAATAGTGAGTGTTTTCACAGGCACGAGAGGATACATTTTTCGCTTCTGTGTAGAGGTAGCTTCCTATACAGTAGCCTGCGTTGCCGACAGTCTGCGTGATTAGGGAAAGAAGAAAAAGGGAGAGAAGAAAAGGAAAAAAAAGATCTTTCCTTCTCTCTTCCTCGCAACTCCGCAGACCGCCGGTATCGCAGGCTACCTATGCACCCGCTCCTTTGTGTCGTCACGCAACCGGAATCTCCCGTTGCGCGACAACACATAGGTTGCGTGACGACACAAAGGAGCGGCTGCATAGGAGGCTAGTGCATAGAGGTTGAGTAATATCGATCTCGAAACTTGGTACTTCTATTTTCACCCGAAAAGCATATATTATTTCCAATTTAGGATATTACAAAAAGTCGCACGTTTTCTTAAAAAATTAACTTTGCCAAATACGAAATGTTTACTTACAATCAATAAGGAAATATCAAAGATATGGTGACGTCATTACAGCATTTTAGGATATTACGAAAAGTCGTACGTTTTCTTAAAAAATTAACTTTGCCAAATTCGAAAAGTTTACTTACAATCAATAAGGAAATATCAGACATAATGACGTCATTACAGCGTGCAGATTCACATGTAAAGCAATGAGTCACGTGTGTTCGTTATGACGTCATTTTAGCGCGGAAAAACTCTAAATCCAAAAGCATAGGCCGGAAAACGTTCAATCAAGTCATATCATCGTCCAAAATAACATGAGCTTATGAATGAATGGATGGATCAATGTAGAACGAATGAATAGATGGATGGATGAATAAAGAGCGAATGAATGGATGAATACAGAGCGAATGAATGGATGGGTGGATGGATGATTAAATGAATGAATGAATGATTAATTAAATGAGTGCGTGAATGAATGAATTAATAATTGAATGGATGGATGAATGCAAAACGAATGAATGATGGATGGATGGGTGGATGGATGATTAAATGAATGAATGAATGAATGATTAATTGAATGAGTGCGTGAATGAATTTATAATTGAATGAATGAATTAATGGATGGATGAATGAATGAATGCAAAACGAATGAATGATGGATGGATGGGTGGATGAATGATTAAATGAATGAATGAATGATTAATTGAATGAGCGGCTGCATAGGAGGCTAGTGCATAGAGGTTGAGTAATATCGATCTCGAAACTTGGTACTTCTATTTTCACCCGAAAAGCATATATTATTGATGAATGAATGCAAAACGAATGAATGATGGATGGATGGGTGGATGAATGATTAAATGAATGAATGAATGATTAATTGAATGAGCGGATAAATGTATGAATGAATGAATGAATGAATGAATGAATGAATGAATGAATGAATGAATGAATGAATGAATGAATAATTGAATGAATGAATAAATGAATGAATGAATGAGTAAATAAATAAATGGATGGATTATTCATTCAATCAATCAAAACTTTTTTTATTGCAGACAATATATAAAGTTTGAACTTCAATGCTTCAAACGCACCGTTTCTGCCGGCCTCGAGATTGATCTTTTTTTTAGTTTTTCCAAAAAGCAATCATTACTAACTTTGGATGTATTTTTTGAAACGCTTTGAGCGAATATTGAACGCCAAAAAGATACTACTATTTAGACGCCGTAAACAAATTACACAATCCATTTGACACCATTTAAAATAATTGAATTTAAATGGATATAATGGAAAGTTGGCGGAAATATATATCTAGAGCAAAGGAAAACGAAGAAAAATTCGATTGCTTACTTGCTTGCTTACATAATTACTTATTTACTTACTTGCTCACTCACCCATTTACTTACTCACTCAATCACTTACTTACCTACCTACTTACTTGCTTGCTAACTTACTTGCTTACTGATTTACTTACTTACTTATTTACTTACTATACTTACTATACTTACCTGTTTGCTTACTTATTTACTCACTCACTTACTTATTTACTTACTTACTTACTTACTTATTTACTCACTCACTCACTTATTTACTCACTTACTTACTTATTTACTCACTTACTTATTTACTTATTTACTAACTTTCTTTCTTACTTACTTACTCACTCACTCACTTACTTATTTATTTACTCACTTACTTACTAAGGAAATCAAACTGAAAAATTTAAAAAATTGTAAAGAGGTAGTTGTTATTGTCAAAAAAGTACGAATACATGGATATACATATTTTTAGCCTTGCTTACATAATTACTTATTTACTTACTTGCTCACTCACTCATTTACTTACTCACTCAATCACTTACTTACCTACATACTTACTTGCTTGCTAACTTACTTACTTACTGATTTACTTACTTACTATACTTACCTGCTTACTTACTTATTTACTTACTTACTATACTTACCTGCTTACTTACTTATTTACTTACTCACTTACTTACTTACTTATTTACTCACTCACTCACTTACTTATTTACTCACTTATTTACTTACTTACTTATTTACTCACTTTCTTTCTTACTTACTTACTCACTTTCTTACTTACTTACTTACTCACTTTCTTACTTACTTACTTACTCACTTTCTTACTTACTTACTTATTTATTTACTCACTTACTTACTAAGGAAATCAAACTGAAAAATTAAAAAAAATCGTAAAGAGGTAGTTGTTATTGTCAAAAAAGTACGAATACATGGATATACATATTTTTAGCCTGCGGGAAAATACGATGTTCAAACAATAATAATATGAATTTCAATTTCCCAACGTTTACTTCTTTAAATACTATTCATGCGCAAAGCTATGGGTTTTGAAAATTGCAAAGGGAATTTTTTGAAAATTCGTACTGTAGCTAGTAAATTTTGATAAAAAGTAACGAAAGAAAAATATATATATACCGTAAGCCGAGTGTTTCTTTAGTTACTGTTTCTGTTCGATGGAGTAAAAAGGTAAAAAAATGTTTCTTACTGACGTTTCAAACGTTAATTAATAATAATAAAATTAATGTGCATTTGTATAGCGCTATTTCCCTGAGTCCAATAGCGCTTTGTCGGAGTAAAAAGGAAGCATTATATATATCAGGCCCGTATATAGTAGCAGCAGCTAGGATAAATATATCTGGGGGGCTCGACTTACAAAATCTTTATCGTACCACCAAAATCTGGTATAAAACACCCCATTTTGGATGTTTTCTGATATTTGACCGGCTTTAATATTTGGAATTTTTTTATCTAAAATATAGGTTGGCAAAATCTGTGGGGGGCCCCTTGGCCCCTCCCCCCGCTACGGGCCTGTATACTGCGTGTTACTGGCAAAAGTGCTATTGACATTCTTCATGTGAAACAATGGTCACTAGAGAGAAATTTGTCCGTCCGTCCTCTAGTGTGCACATGCACATTACTTACAGACGTTACGGATGGCACTGAATTCTTCGTCAAAAAATTTCCTTTTTTCTGATTAAAAAAAGTAAAAATTTTTTCAAAATTTCGTTATAAAGAAAAAAACTTTAATATTAAAAATTTTCATTTAAATTTGTAGAAAAAGTTATTTATAAATAATTGAGTTCAGTAAAATTAATATATATTATGTTAATATCTTTGTGGAGGTTTTGAAGGTTTTCGTTGTAAAGTTCTGCGGAATTTTCTTTTTAATGATGTTAGAAATCCTATCCAGATAGATGCAGTGGTAATAAAAATAGCCAAACCAGAAGATATATATATTACGATTACCGTACTTTCTTGAGGAATAAAACACTTGGAGAGAGCAAAATTCTTGGGAGTAATTTTAGCCTGAAAAAAAAAAAAAAAAATTAAGTCACTAAAGTTATTCAAAGTATTTAAAGAACATCATCATTACCATCATTATCATTACCACCACCAATCACGAACTGAGTAGTTATATTGATAATGGTAATGATGGTGATAGCAATGGCGATGAAGATGATAATGATAAAGATGGTAAAGATAATCCAAATTTTATTTTGGTAAGAGTTTATTTCAAGCCTGGTGACTATCATCCCATCATCATCATTAACAATCACCATCATCATCATCCTTGTCATCATAATGAACATCATCATCACCTTCAGAATCACCGTTACCACCATCGTCACCAGGCTTGACATGAACTCTTACCAAAACTAAAATTTGGATTATCTTTATCATTGCTATTTTTCTCATCATCATCTTCATCATCATCATTGTTATCATTATCACCATCATCAGCATTATCAACATTACGTAAGAGGTACAAGACCTACTCAATATTGAACCCTTACCAAAATAAAACTTGGATTATCTCTATTTCTCCAACTAAATGACGGTATGGTCAGTTCTGGTGTCCCATCCCTGTGCACCAGGTAACAACCATGATGGGTGTGGCCACTGAAAACTAGGCGAGGTATAAATGACTCTAATAGGAGACTAGTAGCTTCTTGTGAGACTACTTCCCACTTAGGGCGGTTCTCTTTTTTCACTTCTTGAGGTGGTGGAGCATCAATGCCATGGCATTTACTTTCATTCTTGCGATATAGAGGAAAGTGCTGTGGTTGAAAATATTAAAATAATAATGGTAATAAGTAATAGTAAGGTAAAAAGATGAGGCTCAGTCGAGTTTTTCAACTGATTCCATGATTGAAGGAATAGAAATAAGTCTTTCAATTTTTTGAAATTTCTTCTTAAGTTACTGGATATTTCTTGGAAAAAATTTAAAGTAAAAGTTGACACAACGATATGCTAATAGACCATTTCACAGTTCTCTTCCATCAACCTCAGTCTTGATAGCATGTATTGTAATGTATTCTTTAGAATTTGACTATAGCCCATGGAATTTGTAAGTGTTTCAATTGTTTGACAATGTGTACATTACTTAAACTACTATGGGCTGTTGTCGAATTCTAAAGAATATCTAATTAACATGCTATCAAGGCTGAGGTTGATAGTATGCTACTAGTATGCCATTTTCAAACCAACATAACAGCAGTGATTTGCTTTGTTTTGTTGTCATTAAATATTCATGAGTTTGAAAAAATATATACTGATCAAACTCATTAATAATCCATAAGGACAAAAGAATGGAAATCACAACCGTGAAGGAAGTTTGGATATGTGATCTTAATTAGCATAAAATCTGGCAAAAGTTTGCTTTGAATTTCTCCAAGAATTGTTAATTGTTTTAGAATCTAGTTTTCAGCACTTGAAAGAATGTTTCCTCCACTATCCAAACACTTCAAAGTTGGTTAAAAAAAACTTAGCTGCAGCTCAATTTTTTCAACTAACTTCTCCATCTATGGATATCGAAGGGAACACCCTTTTGGCTGTCTGATTTGTGTTTAGCCCCTATGCTTATTTCCGACAGCCTGTACCTTAGTTATATCTTTTTAATCCATTGTAAAATCTATCTATCTATTGTTAAAGCATGATACAAATAAATGGAAACTAGCTAGTAAACTAGTATAGACTGTGTCAGTGTTTGATATCAATGATAGGTAAATATACTGAAATTTGTAAAACATGTTGGCTTAACTTTACTGACATTTTGAGCTTTAGCCATTATTTAACTCTAACGAAGGGCTAAAGCTCGAAACATCAGTAAAGTTAAGTCAACATTTTTTACAGTGTTACAAATTTCATTATATTACCTATCATGATACAAATAATCAGTTGTTGTTGCTGTTGCTTGATCTATTACAGCAAAAATCTCTTGTTCTATCAAAATACTAAGGTTAAAATATCTAAAACACACTAACCTGGATTAGAATAGGTAAAGGAGCATTCAATGGAACTTCACATTCCCGGACCTTGTCTAATTCTTTGATAAGATTTCTTCTAAAAGACCTTTGATTGTTCTCATTACAGTGTAGTTTACTTGCAAGCTGTTTGATAGCATCAACTGACTCTCTACACATCGTACAGTTATCTCCTTCTAGACCAATAGAATTGACTGTAACAAACCTGAAACACAGGTAAGCACATGACAGTGTCAGTACAGTTTAAGTTAAGTTTAAGTTTTGAAATTTGTAACACTGTAAAAAATGTTTACTTAACTTTACTTGAAACATCAGTAAAGTTAAGTAAACACTATTTACAGTAATGTTTTATAAATTTAAACAACTTTTTTCTATACAAAATAGGCCTTTTACAGGATGTGGTCACTTGACAATTTTCAAAAAAATTAAGAGTTGCACCAATGCAAATGAATTCAAAAGGGAATGTCAGAACAAACATTCTCTTAAAATTGTATGATTCTCAATATCTTTATAACTAAGGCTCTGAAAAAAAAATTACAGGAGTTTATGTAGCTGACTGGCAAGCCTTGCCAGTTAGTCATACAAATCCTTGTTATTTTTGATGATTTTGTGCTACTCTTAAATTGTTTTTTTAAATGGTCACATATTACCACAGGGTACCCATAGATCATGTCGTTGATGACCAACACAGGGTACCCATACAAGGATGATAGTCAAGGCTATTAGTTGGCTATTAGTATGCACCATTACCATTAATAATATATACATTATTATAAATGAAGTATGAATTGAGTTGCACTGTAAACCAACATCTACAATAGGACTTGATTAATGTGTATTGGAAATGTATGCCTGCAAAAGGCCTATAAATACACTGTTAGATCTAAGTGTTACTTACAAATTGCCTTTAATTTGAAGAAGCCCTGCCTGAGGAATATTGAAAGCTTTAGAAAATCTCTCATAGTTTTTCTCATTAGTTGATGCTCTGCAATGGATAAATAAGGTAGTTAAGCAAACCAGTATTAAATGAAGGGATACTTTATGTAATGTTTAATAAACGAGTGTAATGTTTAATAAAAAAGAAGCCAAGTGGTTTTAAACCTGATAAAACACGATCTGCGAGTTTATTGAACGACTTCAAAAACTCCAACCTATATTTTGTGTTTTTGTAAAAAAAATCAAGGATTTGTGAAAGTTTATTAGAGAAAATTGAGGTTAAAGTTAATTAGGGTGAATCTATAACTTCAGTTAAAACACTCGTCACGGTCACGATTTCTTTTGAAAATTTCTCATGAATTATTAATGAGTTTTTGAATGGTTATTTAAAGAACAAATGAAGGAAGGAATAGTAAAAATGTTAAATTTGCAGCCAGGATTCATATCAAAATACAAATTAGTTTGACTCTGGCCTGATTTTGGTTTAACTTATTCAGACGTCTTGATCTACACTTCGACCTTCATCAGTGATTGTTACAAACTGAGTGATTCGTTATAATGAATGAAGGAATGATTGAAAGAAGGTACATTGATCATTAATGGGCAGAAGGAAAGTCGAATAAAAGATTGACAGAAAGGGAAGAATTGCAGTAATACAACAGCAGCACCAGTTGAAAGTTATATGTTTGCCCCCAATTGTTTGGTTAGGTTTAGGGCAATAGACCTCTTTATACCTCCGTATGCAAATTTCCCATTTCAGACCATATATGTCATTCCCTTGATAATTGTTCTTTTATGATGAACATGTTATTCTAAACAATGTTTCGATTTGGTGCTGACTGTCCCAAGAATTGGAAGGATCAAAGAAAATAAGGATCAAAGAAATGAAGGGTCGTGAGGAAGACAGTATTAATACTCACATATCATGAAATCCAATATCATGGTTGCCAATGACAACATGAAATTGAACATCTTCAGGATACTTAAACATCTTTCTGAATCGTTGAACATATGCATCAAACTCCTGGTTGAAAGAAATGGAAGTTGATTGACTTGTTGCATATATTGCATTTCATAAATAAATTAATGACTTGTATTTGAATATTTATGGCATGCCATTTGTTTCAATAATCAATGAAAATCAATAATCTCATTTTTTTTGGCTGATTAGTATCGATTAATATCTGTAGTCAATGAAAATCGATAGTAGGTGAAAGCGCGTTGAGTATGATAAACTGAAAAATTAATAAAAGACTACAATTGAAAATATCAAGCTATTGAACGTGGTTGGTTTATTAATTTACTTTACCCGATAAAGTCAAGATAAATCGATAAATATTGATATACAAAATCGATAAATATTGATGCAAATCGATTTACTAGATAATCACAAAAAAAATGTATATCGATTTTTATCGATTGTCGACAATAATCGATGAATTAGTATCGACAAACATTGAGTATCATCGATTTGTATTGAGTCATCAATTTATTGATTTGTTACTCCGGGAATAATACTGCTGTGTAATATACACCTAATTCAAAAAAGGTTGAAGGGGCAAAGGAGATTGCACGACCAAAAGGAACTATGGGTAATACAAATTTCTTCTTATTCCTTTCTAAATTGCCCAAACAAAGCCTCCGCCGTTCAGCGAAACCTTCGAGACACCCATCTAAAGTTTCACTGAACGGTGGAGGCATTGTTTTGGCAATTTAGAAAGGAATAAGAAGAAATTTGTATTAACCACAGTTTCTTTCAGCAAATTACCAATTGCCCCTTCAACCTTTTATGAATTAGTAAAGTAAAGTAAAGTAACCTTATTTAATGTCGGTTACTCGTGAAAGTCATATACTGATAGACAGTCATATACTGATAAACTTGAGGCCAACAGTGCTCATTTTACTCCCCTCTCTCCATCAGTGCTCCGTTTTACAGAGAGTATCGAAACAAGGATGCGAGGTCACTGGGAATCGAACTCGGGACCTCTCGTACAGAATGCCGCACTAACCAACTGTGTCATCCTTGCTTCTAGGTGTATAAGACTTAAAATATCAATTTTTTCAATTGTATAAACTTACTTTGCCTTTAACATATACAACTTCCAACACAAAAAGTTACACAGAAGTATTATTGAAACAAATGGCATGCCAAATTATATTCACCAATGAAGTTTGTTGTGAGGTTCTGAATTACAATGTGAACTTCCAAAAAACCTCAGAAACCAGCCATCAAATGTGCAATGCACTGTGAATGTGCTTTCCATACACATAATCCATATTTTAAATTACTTGAGTAAGACTATGCATGCTCTAATTGCAATTGGCTAACTACCATTAAATTTTTCATATCAGAGGCCCAGGGGAAGGGGGTACTCCCATATATTTACTATACGGGGATAATCCGCTGAACAGGGTATGGTTTTTCAAGCTTTCTGTCATAAACAGGGTATGGTTTTTACCCCATTTCCCAATTCCTTAGCTTTTTTGTCATATTCAGGGTATGTTTTTTTGCATCAACAGTAAGCAAGCTGATATATTAATTAGGTAATATGATGAGCAGCGCGGTCTTTCGTCTTTCGAGAAATTCAGCACATTTTCGCGACATAAACAGGGTCCTAAACTGTCATAAACAGGGTCCCATTTTTAACCCTTGTCATAAACAGGCTATAAGAATTTGTTTTTTCTGTCATAAACAGGATAACTGTTTTAGGATCCCAGCGGAACACCCCTACCCAAAATTATCCTAGCGGAGTAATAATCAACATATCATGTCTGCATGCTTGTGTCTGTATATACAGTGATATAAACACTGGGAATTGTAGCTACAGTGCACTTTGTAAGTCAAAGAAACCCTAGGTTATGCCTTATCTTTCTTTATGACTTCTCACTTGCTCTACAGCTCTCAGTGTATTTATATCACAGGAGCCGGTTGTACGAAGGGTGGATAAAGTTATCCGCAGATAAAAGTTATCCACTGCATAGGTTTTTTATAGATTTTATCCGCTGGATAAGGATTTATCCGCTGGATAGCGCTATTCACCCTTCATAAAATCCCCAGACAGACAGTATATATATAGACACAAAAGACCATTTTATATTCTTTATATACTTTATATTCCTTAAAGCATACTATACCTCATCAGTACATTTCATCCCCTCGTCAAACAAATCTCCCAAAACAAACACAACTTCTGGTTGAAATATTGACAATGCTGTTTGAAATGCTCTTTCCATTTGCCATTCCCTCCGTAGTTTATCAAACCAATGCCCATCTTGTGTTCCTAGCAGATGAGGGTCTGATAATAGCATAATATTGAGCGGCTGCGATTGCTTGCCTTCTTGCTGTCTGAGTTCTGGCCATGAGCATTGATATATGACTAAATAGTAGATTAACCATTCACAGAATATGAACACAAAGAATGTGAATGATAAGATAAACTTCAATCTTCCTCGAAACATCGTTTGCGGTTTGTTCTGTGCTATGTCTATTGACGCGCAAACATGCTAATAGCTGTCACTGTCAGCGAAATAACAACGCCAAATAATTATTTTCGCTCATGCTTTCAAAGTCTCCCAGTTTGCTTGATAATATAGAGCTTTTAAGTTTGAATCGGCTGCTTTTCTTCACATAAATGCGCTTACTCACAAACAAGACCCGTTGAAGAGGAAAGCGAGGTTCGATTTCTACTGTCCAAAGTTCAATCGATCTTTTCGGTATAAAATGGCTCTTTCAGTTGTGAGATAGATCACAAGGATGCGACGAGAAGTTTTATGTAAGGAACCAAAAAGTAATTACATGGACTTAAAGCCTATGTCTGTGCTTTTTTTCGTTCATAACTTTGACATTCTTACAATACGCATTGGGTGAACTCATCCGCCATTTTTGTCCCTTGTACACAGGGAACCCGATATGACCACAGGAAACCCAACAAATACGACTGATATTCAAAACACCTCTACTGTTCAGTACCTTCCTTGTGTTGTCCCATTTCAGATCACGTGTTGCTACCCTTGGAAAATGTTTCTTTCACATGTAAATGACATAACACATTCATCATAAAAGAACAATTCTCAAGGGAATGACACATGGTCTGAAATGGGCAATTTGCATACTGATGTAGAAGGCTATTCCATCATTTCCAGTCTTTCATTTTCTAGACAGTTACTAATTCCAGCTAGTAGTTTGCCTCATGATTATTTAACAGATTATCACTTTAGCACATCCATTGCAGGCTGTGGACTGTAGCTTTGATTTGGACAGCATTTGCAATATATAAAATATTTTTTTTTGTCTCAATTGTCTTGCTGGACACAGTGCATCCTACTAATCAGCGAGACTCACTCACACTACCTCTTAATATCTTGCACACAACTAGGCTCACGTTCATTTTTGCTGAGGGAGGAAAACCAGAAAACCCAGAGAAAAACCCTTGTGGAATATGAGAGAAGAACACATCAAGCAAACTCAACTCAAATCCATGCCCGAGGCCACCCAAAGAAGATATATGGGGTAAACACAAGGATGACATACATTTGTAGTACCACAGCTTATAAAATTCATAAATATTTAATAATTGTACAAAAGAAATCACGTCAGTGACAAAGGCAATTAAATATTCACATCCAATCTGTACGAGATATACAGCGGCTCTTCTTCCATTTGCCGTTGTATATGCCATACAGATTGGCCACTCATATTGTATATATTACAAACATGTTAGAGTAGACGTACTAAATCCGTGAAACAAATATTACTAATTACTGCTGAAAAGTGTTTATGAGACAATAGAGAACAAAGGAATTAGCATAATTTAGCACCTATTTTGTACTATTTATGTTTCATGGATTAAGTGCGTTTACTCTATGAAATGGTCTAGCAATAAATGTATTTACAAAAGGATTCCAGATAGAGTCCAGATAAAGGGAATCAACAACACACACAACTCTTAAAAGTTCATGTTTTATTTGTATACGATTCATTTACCCATGTTTATTAAAACCATTCAACACTTGACACCATCCATGATTACAGAAATCGTGGCATTCATGCAAGTCTTACAACATAATGATGAGAGTGAACATGTCATTGTCCATGTTATTGTTGTCTAGTACCGGTAGTATTCTGGTTTGAATGGACCATCAATGGGTAAACCAAGGTAGTTGGCTTGCTTGGAGGTGAGTTTTGTAAGGTGAA
The DNA here is from genome assembly GCA_949775045.1 of Metridium senile. NCBI lineage: Eukaryota > Metazoa > Cnidaria > Anthozoa > Actiniaria > Metridiidae > Metridium > Metridium senile. Next base: position 5,133,797 of record OX459100.1, read on the forward strand.
CTCCCAGATGGTCAAGATGAAGTGATGCAACTTTCTCGTCGAGCTAAAGTGGTGATAAAAAGTCTTGTTAACAATGTTGAAAGAGAGTGTGAGTTCTAATGTTTAGATTATCCACTAGAGGAACGACAGGTTATCAACAACATTGTCATCAAAAATTGTGTTTTCATTCTCATCAACATTTAGCATCATTGTGATTATTATTATCATCATCATCACCCATTCCCCTTCCTCCTCCTTCTCCTAATCATTCTCATCAACATTTAGCATCATTGTGATTATTATTATCATCATCATCACCCATTCCCCTTCCTCCTCCTTCTCCTAATCATCACCATCACTGCCACTATAATCTTCATTACCATCATCATCATCTCCTACATCTAATCCCAACGGTGCATACAGTTCTATATACTTTAGTTAACAATTTAAATTTCAAAACAAATAAACAAAGAATCACATATCATTTGTAGTGTTAATCTCTACTTAACATCAACAACGTTAAACGTTAACGTATCTTTGATTGCCTTTAATTTCAATAGACTTACTGTCTTTGGAAGCATATAGACTCCAACTTTGTATTCCTTGCTCTTTGTCCACAATTCTAACTGAGCAAGAACTTGGTTGGTGAAAGAGTTGCTCATGACAAAGCTAGGATGTCCCATAGCACAGCCAAGGTTAACAAGACGGCCCTCAGCCAGTAAGATAACATGGTTACCATTGGGAAGAGTGTATCTATCGACCTGCAAACAAGAACATCAAATGTGATTTGAGAAACTTTGATGAGCTCTTAGTCTAGTACAAACAGTACAAACATTAAAAGCGTGCAACTAAATAGTGCTAAACAGTGATATTTTATGCTAATTCTATTGTTCTCTATTGTTTAATTAGCACTATTCAGTACTACTTATTTCATGGGTATATTATTTGCACTCTACTATGGTCACCATTAATTAGATAATCAATTCTTTTTAAACACACTATATAATTCTCTCTACAAAGTCTCCATGCATTAAAACTTAAACTGAATGAGTTAGAGTATAAGGTTACAGTGAGGATACTCGAACTGTGAACACTTGCAGTTTTCTTTGCTACATTTTGAAACTCTCATCTCATGAGTGAATAGATTAGAAATAATATTTATTGCGAGACAGTAGCTATATTTTGATTCAATTTCGGTGGCAAAGCTTGTGTCTGAAAGAATATATAAAGAAATTATTCAGGTCTTTACCTGTGGCTTGATGACATTTTTTTTACAGTTTTCATTAAGCCAAGCGACATCAATTTCACAGTCAAAATGACCAACATTGCAGACGATAGCATCATTCTTCATCTTCAGAAAGTGCTCTTTGGCAATGATACCACTACAACCGGTCGATGTTACAAAGATGTTAGCCTTTGAACAAGCTTCTTCCATAGTTAAGACTTCAAATCCTGAGAAATTGACAGCAATTTGTGTTATTTGTAATAGAATAAATCAATATCATTATATACCATCAGCATAATAATCAATTTCTGCATCATCATCACCACCATAATCATTACTGCAATCACCATATCAACGCCATCATCATTATGCAGGGGCAGATCTAGGGGATGTCCCTAGTAGCATCACACACCCCTAGCACTGCATTTACCCCTATTTTATTTAAAACCACTAAGGGAGCGTACACCCTCTAACACCTTTAGAGCTCTTCATTTTCAATAGACCTCTTTACCTCCGTACTAGTATGCAAATTGCCAATTTCAGACCATGTGTCATTCCCTTGAGAATTGTTCTTTTATGATGAACGTGTTATATCATTTACATGTGAAAGAAACAATTCCCAAGGGTAGCATCAAGTGATCTGAAATGGGACAACAAACAAGGAAGGTAAAGAAGTCTATAGGGACACCCCCAGAAAACTTTCTGGATCCGCCCCTGATACGCCCACCATAACTACTGCCAATTTTCATCTCCCATGGTTACTCACCCTCCATAGCAGCCTGTAGAGCATTAATAGGGTCAATTTCAGTGACAATAATCCTAGCACCAAAGCCTCTAAGAGAGTGGACAGAGCCTTTGCCGACATCACCGTAACCTGCAACAACAACAACCTTTCCTGCCAACATGATATCAGTAGCTCTCTTCAAACCATCGACAAGAGATTCACGGATACCATAAAGGTTATCAAACTTGCTCTTAGTGACGGAGTCGTTGACGTTGATGGCAGGGACCTTTAGGTCACCCTTCTCTTTCATCTTGTAGAGGTTGTGGACACCAGTTGTGGTCTCCTCAGACAATCCTTTGATTCCTAAATGATGAAGAAACTACTTCAGAATAAACTCCACAAATGATTATTATGATCATTACCATTATCATTACTCAGGGTTCGTGCTGATGTCAGTAAACAAAATCTAAAGAGTTTCAAGGAGTTTTCAAGGACCAAAAAGTAATTTTTAAGCACTTTTTGCGACATACATTGGCTGATCTGGACAGTCGTTCCCAGTACCCCTCAATATATGCAGGGATGCCTGTCGTATAATAGCTGTTATTACAGTTATATGCAAATGATTTTGAACAATGGGTTGAAGTCGAGGCTTTCGGGTGAAAACAATAGGTTTGCCCAAAAGCCTCGATTTGAATCCATTGTTTGAAATCATTTGCATATAACTGTAATAACAGCTATTCCTTTGTGATTATAATTAATCTTGTTGAACTTATTTTACGAAAATGATGTATAATACTAGAATTTGTACTTAACTCTAATTTGCAATACTAGAATTTTTACCCTACTTTAACCCTTTGACTCCTACGGCGCCCGAAACCGCCCGTAAAAAAACGACCTTGCTTTGAAAAATTCTAACTTTTTTAAACAAGCCAAATTTGCCCAGCCGTTTGAATGTTAGTAAGCACTAGGAAGTTTTTCAAATTTTCATAGCATGTCAGTCAAAAGAAACAAGCAATTTTAGCACAAAAATTCCATATGAACTTTAGGAAAGTCAAAAATGACCGTTTTTGCCTTATTTTTCAATAGTGAAAATCACACTTTTTTGACCTTGGATTTTTTATCGAAAAAAATCGTTTTTAGACGAAAATGCCGTTTTCACAACAAAATTCAGTCCTTGTGCTATAGCTTTGGCAAGTTTTTTCACTTTTTTTCACTTCACGAACTGAGCTGCGGTCGTTTGATTACAGCCATTTTGATACGAACGTGTTTTCAAGTATTTACGACTGCAAAGCATTGTGGGTAACCATGACAATCTTGCACATGGAGTACCCCCCGCCGTCCTTTTATACATTTTTTATAAGTCTAGGGTCACCTCGGTTTTCTGCCAAAATTTCGCGCTTGTTGTGTTCCTCTATCATCACAACTTCGATAAATAGCCGCGGCAGGTCCGAGAATTTGCCTTTAGTCGAACTCCAAACCTAACTTTGTTCTAAGCCCGCCAAAACCGAATGAACCAAACATCGATCGTTTTTTGCTGACAAAGTGAGATTCCTCGCTGCTCAAGTATGTTAAGGCCTGGGTTTTTCGTTGTGAAAAGACCCCCCGCCAATAATTAAGATGTTGGCTTCGTACTTTCAAGATATTCGCTAGTTTTCAAAGAAAATCGCTGTGGATGTTAATATCAGAGTCCTTAATGTTTTAGTGCTGATTTTTACGAGGTCACGTGGTATATGACGTCATAATAGCAAGAAAATACTCAAAATTTATGCGGTCGTGAGTTTAAGATAAAGATAAAAACGAAAAGCCAAAAGTTGATAAGTAATAGATGACAAATAATTTCACGTTTGGAAAACTTGAATTCGATAGCTTGGTAGGGAGATATAAGGGGATTTTGAATAAGAATTATGGTCACGTGACCTGTTTTACAAAATATCTCCTTAACAGTAAGTGATAACCAGATTCTCCAAGCACAGTCCTGTAGAAACCTTGTAGAGAAGTACATTTAATGTATAAGTTTGTTTTACCTATTCAAACTCGCGACCGCATTTTCAAAGGAAAAACGAAATCCCTTATCCATCTAAACTAGTCACGTGACCACCCTTAGATCAAAATTACAAATTAAGGATGAGCAGTAGTCCGAGATCTATTAATGTACCAAGTTTTATTAAAATCAGATGAGTTTTGTGGCAATGACAAATAAAAACGTTTTTTCGTGAAACACGGCTAAAACCAGGCCTTAACATACTTGAGTGCTTTCTTCCAGAAAGTGAGCTCTTTGCTACCTTGAAGCTTAATGATGCTCTTCCAATAGTGACTAAAGGCAAAATATGACCCTAAAATTAACGAAATTCCAATTTAAGCCAACTTTGAGCCAGTGTAAATATCCAACGATGCTTCGAAACCATCTAAAAGTTATGTGGCCTGAGAACTTGAGCCCCTGAGATTACAAAACAGCAGCACTTTCCATGGTAACGCCAAATATGGAGTCAAGAAGTCCTACGGATCGTTTATATCCAGAAAGTCGCTCAAAAATGTCAAAAAAGCCCAGTAATCAAAGGGTTAACTAGAATTAAGGAGTTTTTAAGGAGTTTATGCTGATTTTCTAAAATTCACGGGCCTTTAAAAATGCAAATCAAATCTAAGGATTTTTAAAGGAGTTTAAGGAGTAGCACAAACCCTGATTACTATGGTCACCATTAATTAATTTTATTAAATACATTATATAATTTAACAGGGTTCGTGCTCATGTCAGTAAACAAAATCTACAGAGTTTTCAAGGAGTTTAAGGAGTAGTACGAACCCTGATTCAAGTCTAAATGCAATTAAAAAAACTTAAACTAAATGAGATGTTAGAGTAAAAGGTTACAGTGAGGATACTTGAACTGTGAACATCTTTGTTACTTGTTTAACCCACACCCCAATGTTTTATTATGAACACTAAGTTAATTTGAACTCACTACTTCTATTCATTTTTAAAGGTTTTGAAGCAGTGGAAGGTTCAGAAAACAATAACATGAAAAATGTCACAGTTCGAGTATCCCTCACTCAAGTTATGTAATATTAATGTTCAACATCATCACTACCACCACTATAGTGATCATCATCATCATAGTCATCATCATCATCATCGTCACCACCATGATCATCATAGTCATAATCATCATCATCATCACCATGATCATCATAGTCATCATCATCACCACCACCATTATCATCATCATGTCACCACCATCATCATCATGTCACCACCATCATCATCATCGTCCCCAACATGATCATCATAGTCAATATCATCACCACCACCATGATCATCATCATCATTATCATCGTCACCACCATGATCATCGTCACCACCATCATCATCACCTGGTAGGTATTGAGGGTATTTCTCATGGACAAGGTTGGTCAGATCACCACCATCATCCAAGATCAGGTTTAAAGGTTGTCCATCAGGGAAGACAAGAGTCTGATCAATGCACCAGACATACTCTTCATCAGTCTCTCCCTTCCAGGCATACACAGGGACCCCAGTCTTTGCAATGGCAGCTGCGGCATGATCTTGGGTAGAGAAGATGTTGCAAGATGACCATTGGACCTAGAGAAATGATAACGTCATCACATTTAGTAATCACGATAGTAAGTATCCTCATCATTACCACCATCAACATTGCTATCATATTTATCATAAAGATAATAATCACTACCATTGTTATAAAGCATCATCAACACTGTTATAATTATCATCATCATCATTGCATCATTTTTTAATATTTAATATTTATTCTATTTTGTATATATTCTTTTTACCATTTTTTGTTTTGAAGGGCTCTAATTGATAACAGCCCTATGTACTTACTATCCCTGTTGAAATAACAATATTATTATTATTATATTATTATTTGCAATCATCATATAGTTTTCACCAAAATAACCATCATTAATAATAATAATAACAATAAATAATAAGACTTTATTTGATAAGGGTAGCACATAATAGCCCAATTATCTGTCGGCTCTCTGGAAGATTAGCTTTGGCTAAAGGGACTTCTGACGTAAAATACTGTTCTTTTTTTTAGGCTAATAAACTTGTGGCCCTCTTGATCATTCAAACATCAAAAACTGTAATCATTTGATTGTCACCATTACATTATCACCACTAAAGTAACTATCAATAACATTATCACCACCATTATAGTGATCATCATCATCATCACTAGACCATTATCATAGTGATCCCCACCATTACTATAATCATCATAACATATATCCTGGCTTCCCTACTCCACCAGCCTTGAGTGTGTTTGCACCATTATATAATATTTTGTTACAGTCTCGCCTCTAAAATAAATTGAATATAAAGGAGCAGGCATGATCAAGCAACACAACCAATTAATCATCATAACTTACATCAGCACCAAGAGCTGTCAGTGTCTCAATCAAGACAGCTGTCTGGATGGTCATGTGAAGACATCCAGCAATCCTGGCTCCTTTCAGTGGTTTGGCATCACCAAACTCTTTACGCAAAGCCATCAGTCCAGGCATCTCATTCTCAGCCAGTTCAATCTCCTTACGTCCCCATTCAGCCAAAGTAATATCGGCTAGAACAAAAACAAAGAAGAAGAATGAATGCTAAGCATTGTTAATACTGAATATCAGGGGCGGATACAGGATTTTTCAAAATATAAATTCTTCCCAAATATAAAATTAATAATAACAAAATAAACATGTATACTCTATATAAGAAATGATCTAGCAATAATCATAAAAATTAGCATTCTGGACATTAATTCTTTTGTAAGAGCACTTCAGCAAATTCAATTTATATTATGCAATCTCTTCAATCCCTTTATCTGGCATTTGTCCTGTCAACAACTTATAAACACTGCCTCAGACACATCTTATATAAGGGCCCATTAGCACTGGACCAAATTTTATTCACAATCGTATTTGTTGGTCCTCAACCTTTTAATTTTTAAATAACTTCTCCTAAGCTTTTGGTTTTCGCGGCCATTTTCAGAGGCATGAAATTTGTAAGAAAGCTTAGGAGAAGATTTAAAAAAATTAAAATCCAACCTACAAACATTTGTTTGATCAAATTTTATTGTTTTACCAAAAAAAATATGTTATCAACAGGGTAGAACAAGTGCAAATGATATATTTGTTTTGAGACAAAATTTGTAGCTGCTCTTATTAAGGTCTCAGAACTTTGTACAAATGTCAATATCGGCTGGTCTGTTAATTATCACTTGCAACTGGTGTTCAAAGTCCACATAAACCCCACTGTGGATCAGCTATTGAACAGAGAGAAATTATTCTGGTCAATAGGGGGAAAAGTTTCCAAAATTCCAATTACATCAAATATAGGTGAATCTGCTCCAAAAGTGATATGCTTGAATATAACTATCAAGTGATATATATCGATGCTTGTTTAATGTTTGCAGTCAGCCTTATGTTAAAGTTCAAATGCAATATCCAAACAAAGATTTGACTGGTAACTATAACTATGGAAGGAATTTTTGTTGGGCCACAAAAACTTTGTCAGCCTGCAAATGCGAGTGGGGATTTATAAAGATTTAAAAATCTGCACATACACAAACAAAAATTGTTGTATTTTGAACTTAAAAATGATAATGAAAATCATTTGCAGGGAATTCTGTAGTTGCTCAGGTGAAAGTTGATGTAAAAAAATATTTACAATAGAATAATGATTCCAGCAATGATACAAATTGTTTAGAAAGCAGTTGATCTTACTTCTTTGTTCAAATTAATTTATTCAGGCAATATTTCAATGGCTGACTTATTAAGCACAAAGGTTACAATATTATGTAAAACTACTGTACATTCTGTGAGTGCTTTTATAATTATGTAACATTGTGAAATTTGTGGATCACATGTCCGTCTTTAGAGCTTACAAATGAATCATCAGTTAGTATGAGAGATGTTGAGAGATAGCTAGATAGTCTGACAAACAGAAAGATAGAAAAAGAGGTAAAGAAATTATGTTATATATTTGAAACAAAGTGCAAAGTTGACTATATTATAATATTTAATTAATATTAATGTTCATAAGTTTGTACATTGATCTTCTCAACAGTTTGTGCAGCAGACCTCGACGCAAAACTAAAACGAATTCTTCCTCAACTAATTTGTTGTATATCTCTACGGCACAATTATATAAATTTAATTTCCATTTAAATTGACATATGCAACGAAGTTTTGTTTAAAGTTAGCGTTACTATGACCAGCTACTTAATATAAGACAGCGTCCAAAATCATACTCAAACACAAAACCTGATTTGCATTCAAGATTCTTGTATGATATCAAAATATGGCCAAGTTTAAACTTGAAAAACTTGTTTAAAAAACTTGTTAAACTCCAGTCGTTGCACAATCGAAAAATTCGAGCAACTGCTCAATGTACACGTGCAAATGATAAGAACACAAATATATCCGAACTTCTACGTAGATATTTTTACTTCATTACTTACCAACTTTGTAAGGCAGCTTTCCTGAGTTCGTCATGATGATTTTTGTTGGAATTTACGGTCTTACAAAGTGCAAATTACAACTGATCTTTGGAAATATCACCGGCCTTGATGAGCTATGCCAAAAAAGAGATCGATTTCTCTTCGCTGACTCCTTTTGATGTCGACTGCCATATTTGGAACAGGGGTGATCTGATTGGTTGGTTTTGATGCTGTGTGACCGAGACAGGAAGCCCATCTTTTCAGAATATCATTTATAAACAGATTATGGGAGGGGAGGGGTGTGTTTACTAAATTTTACTTTAGTTGTTGTAATCATCATTTGTAGCCTCGGAGACCAAAGTGTTACAAATGCACAGCTTCCCATGTCCTGGAAAATTCTTGGGAAAGTGCTAGGTTGTCCGTATAACAATGAAAATCAGGATTTTCTATTCCAACCTCGTTCCCAGGGCCCTCTCCCTTCGCTTTTTGGTGGGGCGGGAAATGATAGAGATTTTCGTCTTGTATTGGGATATGAAAGTCTCTAATTTTCATATCTCTTATAATGATGAAAGACTATATCTATGACTATATCTAAGACTATGAGAGACGTGGTGGCCTAGCGGTCAGCGTGTCGGACTCCGGGCCTAATGGTCTGGGTTCGATTCCTGGCCTGGGCGATTACGGTGTGTCCTTGGGCAAGATACTTTACTCTCTCAGTGCCTCGTCTTCTCGGATAAGGACGTACAGCCGGAGGTCCCGTCTGCCTTCACTCTGACTATGTTACAAGGTGGACGTAAAAGAACCACTGAGGACGTAACCAAATCTCTGGCCGTGACCACCCTCAGTGACTGCCTCACTCTCATACGTACACTGGAATTTGGGAACCCGTTACTGGAGATATTCTCTGTGGGTTTATCCCTGCCTAGTGGCGAATCTTGTAAATAAAATAAATAAATAAATAAATAAATAAATAAATAAATAAATAAATAAAATAAATATCTGTTTGTACGAAATTTCATGTAAAAGTAAAGACTATTTTGCAATCTACCTGACAATTTATTTATTGCGTGACACATAAACTACCATTAGAAGCCACAAGTGATAAGTGACATGGTTCAGATCGACCAGATCGCTCTGTTGAAGCCGTTAGACTACGTTGTTGATATTTGATAAATGATTTGAAATTTACAACAGAAAGTAACTTTGGAGCAGTTTAAATGTAAAGAAGGCAACAATGTTTAATATCAATTAAATTTGACTTGCCTAAATGGTTATATAATCTCTGGCTCAGGCGTATCTTGGAGTATATATATATATATGAATCGTAATTTATGCTAATTTATTACACCCGGAATTTCAGGGTATTTTGCGGTCATGTGACCAGCCGATGCCAGGGCTATTTCCCGCCCCACCCAAAAGCGAAGGGAGAGGGCCCTGGGAACGAGGTTGTTTCTATTCATTTTATATGTATCCATGGCAAAGGCATCCATTTTTCTTTTCTTTGTATTTTCCTGTTTTTATTCATTTTATCAATCTCTTTTCTACAGGTAATAAATCATTAGACATTCATCCTTTCTTTCATATTTTATTTTTTTCATCCACCTATTGAACTATCCATTTACTATCCATTTACCAATGGCATCGTTTCATCCAATTATCCATACAACATATCCATTCATTCATTCATTCATTCATTGTCCTGTTGCATTGCTGGTTGGTTGATTGGTTGATCGGTTGGTTTGTTGGTTGATTCATTCATTCAGTCATCCATTTTTCATTCATTCATTCACTCATTCATCAAGTCTATTCACATTCATTCCTTTATTCAATCATTCATTCACACAACCTCGTTCCCAAGGCCCTATCCCTTCGCTTTTGGGTGGGGCGGGAAAAGCGAAGGGAGAGGGCCCTGGGAACGAGGTTGTCATTCACATTGATTGATTTATTCATTCATTCTTTCTTTCATTTATTTATTCTTTCATCCATTCATTCACGTATTCATTCAATCATTTATTAGGTATGGGATCCTTCATACTTCCCTCCATTTATCCATCAAAATATCATGTTTACATCAATCCGTCTTTTTATCACTCGTACTGAGTCCACCCACTCTCTCGTGCACCACTAAACACAAGCACGGCCACCGAAATAGAAAGGAACAAGGAACAAGGAGAAGGAGAAGAATTAAGGCTTTTACCCTGGAAACCAGAGGGTTTCTAGATCTAGATCTAGTACTTGTATCTATTATAATCCCGTGTCAGATCTACCGAACGCTAAAGCAAGTAGAAAATAACCTCTACGTGACCCAGGGTAAAAAACGTTTGAAGATATTACGAAATATATTTACTTCATTGACAAACACGACGGTATTTTTATACACCTAGTTCAAAAAAGGTTGAACACGGCGATTGCACTTGGTGATTGCACGACCGAAAGGAGCTGTGGGTCTTTGACGTTGATTTTGTTGTTGTATGCGTAACCACAACTCCTTTCGGTCGTACAATCGCCGTTCGCCATTCACCGTTCACTCCGTCAACCTTGTTTGAAACAGGTGTATCTATACTCTCTTGATTTTCTCGAATACCATGAAGTATAGGCGGTCCAACTGAACGATCTGGAAGTGACATCATAGTTATGTGCTAAAAATACACCTGTCTTCTCCCAGCTGGACACAAGCGTTCAATTGAAAACTCGAACATTTCGCGTCTACTCTACCGGCTTAAAACTGGCTTCTTCTTTGTACCTTTAAACACAGCCTAAATCCCACAAAGTGAGCTGTCCAACTTTTTTTATCATAACATTGAATATTTGGGTTATTTACTGTTCACGATCGCCTCTTTGGCGCGGGTCGGTTTGCGGGTATATTTAATAACAAGCAAGCCGTCTTCGTCGACGTCCCGCTTGACAGATTAATGCAAATATCCGAAAGATGAAAGAAAAGAATTAAGCTATATATAATCTTATAGGTTTGTTTTGGTAATTTTGTTGGGTGATATAATGATGGTTTGTTTGGTTCATCTATGGAGTGCTCTTCGATGACCAGTAAATTTCCTTTGCCTGGAGGCTTAACTAGATGGTCGTCAAACTCAAACCTGGTCTTCAATCAAGCAATCTTTGATGGCGATGTAGCCAAAGTCAGATTCCTTTTAAAATACTGTGGGCAGACTATAAGCTTAAACGATCACAATGACCACGGCTTGACACCGCTGCAGCAATCATGCCTCAATAGTAACTTACAGATTGTAACTCTATTACTCGACAATGGTGCTGATATGGAAATGGTCAACAGTGAAGGTCAAACAGCTCTTCACACAGCAGTACTTTCCAATTCAGTCAAAATAGCCAAGTTTCTGATTGATTCGTGCGCGAACCTCACAGCAATGGACGCCAAAGGAAGATTCCCTATTGATTTAGCAATAGATGTGAAAATGGTCGTATTTTTAGCTAAAGAAATGGCGTCACAAGGGTACGAAGAAACAGCGCGGATGTGTATGGAAAAGTGGGGCTTGATTGCGCCAAAACCGGACGATTATGATTACGAAGGACCGCAATCTCCTATGTCCTTTTACGATGATGATTCAAGCGACGAATCAACTTGTAAAGAAAATAAAATGGATTTTACATGATAAATAATCAGATAATCGCTTATATAGCGCACTTTCCATGTGAAATACATGTTCTCAAAATGCGCTTTATAGAAAATTAATTTTCTTGAACCGCTTGCTCAAAATCTCTACAATCATGAAAGCTAACTTGGTCCGATGTAAATTCTCGTTATTGATACAGAATCGGTTACAAAACGTATTTTTCCATGTAAAATATGTCCAAAATTCGCTGTCAGAATATTGTTTGACTCAGACCGCTTTTCAGACGGTTTACAATAAAAGAATTAACCGAGGAACTCGATAATCCGTGTAGAAATTTAAGGTATTTTGATTCTATTCTCATGTTCCTTCTTTTAGAATTTAATTGTTATACATATATTATTTTATTTCTCATTTCTAGATATTTTACAGACAAAGTTTCAGTCATTCTAAATATTCAAGACGTATTACAATATATTTTGCAATATCTGTACATGTTTCGGAAAATGAAATGACAGCCAATCAAAGGAGGAATGTTCATATTCGCTTTTCATCTTAGTGGCAAAAATAGCTTTTATACCGAATGGAAGCAAATAACGGCTTATAGATTTAATTATTCCGTATTTTAGTGAATAAACAAGCTAAAGTGATAAATATACGTATTAAGTATAAGACTTTTGTAAGAATAAGATCAATATCGTATCAATAAAGCAAAGATGAATTATGTTTGAGTATACATGTACGGCGAGTCACCATGCATATTTGCATGATTCTTTTAGACACATATGTAAATATTGTTAACAATAGTCTGCCTTCAGTCCATCAAATATTCATCTTTTCAGTCAAACCAAAAGGTTTTTTATTGTTTCTTTTGAAATCAAAATCGACCTTTTGGAACCAATTCAATTGAGTTAAAAAAATACCGCGGTAGCAACGTTATAATTACATATATATACACCTATTTCAAAAATCGTTGTCGCAATCAAAGCTACAGTCTACACTCTGAAGCCTGCAAAGGATGTTGGTATTTCTTCTCTTGTTATCGATTTATTCATAACATATTTTGATTGTACGTGTTTGTGTTATATGAACATAACAAATTGTTCAGTGTAGTTGTAGATTATGAAACATATATTTCTTAAAAAGCGTGTAATAAATCACACATTCAGTTCATATTACCGACATCCTTTGCAGGCTTCAGAGTGTGGACTGTAGCTTCTGCTGTGACAACGATTTTTGAAATAGGTGTATAGCTTTTTTTTGTCAGAATGACGTCGTTGTCGTTTATTGATTGATTGTAGTACTTCTGCACTGAACATGAATTGATAACAGGCTATGTCTGATGTTTGCAGCTATACCGCTGTTTTTGCTATGTGTCCTTTGTACATGTTAGGAGGGAGTCGGATATAAGGGTCGACAAGTTTTCTTTTTAACGAGAGTGTCTGCTGAATATGGATTTATCTGCAGGATGAACGGAGGTTATTCATTATTATCATCAATATACTAGCCAAATAACAAACTGCCATATTGAAAACGCGCGCCTAGCGGGCGAAAATGAATTTTGGCGGGCCACAAATCATACCGCATCAGCCATGTTTCAGAAAATTTCCAAAATGTCTTAATTTTCTAAAACCTGACCTAATATATTGATGATAATGGGAATAACATATATAACTTCTGTCGGGCATATTGTTTATTTGAGGCCCTTGTAGTCCTTGTAGCTCGGGCGCAAATGACGCTACTCGGGCCGCAAATACACAATATGCCCTCCAAAAGTCATGTTATTGTCATAGTCTCACGCAGCCCAATGCAGATACGAGTTCTCTAGCTAGTGTATAGAGTTTGCGTAAGTTTTGTCTGCTAAATAAGGATTTAGCTCCTACAGGAGAAGAATTTCCCAATTAACATCACGCAGCCTAACACGTGCAGATAAGAGCTAAACATTTTATCTGGTGAATTAGGATTTACTCGGCTGGATAAGGATTTTCCCTTTAAAACTTAGCGAAGCCTACCCCATGCAGATAAGAGCTAGCGAGTGACTAGAACTCGCGTAAGTTTTATCTCCTGAACTGATAAGGATTTATCTGCTGAATAAGGATTTACTCTGCTGGAAAAGGATTTTCCCTTTAAAACATTGCGCAGCCTACGCCATGCAGATAAGAACTAGCGAGTGACTAGAATTCGCGTAACTTTTATCTGTTGAATTAGGATTTACTCTGCAGTTGGATAGGGATTTTCCCATCAAAACTTCTCGCAGCCTACCCCATGCAGATAAGAGCTAGCGAGTGACTAACATTTGCGTAATTAACTTTGCTGAATAAGGATTTAACTGGTGGATAAGGATTTTCGCATTAAGACTTCGAACTACCCATTCAATGAAGATAAGAAATAGCCAGTGTTTAAAATTTGCATGTACGTTTTGCCTCTGGCGAAAGATTTATCTAATTAAGTTGACATCGCTTATATTTTCAGGCCTCGTATAACCCGCCAAAGATAGGAGTTATCCAGTGTAAATTTTATTTCCTGAATAACGGTTAACTCTATATTAATCATGGTTATTAACTATGCTCTAATGGAATTAATTAAAGAGCTATTCTACATGCCCCCAGATTATCTTAAGGTAACCGGGTAACCCTAGCGAACGTTGTTCTTTCCATTCTATATTGCGCTAAAGCTTTAATTTAGTCTAAACCCAATTTAAATGTTGTTCACATTCCTTCTGCTTCTCATTCATTTATCATTTAATATTCATGTTTATATGAATCGAAAAACCGCAGTTGTATGGTTTAACGCTTTGAAACCGCGCGTTAATTAATTTATTTGTCGAGTACAGTTTTTTCCGGCTCTATTTCCGCATACCATGACAACCGACGGCGTTCTCTCTTACCACGAGGGCGAGGGATTATTGAGTCTACAATGTTTCCCGGTTTAATCAGTTTCATCTCCAGTGACAAAGGAGACAGAAAACGTGATTCGGAAACATTTGACGCCGGTTTTGGTTTATGAAGCGAGTAATGAACTCACCATGACTCAAGTAATATTCACAGTGAACTAGCACGGCTGTACTATTTGACAAACGGCTCATTTGCACACAGGTAGCCCAAGCTAACTGTCTGTGGTTTCATAAGCCTTCTATGGGATAATATATGGCGGTTTTAAAAATATATAAAATTTGTATAAATAATAAAAATAATGTTATGTTTTACTCTGACTCCATGTGAAGTTTCAAGCCATTTGGAGCAGTATTGAGCGAGTATTGTACAATTGTCTCAAGAAGGCTTACAGACAATTTCTTCAAAGTTGAGGCTATCTTTGTATAAGTGTGTCTTTTGTCAAACAGTCCAGCGGTTCTAGATAACATGAAACTTGAGTGTTCAAGTTAAGTTCGTGTATTTGTGCAAGAGCATGAGTCTAATACGTTCAGGAAGACGACTAAATTGTTACAATTTCAAGGGTTATGTCTAGTATTCATTAATATCACACCTACATAAAATGATCGTTTCTGATTGGTTGATTGCTTGTGTGTGTTTGTGTTTATTTTTTGAAGACGGCTAAAATTGATACAGTTTCAAGGGTTATGTGTAGTACTAGTTAATACCACACCTATACCTAGATAAAATGCTCGTCTCGATTGGTTGATTGCTTGTGTGTGTTTGTGTTTATTTTTTAAAGACGGCTATAATTGATACAGTTTCAAGGGTTATGTGTAGTATTTGTTTATTACATGTACAGCTGCTAAGATCACAATTAATTGTAGTTGTTTCTAGATTGTGTTGTTAATTTATTCATCCATGGTTTTTGACAGGTATCCTGCTCTCTTTCGATTTTCGTAGTTTACAAGACGCTGGCCAACAAGATATCTACAGAAACACAAACATATGTATTAATCATCTATTATAGGTACTTGATGGTGATAAAGATGGTGAGAGGTGATGATGATCACATTAATAATGATGATGATGATAATGATAACATTAATGAAGATGATGATGATGATGATGATGATGATGATGATGATGATGATGATCGATGATGATGAAGAGAATGATGATGATAATGATGGTGATGATGGTGATGACGGTAAAAATAATGATGATGATGATGATGAAGAGAATGATGATGATGATGATGATGATGACGGTAATAATATTGATGATGATGATGAAGACAATGATTATGATGGAGATGATGATGATAATTGTAATAAAAATGATGATGGTGCCGATGCCAATGATGATGATGACGACAATTATGAAGTTGATGATGATGATGATGAAGATGATAATAAAATAATAATATTACTTTATTCAAATGTTATTTAATGATGACGGAGATGATAATAATGGTAATAATGATGGTGATGATGCTAATGACGATGTCGACAATGATGATGATGATGATGATGATGGCGAAGACAAAGATGATGCTGCTGATGATGATGATGATAATGCTGTTGATAATATTCATGATGGCTATAATGACGATGGTAATAATGATGATGATGATAATGCTGACGATGATGATAATACTGATGATGGTTATAGTAATGATGATGGTTTCAGATGATGCGGATAATGCTGCTGATGATGATAATGGTGATACTGGTAATAATAACAATAACAATAACAATAATAATAATAATAATAACAACAACAACAACAACAACAACAACAACAACAACAACAATAATAATGATGATGATGATGATGATGATGATGCAGATGATGTTAACAAGGAGCTCAATAAGAGGTTCACGAAAAACAACTATAACACTTAAACTCACTTGTCATTCTTGATGCGTTCATAGAGACGTTGAAACTGTCTTCCTTGGAAAACTGCACATCCAACGACCAATATAACTGCCAGTAGGAATGGATAGATACGTCGCATGCAGTACAGCTGAGTCTCCGTTGAATCAACTACAATAAAATCAAAACACTTTAGATTATCAGAAAGTCTTTAGTATATCTAGACTGCGAACAGTCCCTTCTTTTCCCTCCAGATTCCGAGGAAAACGAGAGAAAAATGAGCATTTAAATACTGAAAAGGGGGAGGAGCGACTTTTCCTATCCCATCACTCCTCCCCCTTTTCAACCCCAATCCCCGCTCGTCCGTGTTTTATTCAAATGCTCAACGTTTTTAAAGTGACGGTAAATACCGTAGTGTACCACTTACCAAATAAGGGCAAAATTCCAGCAGCTATGAAGTAAGGTACAACAAGAGACATAAGAAGAACAAAGACAACAGGTACAGCGAGTTTGGTGATGATAAAAGCTGCATTAACATTCCGTATTCCATCATTGTAGACTTGTTCAAGGACTCGTTTTAGCCACCAGTTGGGGCCCATCATCGTGACGGCGCAGATGATCTTCATATGAAGAACACCTAGGGCCCAGTCCTACACAAGAAAATACACTTATGATTTGAACAACCAATACAATAGAAGACAATACCTAGGGCCCAGTTCTACACAAGAGAATACACTTAAAATTTGAACAACCAATACAATAGAATAAGATGTTTCATGATAATCAATTTTATTTCATTCTATAAAATTATACTAATCAATAGCTGCTATTATGGATGAATGTAAATGAGATATTCTTTTGTTTTAATAATCATACAAGTGAGGCTATCGGGTCAATACAATGCATGTTGTCTCATTTGCATGCAGCTATTTATTCATCTAAAATTCTCCAAGAAATGTTCAACTGACCTGCCATGGGAAGTAGAGAGGTGTTTGGTCATGAGCAACTCGTAGAGGTATCACGACAATCAGTTCAAACAGCAGACCAAGTAGTAATGGAATAAGACCAATTAGGATAGCAGAAATAAGTACTAACTTGAAGCCCTGTAGATATAGAGAACATTATAAACATACAATCAATCAATCAATCAATCAATCAATCAATCAATCAATCAATAAAACAATCAATCAACCGATCATTCAATCAATTAATCAATCAATCTGTCAGCAAAACAATCAATCAATGAATAAATGAATCAACCAAACAATTAATCCATCAATCAATCAAAACAATCAATCAATACTCCAGTTTCACGTTATCTATCACCGCTGTACTATTTGACAAAAGGCGCATTTGCACAGGCTAAGCCTCGATTTGTTGTCAAAATATTCACAAATCCCAAGCAAAGCACGAAAAAATGTTACCGCTTAACAAAAGAAAACACATTTGCATTTACTCTGAATTGAGGCTAAGCCTGTGCAAATGCGCCTTTTGTCAAATAGTACAGCGGTGCTAATAACACGAAACTGGTCTATTAATCAATCAATCGATCAACAAAACAATCAATCAATCAATCAGTCAGTCACTTAATCAATCATCAATGAATCAACCAACCAACCATATAAATAAATTAATAAATCAATCAATCAATCAATCAATTAATCCATCAATCAATTGATCAATCAATCAACAAAACAATCAATCAATCAATCAAGCAATCAATGTATAAATGAATCAACCAACCAACCAATTAATCAATCGATAAATTAATCAACCAACCAACCAACCAACCAATCAATCAATCAATCAATCAATCAATCAATCAATCAATCAATCAATCAATCAATCAATCAATCAATCAATCAATCAATCAGAAAAACAATCAACTACAACCAATGATAACCAATCAGTTTCTCATTGACTTACCAGGAATATCCAGCCACCAATCTTCTTCACCATTCCTTGTACACCTAGAGGGACCCATGATACTGTAATAGAACACAGCCTGCAGACCAGCCAGATAAAGTACAGACCACAAGCCGCTGTATACAGCTCATGGACAGCCAGTTCACCCATCCAGAGAGACATGATGGCACGGCCAATTGATACTGAAACACAATAACAAATTTGAACTCCAGCTCTTTAGAGAACACAAGCACAGCCCAAATTTATCCAAGTGTCCCCTTCATAGTTCCCTGCACCATCTTCAAAGGTAGCCGGAAGGTTGTATCGAAGCGAGACGAACGTTGAGCTTGCAATGATAGAGACCTTTTTGCACCTTCTTAGCACCTTACAAGACAATAATTCACATGTCTCTATCAATGCAGGCTCAATGTTAGAATAGAATAGAATAGAATAGAATAGAATAGAATAGAATAGAATAGAATAGAATAGAATAGAATAGAATAGAATAGAATAGAATAGAATAGAATAGAATAGAATAGAATAGAATAGAATAGAATAGAATAGAATAGAATAGAATAGAATAGAATAGAATAGAATAGAATAGAATAGAATAGAATAGAATAGAATAGAATAGAATAGAATAGAATAGAATAGAATAGAATAGAATAGAATAGAATAGAATAGAATAGAATATTTTTATTTTATTTTTAAAACTTGGCTGGCTACCAATCGAATACCGTATACAATATCTAAGAGCCACAACCGTCTACAAAGCATTAAATGGACTAGCGCCATCCTATATTACAGAACTTCTACTACCTTTTAACAAAGTTCATAATATCAATACTCGTGGTTCAACTAATAACTTGAAGCTTCCACTTACGAACTCAAAATCTGGATTGCGAACTTTCAGTTACCTAGCCTCCAGTGAATGGAACTTACTACCTGATACTGTAAAATCATCTACATCACTCTCGTCATTCAAATCTAATTATTTAAACATGTCTTTCAAAAAGCTGAAAAACATGAACTTATCTTAGGTTGTACTTTTTTCAAATTAGGAATTTTCAAATTACATTTAGAAAAGCTTGAAACATGAATTACTTTAGGTCGTTTTTTTTTTAATTTAGAAATTTTAAAACTGCATTTAGATAGTTTTATATTTTTATCATCTTAATTTACTTGTTTATATTTGTTATTTAAATTTTATGTATGTATGTATATATGTAGGGCCTAGATGAAAATTACTTGTGTAATTCTAGTCACCCTATTGAAATAAAGTGCTTTATAGAATAGAATAGAATAGAATAGAATAGAACAGAACAGAACAGAACAGAACAGAACAGAACAGAACAGAACAGAACAGAACAGAACAGAACAGAACAGAACAGAACAGAACAGAACAGAACAGAACAGAACAGAACAGAACAGAACAGAACAGAACAGAACAGAACAGAACAGAACAGAACAGAACAGAACAGAACAGAACAGAACAGAACAGAACAGAACAGAACAGAACAGAACAGAACAGAACAGAACAGAACAGAACAGAATAGAATAGAATAGAATAGAATAGAATACTTTATTTAAAAGGGTAACACTTAATATCTAAAGATAATATACACTGCATGTTTGTGTACAGCTTGTGTACACCAACATGGTGGACAAACGTTCAGGCGTCGAAATTACAATTTAACTCAAACCAAAACGCTTTAGAGGTGAAAAATTTAAACAACAAACAATTTGATTTATGTACAAGCCAAAAAAGGTGACATTTGTGGCCAATTTACATCTTTTTACGGCTTTAGAATACGTGTAACAATGTTACATGACGTGAATTTCGATTACAATATCTCAAGAACGAAGCAATAAAAAACAACCCAACTTTCAGGAATAATATCTTTCAAATACATCTAAAAAATATTAGAGGAACAGCCTTCTGCGATAAATAGTTTAGATTTTAATAGCGTTTTGATGACGTTACATGTAAACCGAGAATTATACTGATAATACTGATCAGAAATTAACAAATTCTACCTGGGACGGTCAAAGTGATGAAGCTGGCAAAAGACATGGAAACACACATGAACAGGACCAGTAGACCAATCTAGACAAAGAAAATAGAAAAAGTTAATTCCTGTGTGCAATCCCAAAATAACATAGCATGTAATGGTAAATGGATGCAAATGAAAAGGATAAGATAGGAAAGGATAGTATAGAATAGGGAAGGATGATATAGAATGGAATGGGATGGGAGAATATGATATAGAATGGAATGGGATGGGAGAGGATAGTATAGAATAGGGAAGGATGATATAGAATGGAATGGGATGGGAAGGGATGATATAGAATGGAATGGGATGGGAGAGGATGATATAGAATGGAATGGGATGGGAGAGGATGATATAGAATGGGATGGGATGAGATGGGATAGAAGAGGATGGGATAGAAGAGGATATAATAAAAGAGGATAAGATAAAAGAAGATTTGATGAGATAAATTGAACCCGAAGATAACAAAATGAAATGGGAAAGAATGACAGGGAATTAAAAAGAACAGAGTAGAACAAAACAATAGAATAGACAATCAAGACATAAGTAAAAACACTCTTCAATTCTTTACCTTGAGGGAGAAAGCCTTTGGTCTAATATAAGGCTGAAAACCAAACACTGTGCCATCAGGATTGTGTACTACAGCTTGTGCTGGTTGTTGGTTAGCATTATTAGCTGCAGGGTTGATGGGCTGTCCATTATTAGCTAGACCATATCCAAACACCTAGGGAATACAGGCATTCACAGACTTATTACAAAGTTATAACTTACAGCAATAACTGTTGCATTGCGACTAGCAAACTACAAATTTCATTTAGATTTTAGGTTTTTCGGATACATCAATCAGTTTGGAAGCAGAGCTAGTAAAATCATTGGTTGATTTGATCTAGCTCTGCATTAAAACTAATTGACAGATCAGAAAAATCCTAAATCACATTGTAATTTGTTTCATGTAGTTGCAATGCAATGGTTATCACTGACTGTAACATACATTCAAATTCAATTTGGAGATTAACTTTTATCAACTTACACCATCTTGTCCATCCAATGCTACATCCCCAAGAAGATATGATCTGAGATCTCTGCAGAATAAATACATAATACAATATATTTAGTTAATATTTACATTATCTAGTTCAAACATTAATAGTTGACTTTAGCTTGCAACATATTTTGTTATTTGTTTCTTAATCTCATTAATAATTCGCGAGAACAAAACAAAGGAAATCAGTACCGTGAAGGAGGTCTGGATATGTGATCTTAATTAGTATAAAATCTGGAAAACTTTTGATTTGAATTTCTCCAAGAATTATTACTGGTTTGAGAAGCCAGATCAAGCACAAGAAAGAATGTTTCCTCCTCTATCCAAACACCTCGAAGTTGGTTTAAAAAACTTGCCTGTGCCTCATATTTTCAACAGACTTCACCACGTTTGGATATAAGAGGAGCCACTTTTTCTTGGACTTGATCTATTCAACACATGTATTACACAATCAGTATGATTGTAGGGTTTGACTTACAAGAGATAAGCAGCGGTGATGGCCCAGCCTCTAATAATGCTCTTCAGCCACTGTCTTGTGTGTCCTTGCTCTAGAAGAGCTGGTAGAACTACTTGTAGTAGAAGAAGCTCAAGGGATAGTTCACTCACTGGCGCTTCACTAAAAAAAAGGAAATACATGTCAAAAACTTAATTGAGCCAGTACCTAACAAGTAAGCAAACAAGTAAACAAACCAACAAGCAAGTAAGCAATCAAACATAAAATCAAACAAGCAAGTAAACAAACAAGCAAGCAAACAAACAAACAAACAAACAAGCAAACAAACAAACAAGCAAGCAAGCAAGCAAGCAAGCAAGCAAGCAAGCAAGCAAGCAAGCAAGCAAGCAAGCAAGCAAACAAACAACCAAGCAAACAACCAAACAAACAAATAAGTAAGCAAACAAAAAAACAAGTAAGCAAACAAGAAAACAAGTAAGCAAACAAGAAAACAAGTAAGCAAACAAGAAAACAAGTAAGCAAACAAGCAAGCAGGAAAACAAACACTATTTAAATGGAACACACTAGTCTATTTAACTAAAGTTCTGGGGCTTCTTTAATTTATTCACACAATATCCTCCTCAATTTATCATAATGTTGGTACCTTGACAGTTGTACATTGTAAGGCAGGAAGCTTGGTATACACCACTTGACAACACTAACTGGTAGAAACATCATTAACAGTACTGTTGTACCAAACACAACCTACAACAGACAAAAATGAACAGCTGGTTAATCTATAAAATTCATGAATAATTAATGAGCATTTTACAAAGGAAAATCACGTCCTTGACAAAGGTTGTATTTTAGATACAAAATTGTACTGATTTGCATAAGTTTTGAATTGAATTTTCTCGACAAGATTTATCTTTTATCTTCAGTTGACAATTGTAGTAAAATATGAAAGATCTAACGTGAACTTTTATAAGTACTGTACAATATTAGCGTTCGCTCATATTGTTTATATTTAATATGTTTACTTGATATCATAGTTTGACAGAGATAGTAGAAAACTGTAATGACCATGTTTTGATCTTACCAGGGATAGAAGGAATCTCCTTGCATGTCGATACACTGGTAGACGAATCATCTGGTGAAAAGAGACAATATGGTTACTTAGAGAAGATTTTATATGACTATGAAAAGCTCACGGCACGAACAGGGTCAAGGCAAGGCAGGCACAGCAAATTTCTAGAAAACATCACGGTCCCTGCAAGGCATGCACATGGCACTGAACTTTTCACAGTCATACGAAATCTGCTCTAGTGAATGGATAAAACAATGAATGGATAAGTAAATTGTGCAATAAATGAATGAATGAACAAACAAGTATAGTTACAATGTATTAATGGTTAATGGAATGGATTTGAAGAATGGAAATGATGAATAAATTAAATGGATAAATAGATGGATGAATAACTAAATGAATTAGCAAATGAATAAATGAACAACTGAATGAATGAACGAACGAGTGAACAAATGAATGAACAAATGAATGAATGAGCAAATGAATAAATGAACAACTAAATGAATGAACGAACGAGTGAACAAATGAATGAACAAATGAATGAATGAACAAATGAATGGATGAACAAATGAATGAATGAAAAAATGGATGAATGAAAAAATGAACAAATGAATGAATGAACAAATGAATGAATGAACAAATGAATAAATGGATGAACAAATGAATGAATGAGCAAATGAATAAATGAACAACTGAATGAATGAATGAGCAAATGAATGAATGAGCAAATGAATGAATGAGCAAATGAATGAATGAACAAATGAATGAATGAGCAAATGAATAAATGAACAACTGAATGAAAGAATGAACAAATGAATGAATGAATGAACAAATGAATGAATGAACAAAAAAATGAATGAATAAATGAATAGAAGTTTGAACAATTATTCAAGAGATGAATAAATAATCATATAAATCAGTGAATCACTATTATACCTCTTGTACAGGATGAAAGTCTGGATCGTTGAGATTCCTGAGAAACCACAGTACACCAGGTCGAAGTACTTCACGTAGCAGAAGAACAAATGAAGCAAAGTAGAAGACATAAACCATACCAACCAGCCAGTGAAGAAACATAGCAGTACCAGGGGCAGAACCCATACTCTGGATCCTGTCCTTTAACGTCACACCAAACAGAGCCTTGAGAAAACAAAAACATTTAAACATAAGTTTAAATTTCTAAAATTATATTTTATTCAATAAAATAATAATAAATTTATTAAATAAAAGCAGTAAGCATTCAAGTAATGCAGCATTATAAAAACTCTTTGGCTGTCAAATCAAAAGTCCATATTAATTTGACATTGAACCACATACACACCTATATTACCATCAATTATAACCAGTTATTTTTATTTAATACTTTTACTTAACAGTAATTTCGTACATTAAGATGAGAATTACCAATGAAATCACATTCAAAAATGTGATTTTGTAATTCTCCTCTGATGTGCAAAATATGTGCAAATAAACCTGCATACCTGTTTCTGTTATTATTCATTATTTTATTTACCACAGACTATGTCTTTGTATCATAATTTAATTAGCACTAAGTGGATGTGATAATAATTTAAAAATAATTTAGACTAATAGATAAAACAGCCTTGCTACTAACCAGAGAGCAGATATCAAGCCACCATCCACATACTAATGGGAAGATACCTATCTCCACAACCATTAACAGAGACACCTACACATAAAACAAAAAAAAAACATTAACTAAAGATACATACAAAAACAATGATCTGCAGTGATTTTAGAGTAGCCAGTTAACAAATGAATGTAGCCAAATCCTGCAAGTACAATCATCTTATATTTGAATGCATAAAAAACGTCTAGCTAGTGCTTGGGAAGCGAATACTGTAATCAGTGAAAACACTGGCAGCTGAGCTTCTGGGGAACACTGTACATGCATATAGTAACATACAGTAGGAAAAGATAGTTTTTACCACAACTACCGATAATCTCACAATCTGATTGGCTGATTTGCCATTGTAAATAAGAGTCCAGACAACGGTACTCACGCTGTATGTCATGTTCTGAGACAAACTTTCTCCATTTTTATGATTTTATTGTGGTAAAAAAATTGAATGTGGTTTAGCATTAGCCTCCTCCGCATGCAAATCTGCTGGGTTTCCCTTACCATGTGAACCGGAGAGGAATGGGCCTAAGTAAGAAAGAAGGAGGAGTTTTCTCTCACCCTCACCCCCTCCCCCACCTTTTGTTCTGCCACAGGAAGCCCAAAGTCAACAAAGGAAGCCCAGAGTCAAGAATTACATGCGGAGGAGGCTAGTTTAGCATTGTCTGTACGCTTTGTGCGTTGTGAGTCCACAACATTTTGACCACTGTCATGATGAATATTGTTGAAGAGTACAGACAACGCTAAACCACGTTTGATTTGCTAAATGGACTATTTCACTTACTTTTACAACGATATAACACAATCCAAATATTCTTTTAGCTCTGAGATACAAAAACAAGCAATTAATCGATAAATGAAATCAATATTGTTCTAGATATTAGGCTCCTTGATAACTTATGATAATAAAATAAATGGAAACTACCAAGAGTAAACTGTGTCAGTGTTTCATATAATCAATAATAAAATGAGTTGATATTGAAAGTACTTACTTTCTCAAAGCAAAGAAAGATGACACAGACTGTAGAAGTAAACAAGTTAAGGAAAACAACATCAAACACCCTAAAAAACAATTATTTATGGCTGGACATCATGGAATTGAGAAGTATATTTTTTGAAGTATAATGTATTTTTGTTTGTCTCATGAATGTGGTAGCTGTTTTTACCATGCTGTTTCTACTGCTACTGCTTGTCTTCATCTGCGTTTTTGTTTGCTTGATGCTTGTTTGTTTGTTTACTTGCTTGGTTGATTGATTAATGTTTGTTTGCCTGCTTTTTTTTTGTTTACTTGTTTGTTTGTTTACTTGTTTGTTTGTTTGTTTACTTATTTGTTTGTTTGTTTACTTGTTTGTTTGCTATACTGGTTGACAGATTCCTTTGAGGATCAAATAGATATTTGTTCTTACTTAAAAATTCACTGCAGCTTCAAAGGATACATGACAAATGACTAGCAAGACAGCTAATATTACATATCCAAGAACAGTTTTGAGAACTCCTTCAAACTTGGATGACTGAACCTAATAAAGAATAAGTATATAATTGTGAAATCATGATCATCGCCACTGTTGAGCCCCTCATAGGGGACCTTTTTGCATTTTTCCCTTGTTCCCCATAAGTAAAATAACTGTTTCCCAAAAATGTTTTATCTTATGTTCCCATGATCCCAAAAAACTATTGTTTTATCATTGTCCCTGAAAATAATTTGGCAGTAACCCTTGTTCCCCTAAAATAAATGTGCTTGTTCCCTAAAACCCCTGGGAGGGGCTCAATGTTACAGTAAGTGCCATTCATAATCACTATCAGATTGTCATTGTTATATATATTTTGTCAAATAATATGTCAAATAAACTCACTGTTTCTTCCATAGACATCAAGATCACAGCAAACTGTCCAATGTGGAAGGGGCAAAATGCTAAAAAATACAATATTTTTACACATTATAGTCTGTGGAAGCCTTGAATAGTTGACCAAGTCATCATCATCACTATTATTCTTGCAATCATCACCCTAATCATTATTTGAAAATCATCATCATAATTGTTATGATTATCATCACCATCATCTCATTTTACCATCACTGTTATTATCATCACCTATCATAATGATCATCATAATATCATCACCATCATCTTTATCATTATTACCATGATCACTGTTATACAATCATCATGATCATTGTTATCGCCACCATCATGATCATTATCACCATTATTGTCATCACCACCATCATTGTTACCACCACCATCATTGTTACCACCACCATCATTGTTACCACTACCATCATTGTCATCACCACCATCATTGTCATCACCACCATCATTGTTACCACTACCATCATTGTCATCACCACCATCATTGTTACCACCACCATCATTGTTACCACCACCATCATTGTCATCACCACCATCATTGTCATCACCACCATCATTGTTACCACCACCATCATTGTTACCACCACCATCATTGTCATCACCACCATCATTGTTACCACCACCATCATTGTTACTACCACCATCATTGTCATCACCACCATCATTGTCATCACCACCATCATTGTTACCACTACCATCATTGTTACCACCACCATCATTGTCATCACCACCATCATTGTTACCACCACCATCATTGTTACTACCACCATCATTGTCATCACCACCATCATTGTCATCACCACCATCATTGTTACCACCACCATCATTGTTACCACCACCATCATTGTTACTACCACCATCATTGTTACCACCACCATCATTGTCATCACCACCATCATTGTCATCACCACCATCATTGTCATCACCACCATCATTGTTACCACCACCATCATTGTTACCACCACCATCATTGTCATTACCACCATCATTGTTACCACCACCATCATTGTCATCACCACCATCATTGTTACCACCACCATCATTGTTACCACCACCATCATTGTCATCACCACCATCATTGTTACTACCATCATCATTGTTACCACCACCATCATTGTTACCACCACCATCATTGTTACTACCACCATCATTGTTACCACCACCATCATTGTCATCACCACCATCATTGTTACCACCACCATCATTGTTACCACCACCATCATTGTCATCACCACCATCATTGTCATCACCACCATCATTGTCATCACCATCATCATTGTCATCACCACCATCATTGTCATCACCACCATCATTGTTACCACCACCATCATTGTTACCACCACCATCATTGTTATCACCACCATCATTGTCATCACCACCATCATTGTCATCACCACCATCATTGTTACCACCACCATCATTGTCATCACCACCATCATTGTTACAACCACCATCATTGTCATCACCACCATCATTGTTACTACCACCATCATTGTTACCACCACCATCATTGTTACCACCACCATCATTGTCATCACCACCATCATTGTTACAACCACCATCATTGTCATCACCACCATCATTGTTACTACCACCATCATTGTTACCACCACCATCATTGTTACCACCACCATCATTGTTACCACCACCATCATTGTTACTACCACCATCATTGTTACCACCACCATCATTGTTACTACCACCATCATTGTCATCACTACCATCATTGTTACCACCACCATCATTGTCATCACCACCATCATTGTCATCACCACCATCATTGTTACCACCACCATCATTGTTACTACCACCATCATTGTTACCACCACCATCATTGTCATCACCACCATCATTGTTACCACCACCATCATTGTCATCACCACCATCATTGTTACCACCACCATCATTGTCATCACCACCATCATTGTTACCACCACCATCATTGTTACCACCACCATCATTGTTACCACCACCATCATTGTCATCACCACCATCATTGTTACTACCACCATCATTGTCATCACTACCATCATTGTTACCACCACCATCATTGTCATCACCACCATCATTGTCATCACCACCATCATTGTTACCACTACCATCATTGTCACCACCACCATCATTGTTACTACCACCATCATTGTCATCACCACCATCATTGTCATCACCACCATCATTGTTACCACCACCATCATTGTCATCACTACCATCATTGTTACCACTACCATCATTGTCATCACCACCATCATTGTCATCACCACCATCATTGTTACCACCACCATCATTGTTACCACTACCATCATTGTCATCACCACCATCATTGTCATCACCACCATCATTGTTACCACCACCATCATTGTCATCACTACCATCATTGTTACCACTACCATCATTGTTACCACCACCATCATTGTTACCACTACCATCATTGTTACCACCACCATCATTGTCATCACCACCATCATTGTTACCACTACCATCATTGTCATCACCACCATCATTGTTACCACTACCATCATTGTTACCACCACCATCATTGTTACCACTACCATCATTGTTACCACCACCATCATTGTCATCACCACCATCATTGTCATCACCACCATCATTGTCATCACCACCATCATTGTCATCACCACCATCATTGTTACCACTACCATCATTGTCATCACCACCATCATTGTCATCACCACCATCATTGTCATCACCACCATCATTGTCATCACCACCATCATTGTTACCACCACCATCATTGTTACTACCACCATCATTGTCATCACTACCATCATTGTTACCACCACCATCATTGTCATCACCACCATCATTGTTACCACTACCATCATTGTCATCACCACCATCATTGTTACCACTACCATCATTGTTACCACCACCATCATTGTTACCACTACCATCATTGTTACCACCACCATCATTGTCATCACCACCATCATTGTCATCACCACCATCATTGTCATCACCACCATCATTGTCATCA
Source organism: Metridium senile (assembly GCA_949775045.1). NCBI lineage: Eukaryota > Metazoa > Cnidaria > Anthozoa > Actiniaria > Metridiidae > Metridium > Metridium senile. Next base: position 5,163,547 of record OX459100.1, read on the forward strand.
CCACCATCATTGTTACTACCACCATCATTGTCATCACCACCATCATTGTCATCACCACCATCATTGTTACCACCACCATCATTGTCATCACCACCATCATTGTCATCACCACCATCATTGTCATCACCACCATCATTGTTACCACCACCATCATTGTTACCACCACCATCATTGTCATTACCACCATCATTGTTACCACCACCATCATTGTCATCACCACCATCATTGTTACCACCACCATCATTGTTACCACCACCATCATTGTCATCACCACCATCATTGTTACTACCATCATCATTGTTACCACCACCATCATTGTTACCACCACCATCATTGTTACCACCACCATCATTGTCATCACCACCATCATTGTTACCACCACCATCATTGTTACCACCACCATCATTGTCATCACCACCATCATTGTCATCACCACCATCATTGTCATCACCACCATCATTGTCATCACCACCATCATTGTCATCACCACCATCATTGTTACCACCACCATCATTGTTACCACCACCATCATTGTTATCACCACCATCATTGTCATCACCACCATCATTGTTACCACCACCATCATTGTCATCACCACCATCATTGTTACCACCACCATCATTGTTACCACCACCATCATTGTCATCACCACCATCATTGTTACTACCATCATCATTGTTACCACCACCATCATTGTTACCACCACCATCATTGTTACCACCACCATCATTGTCATCACCACCATCATTGTTACCACCACCATCATTGTTACCACCACCATCATTGTCATCACCACCATCATTGTCATCACCACCATCATTGTCATCACCATCATCATTGTCATCACCACCATCATTGTCATCACCACCATCATTGTTACCACCACCATCATTGTTACCACCACCATCATTGTTATCACCACCATCATTGTCATCACCACCATCATTGTCATCACCACCATCATTGTCACCACCACCATCATTGTTACTACCACCATCATTGTCATCACCACCATCATTGTCATCACCACCATCATTGTTACCACCACCATCATTGTCATCACTACCATCATTGTTACCACTACCATCATTGTCATCACCACCATCATTGTCATCACCACCATCATTGTTACCACCACCATCATTGTTACCACTACCATCATTGTCATCACCACCATCATTGTCATCACCACCATCATTGTTACCACCACCATCATTGTCATCACTACCATCATTGTTACCACTACCATCATTGTTACCACCACCATCATTGTTACCACTACCATCATTGTTACCACCACCATCATTGTCATCACCACCATCATTGTTACCACTACCATCATTGTCATCACCACCATCATTGTTACCACTACCATCATTGTTACCACCACCATCATTGTTACCACTACCATCATTGTTACCACCACCATCATTGTCATCACCACCATCATTGTCATCACCACCATCATTGTCATCACCACCATCATTGTCATCACCACCATCATTGTTACCACTACCATCATTGTCATCACCACCATCATTGTCATCACCACCATCATTGTCATCACCACCATCATTGTCATCACCACCATCATTGTTACCACCACCATCATTGTCATCACTACCATCATTGTTACCACCACCATCATTGTCATCACCACCATCATTGTTACCACTACCATCATTGTCATCACCACCATCATTGTTACCACTACCATCATTGTTACCACCACCATCATTGTTACCACTACCATCATTGTTACCACCACCATCATTGTCATCACCACCATCATTGTTACCACTACCATCATTGTCATCACCACCATCATTGTCATCACCACCATCATTGTCATCACCACCATCATTGTCATCACCACCATCATTGTTACCACCACCATCATTGTTACTACCACCATCATTGTCATCACTACCATCATTGTTACCACCACCATCATTGTCATCACCACCATCATTGTCATCACCACCATCATTGTTACCACCACCATCATTGTTACTACCACCATCATTGTCATCACCACCATCATTGTCATCACCACCATCATTGTTACCACTACCATCATTGTCACCACCACCATCATTGTTACTACCACCATCATTGTCATCACCACCATCATTGTCATCACCACCATCATTGTTACCACCACCATCATTGTCATCACTACCATCATTGTTACCACCACCATCATTGTCATCACTACCATCATTGTTACCACCACCATCATTGTCATCACCACCATCATTGTTACTACCACCATCATTGTCATCACCACCATCATTGTCATCACTACCATCATTGTCATCACTACCATCATTGTTACCACCACCATCATTGTCATCACCACCATCATTGTCATCACCACCATCATTGTTACCACCACCATCATTGTTACTACCACCATCATTGTCATCACCACCATCATTGTTACCACCACCATCATTGTTACTACCACCATCATTGTCATCACCACCATCATTGTCATCACCACCATCATTGTTACCACCACCATCATTGTCATCACCACCATCATTGTTACCACCACCATCATTGTCATCACCACCATCATTGTTACCACCACCATCATTGTCATCACCACCATCATTGTTACCACCACCATCATTGTTACCACCACCATCATTGTTACCACCACCATCATTGTTACCACCACCATCATTGTCATCACCACCATCATTGTTACTACCACCATCATTGTCATCACAACCATCATTGTTACCACCACCATCATTGTCATCACCACCATCATTGTCATCACCACCATCATTGTCATCACCACCATCATTGTCATCACCACCATCATTGTTACTACCACCATCATTGTCATCACCACCATCATTGTCATCACCACCATCATTGTTACCACCACCATCATTGTTACCACCACCATCATTGTTACTACCACCATCATTGTTACCACCACCATCATTGTCATCACCACCATCATTGTCATCACCACCATCATTGTCATCACCACCATCATTGTTACCACCACCATCATTGTTACCACCACCATCATTGTCATTACCACCATCATTGTTACCACCACCATCATTGTCATCACCACCATCATTGTTACCACCACCATCATTGTTACCACCACCATCATTGTCATCACCACCATCATTGTTACTACCATCATCATTGTTACCACCACCATCATTGTTACCACCACCATCATTGTTACCACCACCATCATTGTCATCACCACCATCATTGTTACCACCACCATCATTGTTACCACCACCATCATTGTCATCACTACCATCATTGTTACCACCACCATCATTGTCATCACCACCATCATTGTTACCACTACCATCATTGTCATCACCACCATCATTGTTACCACTACCATCATTGTTACCACCACCATCATTGTTACCACTACCATCATTGTTACCACCACCATCATTGTCATCACCACCATCATTGTTACCACTACCATCATTGTCATCACCACCATCATTGTCATCACCACCATCATTGTCATCACCACCATCATTGTCATCACCACCATCATTGTTACCACCACCATCATTGTTACTACCACCATCATTGTCATCACTACCATCATTGTTACCACCACCATCATTGTCATCACCACCATCATTGTCATCACCACCATCATTGTTACCACCACCATCATTGTTACTACCACCATCATTGTCATCACCACCATCATTGTCATCACCACCATCATTGTTACCACTACCATCATTGTCACCACCACCATCATTGTTACTACCACCATCATTGTCATCACCACCATCATTGTCATCACCACCATCATTGTTACCACCACCATCATTGTCATCACTACCATCATTGTTACCACCACCATCATTGTCATCACTACCATCATTGTTACCACCACCATCATTGTCATCACCACCATCATTGTTACTACCACCATCATTGTCATCACCACCATCATTGTCATCACTACCATCATTGTCATCACTACCATCATTGTTACCACCACCATCATTGTCATCACCACCATCATTGTCATCACCACCATCATTGTTACCACCACCATCATTGTTACTACCACCATCATTGTCATGACCACCATCATTGTCATCACCACCATCATTGTTACCACCACCATCATTGTTACTACCACCATCATTGTCATCACCACCATCATTGTCATCACCACCATCATTGTTACCACCACCATCATTGTCATCACCACCATCATTGTTACCACCACCATCATTGTCATCACCACCATCATTGTTACCACCACCATCATTGTCATCACCACCATCATTGTTACCACCACCATCATTGTTACCACCACCATCATTGTTACCACCACCATCATTGTCATCACCACCATCATTGTTACTACCACCATCATTGTCATCACAACCATCATTGTTACCACCACCATCATTGTCATCACCACCATCATTGTCATCACCACCATCATTGTCATCACCACCATCATTGTCATCACCACCATCATTGTTACTACCACCATCATTGTCATCACCACCATCATTGTCATCACCACCATCATTGTTACCACCACCATCATTGTTACCACCACCATCATTGTTACTACCACCATCATTGTTACCACCACCATCATTGTCATCACCACCATCATTGTCATCACCACCATCATTGTCATCACCACCATCATTGTTACCACCACCATCATTGTTACCACCACCATCATTGTCATTACCACCATCATTGTTACCACCACCATCATTGTCATCACCACCATCATTGTTACCACCACCATCATTGTTACCACCACCATCATTGTCATCACCACCATCATTGTTACTACCATCATCATTGTTACCACCACCATCATTGTTACCACCACCATCATTGTTACCACCACCATCATTGTCATCACCACCATCATTGTTACCACCACCATCATTGTTACCACCACCATCATTGTCATCACCACCATCATTGTCATCACCACCATCATTGTCATCACCACCATCATTGTCATCACCACCATCATTGTCATCACCACCATCATTGTTACCACCACCATCATTGTTACCACCACCATCATTGTCATCACCACCATCATTGTCATCACCACCATCATTGTCATCACCACCATCATTGTTACCACCACCATCATTGTCATCACCACCATCATTGTTACAACCACCATCATTGTCATCACCACCATCATTGTTACTACCACCATCATTGTTACCACCACCATCATTGTTACCACCACCATCATTGTCATCACCACCATCATTGTTACAACCACCATCATTGTCATCACCACCATCATTGTTACTACCACCATCATTGTTACCACCACCATCATTGTTACCACCACCATCATTGTTACCACCACCATCATTGTTACTACCACCATCATTGTTACCACCACCATCATTGTTACCACCACCATCATTGTTACTACCACCATCATTGTTACCACCACCATCATTGTCATCACCACCATCATTGTTACCACCACCATCATTGTCATCACCACCATCATTGTTACCACCACCATCATTGTCATCACCACCATCATTGTTACCACCACCATCATTGTTACCACCACCATCATTGTTACCACCACCATCATTGTCATCACCACCATCATTGTTACTACCACCATCATTGTCATCACTACCATCATTGTTACCACCACCATCATTGTCATCACCACCATCATTGTCATCACCACCATCATTGTTACCACTACCATCATTGTCACCACCACCATCATTGTTACCACTACCATCATTGTCACCACCACCATCATTGTTACTACCACCATCATTGTCATCACCACCATCATTGTCATCACCACCATCATTGTTACCACCACCATCATTGTCATCACTACCATCATTGTTACCACTACCATCATTGTCATCACCACCATCATTGTCATCACCACCATCATTGTTACCACCACCATCATTGTTACCACTACCATCATTGTCATCACCACCATCATTGTCATCACCACCATCATTGTTACCACCACCATCATTGTCATCACTACCATCATTGTTACCACTACCATCATTGTTACCACCACCATCATTGTTACCACTACCATCATTGTTACCACCACCATCATTGTCATCACCACCATCATTGTTACCACTACCATCATTGTCATCACCACCATCATTGTTACCACTACCATCATTGTTACCACCACCATCATTGTTACCACTACCATCATTGTTACCACCACCATCATTGTCATCACCACCATCATTGTCATCACCACCATCATTGTCATCACCACCATCATTGTTACCACTACCATCATTGTCATCACCACCATCATTGTCATCACCACCATCATTGTCATCACCACCATCATTGTCATCACCACCATCATTGTTACCACCACCATCATTGTCATCACTACCATCATTGTTACCACCACCATCATTGTCATCACCACCATCATTGTTACCACTACCATCATTGTCATCACCACCATCATTGTTACCACTACCATCATTGTCACCACCACCATCATTGTTACTACCACCATCATTGTCATCACCACCATCATTGTCATCACCACCATCATTGTTACCACCACCATCATTGTCATCACTACCATCATTGTTACCACTACCATCATTGTCATCACCACCATCATTGTCATCACCACCATCATTGTTACCACCACCATCATTGTTACCACTACCATCATTGTCATCACCACCATCATTGTCATCACCACCATCATTGTTACCACCACCATCATTGTCATCACTACCATCATTGTTACCACTACCATCATTGTTACCACCACCATCATTGTTACCACTACCATCATTGTTACCACCACCATCATTGTCATCACCACCATCATTGTTACCACTACCATCATTGTCATCACCACCATCATTGTTACCACTACCATCATTGTTACCACCACCATCATTGTTACCACTACCATCATTGTTACCACCACCATCATTGTCATCACCACCATCATTGTCATCACCACCATCATTGTCATCACCACCATCATTGTCATCACCACCATCATTGTTACCACTACCATCATTGTCATCACCACCATCATTGTCATCACCACCATCATTGTCATCACCACCATCATTGTCATCACCACCATCATTGTTACCACCACCATCATTGTTACTACCACCATCATTGTCATCACTACCATCATTGTTACCACCACCATCATTGTCATCACCACCATCATTGTTACCACTACCATCATTGTCATCACCACCATCATTGTTACCACTACCATCATTGTTACCACCACCATCATTGTTACCACTACCATCATTGTTACCACCACCATCATTGTCATCACCACCATCATTGTCATCACCACCATCATTGTCATCACCACCATCATTGTCATCACCACCATCATTGTTACTACCACCATCATTGTCATCACCACCATCATTGTCATCACCACCATCATTGTTACCACCACCATCATTGTCATCACCACCATCATTGTCATCACCACCATCATTGTCATCACCACCATCATTGTTACCACCACCATCATTGTTACCACCACCATCATTGTCATTACCACCATCATTGTTACCACCACCATCATTGTCATCACCACCATCATTGTTACCACCACCATCATTGTTACCACCACCATCATTGTCATCACCACCATCATTGTTACTACCATCATCATTGTTACCACCACCATCATTGTTACCACCACCATCATTGTTACCACCACCATCATTGTCATCACCACCATCATTGTTACCACCACCATCATTGTTACCACCACCATCATTGTCATCACCACCATCATTGTCATCACCACCATCATTGTCATCACCACCATCATTGTCATCACCACCATCATTGTCATCACCACCATCATTGTTACCACCACCATCATTGTTACCACCACCATCATTGTTATCACCACCATCATTGTCATCACCACCATCATTGTTACCACCACCATCATTGTCATCACCACCATCATTGTTACCACCACCATCATTGTTACCACCACCATCATTGTCATCACCACCATCATTGTTACTACCATCATCATTGTTACCACCACCATCATTGTTACCACCACCATCATTGTTACCACCACCATCATTGTCATCACCACCATCATTGTTACCACCACCATCATTGTTACCACCACCATCATTGTCATCACCACCATCATTGTCATCACCACCATCATTGTCATCACCATCATCATTGTCATCACCACCATCATTGTCATCACCACCATCATTGTTACCACCACCATCATTGTTACCACCACCATCATTGTTATCACCACCATCATTGTCATCACCACCATCATTGTCATCACCACCATCATTGTCACCACCACCATCATTGTTACTACCACCATCATTGTCATCACCACCATCATTGTCATCACCACCATCATTGTTACCACCACCATCATTGTCATCACTACCATCATTGTTACCACTACCATCATTGTCATCACCACCATCATTGTCATCACCACCATCATTGTTACCACCACCATCATTGTTACCACTACCATCATTGTCATCACCACCATCATTGTCATCACCACCATCATTGTTACCACCACCATCATTGTCATCACTACCATCATTGTTACCACTACCATCATTGTTACCACCACCATCATTGTTACCACTACCATCATTGTTACCACCACCATCATTGTCATCACCACCATCATTGTTACCACTACCATCATTGTCATCACCACCATCATTGTTACCACTACCATCATTGTTACCACCACCATCATTGTTACCACTACCATCATTGTTACCACCACCATCATTGTCATCACCACCATCATTGTCATCACCACCATCATTGTCATCACCACCATCATTGTCATCACCACCATCATTGTTACCACTACCATCATTGTCATCACCACCATCATTGTCATCACCACCATCATTGTCATCACCACCATCATTGTCATCACCACCATCATTGTTACCACCACCATCATTGTCATCACTACCATCATTGTTACCACCACCATCATTGTCATCACCACCATCATTGTTACCACTACCATCATTGTCATCACCACCATCATTGTTACCACTACCATCATTGTTACCACCACCATCATTGTTACCACTACCATCATTGTTACCACCACCATCATTGTCATCACCACCATCATTGTTACCACTACCATCATTGTCATCACCACCATCATTGTCATCACCACCATCATTGTCATCACCACCATCATTGTCATCACCACCATCATTGTTACCACCACCATCATTGTTACTACCACCATCATTGTCATCACTACCATCATTGTTACCACCACCATCATTGTCATCACCACCATCATTGTCATCACCACCATCATTGTTACCACCACCATCATTGTTACTACCACCATCATTGTCATCACCACCATCATTGTCATCACCACCATCATTGTTACCACTACCATCATTGTCACCACCACCATCATTGTTACTACCACCATCATTGTCATCACCACCATCATTGTCATCACCACCATCATTGTTACCACCACCATCATTGTCATCACTACCATCATTGTTACCACCACCATCATTGTCATCACTACCATCATTGTTACCACCACCATCATTGTCATCACCACCATCATTGTTACTACCACCATCATTGTCATCACCACCATCATTGTCATCACTACCATCATTGTCATCACTACCATCATTGTTACCACCACCATCATTGTCATCACCACCATCATTGTCATCACCACCATCATTGTTACCACCACCATCATTGTTACTACCACCATCATTGTCATCACCACCATCATTGTCATCACCACCATCATTGTTACCACCACCATCATTGTTACTACCACCATCATTGTCATCACCACCATCATTGTCATCACCACCATCATTGTTACCACCACCATCATTGTCATCACCACCATCATTGTTACCACCACCATCATTGTCATCACCACCATCATTGTTACCACCACCATCATTGTCATCACCACCATCATTGTTACCACCACCATCATTGTTACCACCACCATCATTGTTACCACCACCATCATTGTTACCACCACCATCATTGTCATCACCACCATCATTGTTACTACCACCATCATTGTCATCACAACCATCATTGTTACCACCACCATCATTGTCATCACCACCATCATTGTCATCACCACCATCATTGTCATCACCACCATCATTGTCATCACCACCATCATTGTTACTACCACCATCATTGTCATCACCACCATCATTGTCATCACCACCATCATTGTTACCACCACCATCATTGTTACCACCACCATCATTGTTACTACCACCATCATTGTTACCACCACCATCATTGTCATCACCACCATCATTGTCATCACCACCATCATTGTCATCACCACCATCATTGTTACCACCACCATCATTGTTACCACCACCATCATTGTCATTACCACCATCATTGTTACCACCACCATCATTGTCATCACCACCATCATTGTTACCACCACCATCATTGTTACCACCACCATCATTGTCATCACCACCATCATTGTTACTACCATCATCATTGTTACCACCACCATCATTGTTACCACCACCATCATTGTTACCACCACCATCATTGTCATCACCACCATCATTGTTACCACCACCATCATTGTTACCACCACCATCATTGTCATCACTACCATCATTGTTACCACCACCATCATTGTCATCACCACCATCATTGTTACCACTACCATCATTGTCATCACCACCATCATTGTTACCACTACCATCATTGTTACCACCACCATCATTGTTACCACTACCATCATTGTTACCACCACCATCATTGTCATCACCACCATCATTGTTACCACTACCATCATTGTCATCACCACCATCATTGTCATCACCACCATCATTGTCATCACCACCATCATTGTCATCACCACCATCATTGTTACCACCACCATCATTGTTACTACCACCATCATTGTCATCACTACCATCATTGTTACCACCACCATCATTGTCATCACCACCATCATTGTCATCACCACCATCATTGTTACCACCACCATCATTGTTACTACCACCATCATTGTCATCACCACCATCATTGTCATCACCACCATCATTGTTACCACTACCATCATTGTCACCACCACCATCATTGTTACTACCACCATCATTGTCATCACCACCATCATTGTCATCACCACCATCATTGTTACCACCACCATCATTGTCATCACTACCATCATTGTTACCACCACCATCATTGTCATCACTACCATCATTGTTACCACCACCATCATTGTCATCACCACCATCATTGTTACTACCACCATCATTGTCATCACCACCATCATTGTCATCACTACCATCATTGTCATCACTACCATCATTGTTACCACCACCATCATTGTCATCACCACCATCATTGTCATCACCACCATCATTGTTACCACCACCATCATTGTTACTACCACCATCATTGTCATGACCACCATCATTGTCATCACCACCATCATTGTTACCACCACCATCATTGTTACTACCACCATCATTGTCATCACCACCATCATTGTCATCACCACCATCATTGTTACCACCACCATCATTGTCATCACCACCATCATTGTTACCACCACCATCATTGTCATCACCACCATCATTGTTACCACCACCATCATTGTCATCACCACCATCATTGTTACCACCACCATCATTGTTACCACCACCATCATTGTTACCACCACCATCATTGTCATCACCACCATCATTGTTACTACCACCATCATTGTCATCACAACCATCATTGTTACCACCACCATCATTGTCATCACCACCATCATTGTCATCACCACCATCATTGTCATCACCACCATCATTGTCATCACCACCATCATTGTTACTACCACCATCATTGTCATCACCACCATCATTGTCATCACCACCATCATTGTTACCACCACCATCATTGTTACCACCACCATCATTGTTACTACCACCATCATTGTTACCACCACCATCATTGTCATCACCACCATCATTGTCATCACCACCATCATTGTCATCACCACCATCATTGTTACCACCACCATCATTGTTACCACCACCATCATTGTCATTACCACCATCATTGTTACCACCACCATCATTGTCATCACCACCATCATTGTTACCACCACCATCATTGTTACCACCACCATCATTGTCATCACCACCATCATTGTTACTACCATCATCATTGTTACCACCACCATCATTGTTACCACCACCATCATTGTTACCACCACCATCATTGTCATCACCACCATCATTGTTACCACCACCATCATTGTTACCACCACCATCATTGTCATCACCACCATCATTGTCATCACCACCATCATTGTCATCACCACCATCATTGTCATCACCACCATCATTGTCATCACCACCATCATTGTTACCACCACCATCATTGTTACCACCACCATCATTGTCATCACCACCATCATTGTCATCACCACCATCATTGTCATCACCACCATCATTGTTACCACCACCATCATTGTCATCACCACCATCATTGTTACAACCACCATCATTGTCATCACCACCATCATTGTTACTACCACCATCATTGTTACCACCACCATCATTGTTACCACCACCATCATTGTCATCACCACCATCATTGTTACAACCACCATCATTGTCATCACCACCATCATTGTTACTACCACCATCATTGTTACCACCACCATCATTGTTACCACCACCATCATTGTTACCACCACCATCATTGTTACTACCACCATCATTGTTACCACCACCATCATTGTTACCACCACCATCATTGTTACTACCACCATCATTGTTACCACCACCATCATTGTCATCACCACCATCATTGTTACCACCACCATCATTGTCATCACCACCATCATTGTTACCACCACCATCATTGTCATCACCACCATCATTGTTACCACCACCATCATTGTTACCACCACCATCATTGTTACCACCACCATCATTGTCATCACCACCATCATTGTTACTACCACCATCATTGTCATCACTACCATCATTGTTACCACCACCATCATTGTCATCACCACCATCATTGTCATCACCACCATCATTGTTACCACTACCATCATTGTCACCACCACCATCATTGTTACCACTACCATCATTGTCACCACCACCATCATTGTTACTACCACCATCATTGTCATCACCACCATCATTGTCATCACCACCATCATTGTTACCACCACCATCATTGTCATCACTACCATCATTGTTACCACTACCATCATTGTCATCACCACCATCATTGTCATCACCACCATCATTGTTACCACCACCATCATTGTTACCACTACCATCATTGTCATCACCACCATCATTGTCATCACCACCATCATTGTTACCACCACCATCATTGTCATCACTACCATCATTGTTACCACTACCATCATTGTTACCACCACCATCATTGTTACCACTACCATCATTGTTACCACCACCATCATTGTCATCACCACCATCATTGTTACCACTACCATCATTGTCATCACCACCATCATTGTTACCACTACCATCATTGTTACCACCACCATCATTGTTACCACTACCATCATTGTTACCACCACCATCATTGTCATCACCACCATCATTGTCATCACCACCATCATTGTCATCACCACCATCATTGTTACCACTACCATCATTGTCATCACCACCATCATTGTCATCACCACCATCATTGTCATCACCACCATCATTGTCATCACCACCATCATTGTTACCACCACCATCATTGTCATCACTACCATCATTGTTACCACCACCATCATTGTCATCACCACCATCATTGTTACCACTACCATCATTGTCATCACCACCATCATTGTTACCACTACCATCATTGTTACCACCACCATCATTGTTACCACTACCATCATTGTTACCACCACCATCATTGTTACTACCACCATCATTGTCATCACTACCATCATTGTTACCACCACCATCATTGTCATCACCACCATCATTGTCATCACCACCATCATTGTTACCACCACCATCATTGTTACTACCACCATCATTGTTACCACCACCATCATTGTCATCACCACCATCATTGTTACCACCACCATCATTGTCATCACCACCATCATTGTTACCACCACCATCATTGTCATCACCACCATCATTGTTACCACCACCATCATTGTTACCACCACCATCATTGTTACCACCACCATCATTGTCATCACCACCATCATTGTTACTACCACCATCATTGTCATCACTACCATCATTGTTACCACCACCATCATTGTCATCACCACCATCATTGTCATCACCACCATCATTGTTACCACTACCATCATTGTCACCACCACCATCATTGTTACCACTACCATCATTGTCACCACCACCATCATTGTTACTACCACCATCATTGTCATCACCACCATCATTGTCATCACCACCCTCATTGTTACCACCACCATCATTGTCATCACTACCATCATTGTTACCACTACCATCATTGTCATCACCACCATCATTGTCATCACCACCATCATTGTTACCACCACCATCATTGTTACCACTACCATCATTGTCATCACCACCATCATTGTCATCACCACCATCATTGTTACCACCACCATCATTGTCATCACTACCATCATTGTTACCACTACCATCATTGTTACCACCACCATCATTGTTACCACTACCATCATTGTTACCACCACCATCATTGTCATCACCACCATCATTGTTACCACTACCATCATTGTCATCACCACCATCATTGTTACCACTACCATCATTGTTACCACCACCATCATTGTTACCACTACCATCATTGTTACCACCACCATCATTGTCATCACCACCATCATTGTCATCACCACCATCATTGTCATCACCACCATCATTGTTACCACTACCATCATTGTCATCACCACCATCATTGTCATCACCACCATCATTGTCATCACCACCATCATTGTCATCACCACCATCATTGTTACCACCACCATCATTGTCATCACTACCATCATTGTTACCACCACCATCATTGTCATCACCACCATCATTGTTACCACTACCATCATTGTCATCACCACCATCATTGTTACCACTACCATCATTGTTACCACCACCATCATTGTTACCACTACCATCATTGTTACCACCACCATCATTGTCATCACCACCATCATTGTTACCACTACCATCATTGTCATCACCACCATCATTGTCATCACCACCATCATTGTCATCACCACCATCATTGTCATCACCACCATCATTGTTACCACCACCATCATTGTTACTACCACCATCATTGTCATCACTACCATCATTGTTACCACCACCATCATTGTCATCACCACCATCATTGTCATCACCACCATCATTGTTACCACCACCATCATTGTTACTACCACCATCATTGTCATCACCACCATCATTGTCATCACCACCATCATTGTTACCACTACCATCATTGTCACCACCACCATCATTGTTACTACCACCATCATTGTCATCACCACCATCATTGTCATCACCACCATCATTGTTACCACCACCATCATTGTCATCACTACCATCATTGTTACCACCACCATCATTGTCATCACTACCATCATTGTTACCACCACCATCATTGTCATCACCACCATCATTGTTACTACCACCATCATTGTCATCACCACCATCATTGTCATCACTACCATCATTGTCATCACTACCATCATTGTTACCACCACCATCATTGTCATCACCACCATCATTGTCATCACCACCATCATTGTCATCACCACCATCATTGTTACCACCACCATCATTGTTACTACCACCATCATTGTCATCACTACCATCATTGTTACCACCACCATCATTGTCATCACCACCATCATTGTCATCACCACCATCATTGTTACCACCACCATCATTGTTACTATCACCATCATTGTCATCACCACCATCATTGTCATCACCACCATCATTGTTACCACTACCATCATTGTCACCACCACCATCATTGTTACTACCACCATCATTGTCATCACCACCATCATTGTCATCACCACCATCATTGTTACCACCACCATCATTGTCATCACTACCATCATTGTTACCACCACCATCATTGTCATCACTACCATCATTGTTACCACCACCATCATTGTCATCACCACCATCATTGTTACTACCACCATCATTGTCATCACCACCATCATTGTCATCACTACCATCATTGTCATCACTACCATCATTGTTACCACCACCATCATTGTCATCACCACCATCATTGTCATCACCACCATCATTGTCATCACCACCATCATTGTTACCACCACCATCATTGTTACTACCACCATCATTGTCATCACCACCATCATTGTCATCACCACCATCATTGTCATCACCACCATCATTGTCATCACCACCATCATTGTCATCACCACCATCATTGTCATCACCACCATCATTGTCACCACCACCATCATTGTTACTACCACCATCATTGTTATCACCACCATCATTGTCATCACCACCATCATTGTTACCACTACCATCATTGTCACCACCACCATCATTGTTACTACCACCATCATTGTTACTACCACCATCATTGTCATCACTACCATCATTGTTACTACCACCATCATTGTCATCACCACCATCATTGTTACCACTACCATCATTGTCATCACCACCATCATTGTCACCACCACCATCATTGTTACCACCACCATCATTGTTACTACCACCATCATTGTCATCACTACCATCATTGTTACCACCACCATCATTGTCATCACCACCATCATTGTCATCACCACCATCATTGTTACCACCACCATCATTGTTACTACCACCATCATTGTTACCACCACCATCATTGTCATCACCACCATCATTGTTACCACCACCATCATTGTCATCACCACCATCATTGTTACCACCACCATCATTGTCATCACCACCATCATTGTTACCACCACCATCATTGTTACCACCACCATCATTGTTACCACCACCATCATTGTCATCACCACCATCATTGTTACTACCACCATCATTGTCATCACTACCATCATTGTTACCACCACCATCATTGTCATCACCACCATCATTGTCATCACCACCATCATTGTTACCACTACCATCATTGTTACTACCACCATCATTGTCATCACCACCATCATTGTCATCACCACCATCATTGTTACCACCACCATCATTGTCATCACTACCATCATTGTTACCACTACCATCATTGTCATCACCACCATCATTGTCATCACCACCATCATTGTTACCACCACCATCATTGTTACCACTACCATCATTGTCATCACCACCATCATTGTCATCACCACCATCATTGTTACCACCACCATCATTGTCATCACTACCATCATTGTTACCACTACCATCATTGTTACCACCACCATCATTGTTACCACTACCATCATTGTTACCACCACCATCATTGTCATCACCACCATCATTGTTACCACTACCATCATTGTCATCACCACCATCATTGTTACCACTACCATCATTGTTACCACCACCATCATTGTTACCACTACCATCATTGTTACCACCACCATCATTGTCATCACCACCATCATTGTCATCACCACCATCATTGTCATCACCACCATCATTGTTACCACTACCATCATTGTCATCACCACCATCATTGTCATCACCACCATCATTGTCATCACCACCATCATTGTCATCACCACCATCATTGTTACCACCACCATCATTGTCATCACTACCATCATTGTTACCACCACCATCATTGTCATCACCACCATCATTGTTACCACTACCATCATTGTCATCACCACCATCATTGTTACCACTACCATCATTGTTACCACCACCATCATTGTTACCACTACCATCATTGTTACCACCACCATCATTGTCATCACCACCATCATTGTTACCACTACCATCATTGTCATCACCACCATCATTGTCATCACCACCATCATTGTCATCACCACCATCATTGTCATCACCACCATCATTGTTACCACCACCATCATTGTTACTACCACCATCATTGTCATCACTACCATCATTGTTACCACCACCATCATTGTCATCACCACCATCATTGTCATCACCACCATCATTGTTACCACCACCATCATTGTTACTATCACCATCATTGTCATCACCACCATCATTGTCATCACCACCATCATTGTTACCACTACCATCATTGTCACCACCACCATCATTGTTACTACCACCATCATTGTCATCACCACCATCATTGTCATCACCACCATCATTGTTACCACCACCATCATTGTCATCACTACCATCATTGTTACCACCACCATCATTGTCATCACTACCATCATTGTTACCACCACCATCATTGTCATCACCACCATCATTGTTACTACCACCATCATTGTCACCACCACCATCATTGTCATCACTACCATCATTGTTACCACTACCATCATTGTCATCACCACCATCATTGTTACTACCACCATCATTGTCATCACCACCATCATTGTTACCACCACCATCATTGTTACTACCACCATCATTGTTACCACCACCATCATTGTAATCACCACCATCATTGTTACCACTACCATCATTGTCATCACCACCATCATTGTTACCACTACCATCATTGTTACCACCACCATCATTGTTACCACCACCATCATTGTCATCACCACCATCATTGTCATCACCACCATCATTGTTACCACTACCATCATTGTCATCACCACCATCATTGTCATCACCACCATCATTGTCATCACCACCATCATTGTCATCACCACCATCATTGTTACCACCACCATCATTGTTACCACTACCATCATTGTCATCACCACCATCATTGTCATCACCACCATCATTGTCATCACCACCATCATTGTCATCACCACCATCATTGTTACCACTACCATCATTGTCACCACCACCATCATTGTTACTACCACCATCATTGTTATCACCACCATCATTGTCATCACCACCATCATTGTTACCACTACCATCATTGTCACCACCACCATCATTGTTACTACCACCATCATTGTTACTACCACCATCATTGTCATCACTACCATCATTGTTACTACCACCATCATTGTCATCACCACCATCATTGTTACCACTACCATCATTGTCATCACCACCATCATTGTCACCACCACCATCATTGTTACCACCACCATCATTGTTACTACCACCATCATTGTCATCACCACCATCATTGTTACTACCACCATCATTGTTACCACCACCATCATTGTTACTACCACCATCATTGTCATCACCACCATCATTGTTACTACCACCATCATTGTCATCACCACCATCATTGTCATCACTACCATCATTGTCATCACTACCATCATTGTTACCACCACCATCATTGTCATCACCACCATCATTGTCATCACCACCATCATTGTTACCACCACCATCATTGTTACTACCACCATCATTGTCATCACCACCATCATTGTCATCACCACCATCATTGTTACCACCACCATCATTGTTACTACCACCATCATTGTCATCACCACCATCATTGTCATCACCACCATCATTGTTACCACCACCATCAATGTCATCACTACCATCATTGTTACCACTACCATCATTGTCATCACCACCATCATTGTTACTACCACCATCATTGTCATCACCACCATCATTGTTACCACCACCATCATTGTTACTACCACCATCATTGTTACCACCACCATCATTGTCATCACCACCATCATTGTTACCACTACCATCATTGTCATCACCACCATCATTGTTACCACTACCATCATTGTTACCACCACCATCATTGTTACCACCACCATCATTGTCATCACCACCATCATTGTCATCACCACCATCATTGTTACCACTACCATCATTGTCATCACCACCATCATTGTCATCACCACCATCATTGTCATCACCACCATCATTGTCATCACCACCATCATTGTTACCACCACCATCATTGTTACCACTACCATCATTGTCATCACCACCATCATTGTCATCACCACCATCATTGTCATCACCACCATCATTGTCATCACCACCATCATTGTTACCACTACCATCATTGTCACCACCACCATCATTGTTACTACCACCATCATTGTTATCACCACCATCATTGTCATCACCACCATCATTGTTACCACTACCATCATTGTCACCACCACCATCATTGTTACTACCACCATCATTGTTACTACCACCATCATTGTCATCACTACCATCATTGTTACTACCACCATCATTGTCATCACCACCATCATTGTTACCACTACCATCATTGTCATCACCACCATCATTGTCACCACCACCATCATTGTTACCACCACCATCATTGTTACTACCACCATCATTGTCATCACCACCATCATTGTTACTACCACCATCATTGTTACCACCACCATCATTGTTACTACCACCATCATTGTCATCACCACCATCATTGTTACTACCACCATCATTGTTACCACCACCATCATTGTTATCACCACCATCATTGTTACCACCACCATCATTGTTACCACTACCATCATTGTTATCACCACCATCATTGTTATCACCACCATCATTGTTACCACCACCATCATTGTCATCACCACCATCATTGTTACCACTACCATCATTGTCACCACCACCATCATTGTCATCACCACCATCATTGTCATCACCACCATCATTGTCATCACCACCATCATTGTTACCACCACCATCATTGTCATCACTACCATCATTGTTACCACCACCATCATTGTCATCACTACCATCATTGTTACCACCACCATCATTGTCATCACCACCATCATTGTTACTACCACCATCATTGTCATCACTACCATCATTGTTACTACCACCATCATTGTCATCACCACCATCATTGTTACCACTACCATCATTGTCATCACCACCATCATTGTCACCACCACCATCATTGTTACCACCACCATCATTGTTACTACCACCATCATTGTCATCACCACCATCATTGTTACTACCACCATCATTGTTACCACCACCATCATTGTTACTACCACCATCATTGTCATCACCACCATCATTGTTACTACCACCATCATTGTCATCACCACCATCATTGTCATCACTACCATCATTGTCATCACTACCATCATTGTTACCACCACCATCATTGTCATCACCACCATCATTGTCATCACCACCATCATTGTTACCACCACCATCATTGTTACTACCACCATCATTGTCATCACCACCATCATTGTCATCACCACCATCATTGTTACCACCACCATCATTGTTACTACCACCATCATTGTCATCACCACCATCATTGTCATCACCACCATCATTGTTACCACCACCATCATTGTCATCACTACCATCATTGTTACCACTACCATCATTGTCATCACCACCATCATTGTTACTACCACCATCATTGTCATCACCACCATCATTGTTACCACCACCATCATTGTTACTACCACCATCATTGTTACCACCACCATCATTGTCATCACCACCATCATTGTTACCACTACCATCATTGTCATCACCACCATCATTGTTACCACTACCATCATTGTTACCACCACCATCATTGTTACCACCACCATCATTGTCATCACCACCATCATTGTCATCACCACCATCGTTGTTACCACTACCATCATTGTCATCACCACCATCATTGTCATCACCACCATCATTGTCATCACCACCATCATTGTCATCACCACCATCATTGTTACCACCACCATCATTGTTACCACTACCATCATTGTCATCACCACCATCATTGTCATCACCACCATCATTGTCATCACCACCATCATTGTCATCACCACCATCATTGTTACCACTACCATCATTGTCACCACCACCATCATTGTTACTACCACCATCATTGTTATCACCACCATCATTGTCATCACCACCATCATTGTTACCACTACCATCATTGTCACCACCACCATCATTGTTACTACCACCATCATTGTTACTACCACCATCATTGTCATCACTACCATCATTGTTACTACCACCATCATTGTCATCACCACCATCATTGTTACCACTACCATCATTGTCATCACCACCATCATTGTCACCACCACCATCATTGTTACCACCACCATCATTGTTACTACCACCATCATTGTCATCACCACCATCATTGTTACTACCACCATCATTGTTACCACCACCATCATTGTTACTACCACCATCATTGTCATCACCACCATCATTGTTACTACCACCATCATTGTTACCACCACCATCATTGTTATCACCACCATCATTGTTACCACCACCATCATTGTTACCACTACCATCATTGTTATCACCACCATCATTGTTATCACCACCATCATTGTTACCACCACCATCATTGTCATCACCACCATCATTGTTACCACTACCATCATTGTCACCACCACCATCATTGTCATCACCACCATCATTGTCATCACCACCATCATTGTCATCACCACCATCATTGTTACCACCACCATCATTGTCATCACTACCATCATTGTTACCACCACCATCATTGTCATCACTACCATCATTGTTACCACCACCATCATTGTCATCACCACCATCATTGTTACTACCACCATCATTGTCATCACCACCATCATTGTTACTACCACCATCATTGTCATCACTACCATCATTGTTACTACCACCATCATTGTCATCACTACCATCATTGTTACCACCACCATCATTGTCATCACCACCATCATTGTCATCACCACCATCATTGTTACCACCACCATCATTGTTACTACCACCATCATTGTCATCACTACCATCATTGTCATCACCACCATCATTGTTACCACCACCATCATTGTTACTACCACCATCATTGTCATCACCACCATCATTGTCATCACCACCATCATTGTTACCACCACCATCATTGTCATCACTACCATCATTGTTACCACTACCATCATTGTCATCACCACCATCATTGTTACTACCACCATCATTGTCATCACCACCATCATTGTTACCACCACCATCATTGTTACTACCACCATCATTGTCATCACCACCATCATTGTCATCACCACCATCATTGTTACCACTACCATCATTGTCACCACCACCATCATTGTTACTACCACCATCATTGTCATCACCACCATCATTGTCATCACCACCATCATTGTTACCACCACCATCATTGTCATCACCACCATCATTGTTACCACCACCATCATTGTTACCACCACCATCATTGTTACCACCACCATCATTGTTACTACCACCATCATTGTCATCACTACCATCATTGTTACCACCACCATCATTGTCATCACCACCATCATTGTCATCACCACCATCATTGTCACCACCACCATCATTGTTACTACCACCATCATTGTCATCACCACCATAATTGTCATCACCACCATCATTGTTACCACTACCATCATTGTCACCACCACCATCATTGTTACTACCACCATCATTGTCATCACCACCATCATTGTCATCACCACCATCATTGTTACCACCACCATCATTGTCATCACCACCATCATTGTTACCACTACCATCATTGTCATCACCACCATCATTGTTACCACTACCATCATTGTTACCACCACCATCATTGTTACCACCACCATCATTGTCATCACCACCATCATTGTCATCACCACCATCATTGTTACCACTACCATCATTGTCATCACCACCATCATTGTCATCACCACCATCATTGTCATCACCACCATCATTGTCATCACCACCATCATTGTTACCACCACCATCATTGTTACCACTACCATCATTGTCATCACCACCATCATTGTCATCATCACCATCATTGTCATCACCACCATCATTGTCATCACCACCATCATTGTTACCACTACCATCATTGTCACCACCACCATCATTGTTACCACCACCATCATTGTCATCACCACCATCATTGTTACCACCACCATCATTGTTACCACCACCATCATTGTTACCACCACCATCATTGTTACTACCACCATCATTGTCATCACTACCATCATTGTTACCACCACCATCATTGTCATCACCACCATCATTGTCATCACCACCATCATTGTCACCACCACCATCATTGTTACTACCACCATCATTGTCATCACCACCATAATTGTCATCACCACCATCATTGTTACCACTACCATCATTGTCACCACCACCATCATTGTTACTACCACCATCATTGTCATCACCACCATCATTGTCATCACCACCATCATTGTTACCACCACCATCATTGTCATCACCACCATCATTGTTACCACTACCATCATTGTCATCACCACCATCATTGTTACCACTACCATCATTGTTACCACCACCATCATTGTTACCACCACCATCATTGTCATCACCACCATCATTGTCATCACCACCATCATTGTTACCACTACCATCATTGTCATCACCACCATCATTGTCATCACCACCATCATTGTCATCACCACCATCATTGTCATCACCACCATCATTGTTACCACCACCATCATTGTTACCACTACCATCATTGTCATCACCACCATCATTGTCATCATCACCATCATTGTCATCACCACCATCATTGTCATCACCACCATCATTGTTACCACTACCATCATTGTCACCACCACCATCATTGTTACTACCACCATCATTGTTATCACCACCATCATTGTCATCACCACCATC
Organism: Metridium senile; assembly: GCA_949775045.1. Taxonomy (NCBI): domain Eukaryota; kingdom Metazoa; phylum Cnidaria; class Anthozoa; order Actiniaria; family Metridiidae; genus Metridium; species Metridium senile. Next base: position 5,188,377 of record OX459100.1, read on the forward strand.
ATTGTTACCACTACCATCATTGTCACCACCACCATCATTGTTACTACCACCATCATTGTTACTACCACCATCATTGTCATCACTACCATCATTGTTACTACCACCATCATTGTCATCACCACCATCATTGTTACCACTACCATCATTGTCATCACCACCATCATTGTCACCACCACCATCATTGTTACCACCACCATCATTGTTACTACCACCATCATTGTCATCACCACCATCATTGTTACTACCACCATCATTGTTACCACCACCATCATTGTTACTACCACCATCATTGTCATCACCACCATCATTGTTACTACCACCATCATTGTCATCACCACCATCATTGTCATCACTACCATCATTGTCATCACTACCATCATTGTTACTACCACCATCATTGTTACCACCACCATCATTGTTACTACCACCATCATTGTCATCACCACCATCATTGTTACTACCACCATCATTGTTACCACCACCATCATTGTTATCACCACCATCATTGTTACCACCACCATCATTGTTACCACTACCATCATTGTTATCACCACCATCATTGTTATCACCACCATCATTGTTACCACCACCATCATTGTCATCACCACCATCATTGTTACCACTACCATCATTGTCACCACCACCATCATTGTCATCACCACCATCATTGTCATCACCACCATCATTGTCATCACCACCATCATTGTTACCACCACCATCATTGTCATCACTACCATCATTGTTACCACCACCATCATTGTCATCACTACCATCATTGTTACCACCACCATCATTGTCATCACCACCATCATTGTTACTACCACCATCATTGTCATCACTACCATCATTGTTACTACCACCATCATTGTCATCACCACCATCATTGTTACCACTACCATCATTGTCATCACCACCATCATTGTCACCACCACCATCATTGTTACCACCACCATCATTGTTACTACCACCATCATTGTCATCACCACCATCATTGTTACTACCACCATCATTGTTACCACCACCATCATTGTTACTACCACCATCATTGTCATCACCACCATCATTGTTACTACCACCATCATTGTCATCACCACCATCATTGTCATCACTACCATCATTGTCATCACTACCATCATTGTTACCACCACCATCATTGTCATCACCACCATCATTGTCATCACCACCATCATTGTTACCACCACCATCATTGTTACTACCACCATCATTGTCATCACCACCATCATTGTCATCACCACCATCATTGTTACCACCACCATCATTGTTACTACCACCATCATTGTCATCACCACCATCATTGTCATCACCACCATCATTGTTACCACCACCATCATTGTCATCACTACCATCATTGTTACCACTACCATCATTGTCATCACCACCATCATTGTTACTACCACCATCATTGTCATCACCACCATCATTGTTACCACCACCATCATTGTTACTACCACCATCATTGTTACCACCACCATCATTGTCATCACCACCATCATTGTTACCACTACCATCATTGTCATCACCACCATCATTGTTACCACTACCATCATTGTTACCACCACCATCATTGTTACCACCACCATCATTGTCATCACCACCATCATTGTCATCACCACCATCATTGTTACCACTACCATCATTGTCATCACCACCATCATTGTCATCACCACCATCATTGTCATCACCACCATCATTGTCATCACCACCATCATTGTTACCACCACCATCATTGTTACCACTACCATCATTGTCATCACCACCATCATTGTCATCACCACCATCATTGTCATCACCACCATCATTGTCATCACCACCATCATTGTTACCACTACCATCATTGTCACCACCACCATCATTGTTACTACCACCATCATTGTTATCACCACCATCATTGTCATCACCACCATCATTGTTACCACCACCATCATTGTTACCACCACCATCATTGTTACTACCACCATCATTGTCATCACTACCATCATTGTTACCACCACCATCATTGTCATCACCACCATCATTGTCATCACCACCATCATTGTCACCACCACCATCATTGTTACTACCACCATCATTGTCATCACCACCATCATTGTCATCACCACCATCATTGTTACCACTACCATCATTGTCACCACCACCATCATTGTTACTACCACCATCATTGTCATCACCACCATCATTGTCATCACCACCATCATTGTTACCACCACCATCATTGTCATCACTACCATCATTGTTACCACTACCATCATTGTCATCACCACCATCATTGTCATCACCACCATCATTGTCATCACCACCATCATTGTTACCACCACCATCATTGTTACCACCACCATCATTGTTACTACCACCATCATTGTTACCACCACCATCATTGTCATCACCACCATCATTGTTACCACCACCATCATTGTTACTACCACCATCATTGTCATCACCACCATCATTGTCATCACCACCATCATTGTTACCACCACCATCATTGTCACCACCACCATCATTGTTACTACCACCATCATTGTTATCACCACCATCATTGTCATCACCACCATCATTGTTACCACTACCATCATTGTCACCACCACCATCATTGTTACTACCACCATCATTGTTACTACCACCATCATTGTCATCACTACCATCATTGTTACGACCACCATCATTGTCATCACCACCATCATTGTCATCACCACCATCATTGTCATCACCACCATCATTGTTACCACCACCATCATTGTCATCACTACCATCATTGTTACCACCACCATCATTGTCATCACTACCATCATTGTTACCACCACCATCATTGTCATCACCACCATCATTGTTACTACCACCATCATTGTCATCACCACCATCATTGTTACTACCACCATCATTGTCATCACTACCATCATTGTTACTACCACCATCATTGTCATCACTACCATCATTGTTACCACCACCATCATTGTCATCACCACCATCATTGTCATCACCACCATCATTGTTACCACCACCATCATTGTTACTACCACCATCATTGTCATCACTACCATCATTGTCATCACCACCATCATTGTTACCACCACCATCATTGTTACTACCACCATCATTGTCATCACCACCATCATTGTCATCACCACCATCATTGTTACCACCACCATCATTGTCATCACTACCATCATTGTTACCACTACCATCATTGTCATCACCACCATCATTGTTACTACCACCATCATTGTCATCACCACCATCATTGTTACCACCACCATCATTGTTACTACCACCATCATTGTCATCACCACCATCATTGTCATCACCACCATCATTGTTACCACTACCATCATTGTCATCACCACCATCATTGTCATCACCACCATCATTGTCATCACCACCATCATTGTCATCACCACCATCATTGTTACCACTACCATCATTGTCACCACCACCATCATTGTTACTACCACCATCATTGTTATCACCACCATCATTGTCATCACCACCATCATTGTTACCACTACCATCATTGTCACCACCACCATCATTGTTACTACCACCATCATTGTTACTACCACCATCATTGTCATCACTACCATCATTGTTACTACCACCATCATTGTCATCACCACCATCATTGTTACCACTACCATCATTGTCATCACCACCATCATTGTCACCACCACCATCATTGTTACCACCACCATCATTGTTACTACCACCATCATTGTCATCACCACCATCATTGTTACTACCACCATCATTGTTACCACCACCATCATTGTTACTACCACCATCATTGTCATCACCACCATCATTGTTACCACCACCATCATTGTTACCACCACCATCATTGTTATCACCACCATCATTGTTACCACCACCATCATTGTTACCACTACCATCATTGTTATCACCACCATCATTGTTATCACCACCATCATTGTTACCACCACCATCATTGTCATCACCACCATCATTGTTACCACTACCATCATTGTCACCACCACCATCATTGTCATCACCACCATCATTGTCATCACCACCATCATTGTCATCACCACCATCATTGTTACCACCACCATCATTGTCATCACTACCATCATTGTTACCACCACCATCATTGTCATCACTACCATCATTGTTACCACCACCATCATTGTCATCACCACCATCATTGTTACTACCACCATCATTGTCATCACCACCATCATTGTTACTACCACCATCATTGTCATCACTACCATCATTGTTACTACCACCATCATTGTCATCACTACCATCATTGTTACCACCACCATCATTGTCAACACCACCATCATTGTCATCACCACCATCATTGTTACCACCACCATCATTGTTACTACCACCATCATTGTCATCACTACCATCATTGTCATCACCACCATCATTGTTACCACCACCATCATTGTTACTACCACCATCATTGTCATCACCACCATCATTGTCATCACCACCATCATTGTTACCACCACCATCATTGTCATCACTACCATCATTGTTACCACTACCATCATTGTCATCACCACCATCATTGTTACTACCACCATCATTGTCATCACCACCATCATTGTTACCACCACCATCATTGTTACTACCACCATCATTGTCATCACCACCATCATTGTCATCACCACCATCATTGTTACCACTACCATCATTGTCACCACCACCATCATTGTTACTACCACCATCATTGTCATCACCACCATCTTTGTCATCACCACCATCATTCTTACCACCACCATCATTGTCATCACCACCATCATTGTTACCACCACCATCATTGTTACCACCACCATCATTGTTACCACCACCATCATTGTTACTACCACCATCATTGTCATCACTACCATCATTGTTACCACCACCATCATTGTCATCACCACCATCATTGTCATCACCACCATCATTGTCACCACCACCATCATTGTTACTACCACCATCATTGTCATCACCACCATCATTGTCATCACCACCATCATTGTTACCACTACCATCATTGTCACCACCACCATCATTGTTACTACCACCATCATTGTCATCACCACCATCATTGTCATCACCACCATCATTGTTACCACCACCATCATTGTCATCACTACCATCATTGTTACCACTACCATCATTGTCATCACCACCATCATTGTCATCACCACCATCATTGTCATCACCACCATCATTGTTACCACCACCATCATTGTCATCACCACCATCATTGTTACCACCACCATCATTGTTACCACCACCATCATTGTTACCACCACCATCATTGTTACTACCACCATCATTGTCATCACTACCATCATTGTTACCACCACCATCATTGTCATCACCACCATCATTGTCATCACCACCATCATTGTTACCACCACCATCATTGTTACTACCACCATCATTGTCATCACCACCATCATTGTCATCACCACCATCATTGTTACCACTACCATCATTGTCACCACCACCATCATTGTTACTACCACCATCATTGTCATCACCACCATCATTGTCATCACCACCATCATTGTTACCACCACCATCATTGTCATCACTACCATCATTGTTACCACTACCATCATTGTCATCAGCACCATCATTGTCATCACCACCATCATTGTTACCACCACCATCATTGTTACCACTACCATCATTGTCATCACCACCATCATTGTCATCACCACCATCATTGTTACCACCACCATCATTGTCATCACTACCATCATTGTTACCACTACCATCATTGTTACCACCACCATCATTGTCATCACCACCATCATTGTCATCACCACCATCATTGTTACCACCACCATCATTGTTACCACCACCATCATTGTCATCACCACCATCATTGTTACTACCACCATCATTGTTACCACCACCATCATTGTCATCACCACCATTATTGTCATCACCACCATCATTCTTACCACCACCATCATTGTTACCACCACCATCATTGTCATCACCACCATCATTGTCATCACCACCATCATTGTCATCACCACCATCATTGTTACCACCACCATCATTGTTACCACCACCATCATTGTCATCACCACCATCATTGTCATCACCACCATCATTGTCATCACCACCATCATTGTTACTACCACCATCATTGTCATCACCACCATCATTGTTACCACCACCATCATTGTCATCACCACCATCATTGTTACCACCATCATTGTCATCACCACCATCATTGTTACTACCACCATCATTGTTACCACCACCATCATTGTCATCACCACCATCATTGTTACTACCACCATCATTGTTACTACCACCATCATTGTCATCACCACCATCATTGTCATCACCACCATCATTGTTACCACCACCATCATTGTCATCACCACCATCATTGTCATCACCACCATCATTGTTACCACCACCATCATTGTCATCACCACCATCATTGTCATCACCACCATCATTGTTACCACCACCATCATTGTTACCACCACCATCATTGTCATCACCACCATCATTGTCATCACCACCATCATTGTTACCACCACCATCATTGTCATCACCACCATCATTGTTACCACCACCATCATTGTTACTACCACCATCATTGTCATCACCACCATCATTGTCATCACCACCATCATTATCATCACCACCATCATTGTTACCACCACCATCATTGTTACTACCACCATCATTGTCATCACCACCATCATTGTTACCACTACCATCATTGTTACTACCACCATTATTGTTACTACCACCATCATTGTCATCACCACCATCATTGTTACCACTACCATCATTGTTACCACCACCATCATTGTTACCACCATCATTGTCATCACCACCATCATTGTTACCACTACCATCATTGTTACCACTACCATCATTGTTACTACCACCATCATTGTTACTACCACCATCATTGTTACTACCACCATCATTGTCATCACCACCATCATTGTTACTACCACCATCATTGTCATCACCACCATCATTGTCATCACCACCATCATTGTTACCACCATCATCATAATCATTATCATAATACTAACCAAACACCAAAATAAATGAGGTGTTGAGAGAAACAACCCAGAAGACATGTTCCTGCAGAGAAAAGATAAAAAAAAATCACTACCTATTATAACTGTCACTTCTATGTGAAATAATATTAGGATCTCTTCATATTATTATTTATTCTCCTATATTTTATTTAATTTATAATAATTCATAATGAATAATAATATAATAATAATAATAATAATAATAATAATAATAATAATAATAATAATAATAATAATAATAATAATAATAATAATAATAATAATAATAATAATAATAGAAAATTTATATAGCGATAATTTAGATAAGGAACAAAGGGTACATACCAGAAATACCAATGAGCCATCAAGACCAAGCATCTAGAAACAAGTCAAAAACATGTTAGCTGAAGAATAATACTGTTAGTATCTGTAAGTAATTTCAATTTACGAGAGAGATCCGTTGAACCTTAGACTTCTAGAGGCCTTCTATATTAAGAAACACAATCCTACCATCAACTCCCGTGAGGAATTAAAGCAGTGAACTAGATCTCCTTTTGTTTTAACCATTACAGTTGATCAACCACACGTATTATTTACACTATTTACTAGATTAATTGCATTAATAAATTAGATTATATATATATATACATATTTTAATACAGTTAGTAAGTAAACATAGATGATAGAGATCGTTTTTATATACACAATCTGTGAACTGCAACCAAATGAGTAAATATTTTGAGTTGGTTGAAAATATTTGTTCGGGCATTTATTCGAATTAAGGATGTGATAACGAGAAGCCATCTTTTAAACATTTTACTAGTAAAGTGATATTTCGGTCATCATCCGATAACCACTCATCATTTGAGTTTGTTGCAGTAATATTTCTATGACTGCACACTTACTCTTTCCCATGTAAGTTCTTCAGCAGCTCTTTCCCATTCCACTGGATTCCAGTTATTATCATCTGAAACAAATTTTACTTCTGGTTAGAGAAATGTATTTATTTTCATAAGATTTTGTATCTAAAATACAACCTTCATCATGGACATGATTTCTTAAGTAAAATTCTCATTAATTATTCATGAATTTTATAATAGAAGTTTGCATTTCTAAGATCACATACCATTATTGATCACAGCGTTATCAAGTGGGTGATTGGCATCATGTTCATCCTCATCAATTTCCTCCGCATTAGCTTGTGCACCTGCTTCCCCCTGACCACCATTGCCACCTTGTGCATCACCAGCCTGACCTCCCTACAGTAAACAATTGTGATGTCAGATAAAAACAACAACATGCCTATTGGCCTTTTCCATATCAAGCAAGGGACTGGGTACGAGTGTGAAAAACAAGTTTAATTATGGTTCCAGAAAAAATAACCCTGTCTCATGGAAAAGTAACCAAATATAAGCTTATTGACCAAGTTTCAGAACATTTGCCTAAATAGAAAAAAACATTATGAGCATCGATCCATACTCTGCCAAAATTACAGAGAAACGTATGGTGTCTTCCAAAACGTCCTTCCAAACCATACATTCTTTGTATTTTCGAAAAAAATTAAAATACCATAATTTTGTTGCAATTTGCACAAACTTGTTCAAACTTTCAATTCTTACTATTTTGTATTTGTTCTTTCATGTGAAGGTGTTTATTTTTGAATTAAATTAATTTTGAGAAACTTGGTTCCAGTCCCTTGCTCGATATGAAAAAGGCTAATTAGACAGGTAGATTGGACTAACTTGTAGAAGCTGTGTAATCTGAGGTTGAGCATCTTTTTGGGTCAAAACATGGTATTTGGAATGTTACGGAGGGGAAGACAAAACTTCTTCTTTACCTGTAGTTACTTAACTATAGAATATTTTACCATAATTGCTTGTTAACATCACAGATACCTACCAGTACTACAGGCACATGAGAGTAAACAAATTTACAAACATCTGTATCTTGGTCGCAATAAAAAATGTCAAGTGTTACATAGGGGAACAGAGAAATCAAAATACCATGTTTTGATCCTTTTAGGATCTTGTGAGATCTAAAACCTTGGCAAGTAAATTTTTCAGAAAGATATTGGGAAGATCTTAATTAAATCATGGCAGAAACTTGAAAGTTCATGCATGCTCTTGCAGATTGCAAGTTCATGCCAGGATCTTGCATGATCTTACATGGACCTTTGTAAGATGTTCAACCTGGGATGTAGGGCCTGAATTACAGTATTTTCTTTCCTTTTCACTTCTGTCTATCCCAAAGAACCACTATCATAGAAGGATACATGATATACCATGTATGAGAGTAGCCCTTTGGATATTAGATCAGCAAAATGAAGTATAAGGAAGTTTGTATTAATTTGCATTAGATCAGCAAATGTAAGATGTGACATTTGAACTAAGCCTTAGATAATAGCGTTTACTTGAATATAATTATGCAATATGAGCGACCATTCTGTACTATGTTATATACAACAGCGAGTCTAATGCGAGCTGTTGTATATCACATACAGATCGGTCACAAATATTGTATTAAATAAATAATACTTATGAAGCTTAATTGTCAAGATAAAAGTAAATGTGGCCGGAAAAAAAATTCAAGTTAAAACTTATGCAAATCAGTACGAAATTTGTATGACAATAGCTGTTATTACAGTTATATGCAAATGATTTCAAACAATGGATTCAAATCGAGGCTTTCGGGCAAACCTATTGTTTTCGCCCGAAAGCCTCGACTTCAACCCATTGTTCAAAATCATTTGCATATAACTGTAATAACAGCTATTACAGAACTCACCATGGTTGTGATTTCTTTTGTCAAATTCTCTTGAATTATAAATGAGTTTTATAAGAAAATATACAGATCTGTTCTAGAGTACTTACTGCTTGTGCTGCAATGTGATGTGCCTGTATTTGCGGTAGGTGGTCTATATGTTGATGTAGCCACTCTGGACCACCATTCAATACTATCTGTTCTCTGAGCCATACTAAACTAATAAACGCACATAATGTACACGCAACAACAAAACATCCACGAACACAATCCATAAGAACATTCTCACTGAAATAAAAACAAAATAGAACTTATAATAGAACTTATTCTTATTTATTGCTGCGAGCGAAGCGAGCAGCGACACTAAACTTGACAGGGATACCTGTGGACGAGTGTTCCTGGGCTATATATACCGTGAAAATCTCAATCTTGTGGGCGAGCAAACGAGCGATGTTTGGATGATTTCTGAATATGCAGTACTTTAGGTCAGCAACTTTCTTCATCAATTTGTACGTTGCCAAAATTGCGCATATTTCTTTCCATGATTGTGCTTCGGCATCGTCTCGATTGATTGATTGATTGATGAACTTTATTAAAGAAGGTTTAAAAAGTATTTACAAAATACAACAGACTTTTGGTGCGCGCATTCATCAATGAACGGTTGTGCTCGAGCATTAAAATTGGAATAAAGAAATCGTGTAAGCAAACAAAAGAAACTGGAATTTCAAGTTTCACTTATCAGGTTTGTGTTGTTTTATTTATCAATTTATCATGCCAAACTCTACTTCATTCGTAGCTGGAAGTATTTATCAAGGGGCGGGACGAACGTTTTAGTGAGATTTCCAGGGGAAGGCAATGTTCGTTCATGAGTTTTTGTGCGCTCAGTCATAAATTCTTTTTATCAATACAAGTGGCGTTTTTATAACTACTATTATACAATAAACTATTAGTGCATTATACAAGTGTGCACTCACAGCATTTCACTTACATAATGTAACAACTAGTTTAATAATATTTAGACGGGTAAGTCCAGTTCAGCATGACTGGTTTAAATGGAGGACAAAAACAAAACAAATTACAAACAATAATACAATATAAAATAAGCTACAATAAGTTTACATCAAATACACATAATGATACATATATAACAGGTTCCATTTAAATCTGTACTTTCCCATTTAAATCTGTACTTATGCAAATTGTGTTGATGTGCGCTAAACACACAAATCAACCAATCAAAGAAGTTCACTTCAGAAATAATATACTCTGATTGGTTAATCTGTGTGTTTAGCACACATCAACACAATTTGCATAAGCACAGATTTAAATTGGAAAGTACAGATTTAAATGGGAACCTGTTATACTTATCTCACATGTAATAGGTAGTAAATACAATTAAAAGCTATTTTCTAAAACAAAGATTGTTGAGAGACTGAGTCCTTGTATGTAACTTATGCCTGCTAAAATAAATCCCTAAAACATTTTGTTGCTAAAATGCTTGCAGTTTAAAAAAGCAAAAAATATATCTATTTCATAAAATAGTACAAGGACTTAATTGCAATGCTTTCTAGACTTCTAAAAAATGGGGTTTGTACAAATTGCCATTTTGGGAATACTTATGGTATAAAAACAGCTTTCTGTATATATACAGTGTATTTTATTAATTTGTCCTATGAATACTAACAGTTTTTAAAATTTTCATTTTGATGATTAAAAGAAATGTCTAAGCCGAAAAACATACATGCACAGAAAAGTTCTGATATCAATTACTGAATTCATAGATCCACTATCCATTGTGTTCTATCTTAGTTAGTTACTGTTGCTATGTCAACAAGCCAAATAAGTTTTTCTCAATATACAGCACAAATATACATAGATTGCTGAAAATTTTAAAGTCTGTCTTGGATGTGATGTACTCTAAGAGTATGCGTTAGGAAAAAAAACAGTAAATGCGGTAAATCTTTCTGAAATCTACGATGTTTGTTGGACATTCTATATTCCAGTGGGAATACTGCGCAATTGTTTCAAGTTCACTCAAGCAAATTGTAGATCTATGAATACAACAAAGTTTATAAATTATAAGTTCAAAATGGTTAAGTGATATTTGTGATAAATACTTACGTTGAAAGCATATCTAGGGGAAGGGTAAGAAGAGAACTAACTGAACCAGTAAAAAGACATCTATAGATACGATCTGAAATACAACAATGGCATGTATAAATATTAAGCCTTGAGAAGTGAGAGATTTTATTACCATTTCAAAAACTCATTAATAATTCATGAGAAATTTCCAAAAGAAATCGTAACCGTGAGGAGTGTTTTAACTGAAGATATAGATTCACCCTAAATTACATATTAAACTTTAACCTGACTTTTCCCTAATAAACTTTCATAAATCCTTGATTTTTTTTTACAAAAACACAAAATATAGGTTGGAGTTTTTGAAGTCGTTCAATAAACTTGCAGATCGTGTTTTATTAAACATTGTGTATATTTGTGTTTTTATCATTTTAATTTACTTGTTTATATTTCTTATTGAATTTTATGTATGTATATGTATGTAGGGCCTAGATGAAAATTGCTTGATTTGTGTAATTCTAGTTACCCTACTGAATATACAACCTAGTGATAATTATAATAAAAGTGGTTATCATGACAATGACCATGATGATGATACATGTATCTGATGATGATAACAAATGATGACATTGATAATAATGATGGCAATTATGATGAAGAGTATAATGCCTTTTATCATAACAAAAATGAAGAACAGAATCTAGATTTTGGAATGTATATATATATCTGTATATATATATATATATATCTATGCACACTCAAACAAATTGACTCTAACAAATTTACTATAATTCAAGCAATCCTAACATGGACTACATGTTCTATTTTATTACATGTAAACTTTCATTCTGGAACTGGTTTTAGTATAAAACAAAACATTGCCATCGTCATATAATATTAGTCCAATCCCAAACTGATTACAACACTTACAAGCAGTGATGGGCACCACTCCTAGCCAAGCGATAGCAACAAGTGTATAGTGGAGCCAGTATCTCACAGCTCTGAGAATATTTCGTGCCAAACCACTGATGAAGTCTTGGATTGGGAGGTGGGTGGGCATATCAGGGGAATAAACTACAATGGAAGAAAAAATATATATTAATTTGAAAGGGAAAGATGTTTGAAAGATGTTATATCATTAAACATTATTATTTTTTTTTCTGAATTGCTTTGGTTTGGTTTATTATCATTCAGAAATTATTTTCATGAATGAATATTAATTATTAATTTATTCATAAGAACTACAATGTCCAGTACTGTTGAAAGGTCACAATTAACTCTCAATGCTTGACTAATCATGCAATTCAATCATTATGTTAAAATATGTTTATAGAATAATAAACAGCTGTTTTGGACTTACTTGGTTTGAAGGTAAATCGATGATTACATAATTCACAATATCTATGGGGGAAATAAAAACTTCATGTGAATATAATTGATTATTTCCTTTGATTATGGAACAACGAATGACAATGCATGATTGTTATAATAATAATAATGGCGATGGTTTTGCTAATCAATGACGATGAAAATTATGTTATAAAATGATAATAATTTAACAACAATAATATTAAATAAAATATAATAATACACATGTAAATATATTAAATTCAAAATGACATTTTTACTTTCACTTTCGATATAACAAAGACAAAGCTAAGGAAACTCTCAGTTTAATAGAAGTACATTATTTTTAGTGGCAAGTTGAACGATACGACTAAATGCATATTAACAATTATTAACCACTTACTCTTTTTTGCTGTGTTTTAACCATTGTAGTAAACTGCAAAAATATAAAAAGATCTTTTAGACGAAGAATTGTGCAATTATCTGACAATGATGACTGGTTCTAGAAATCGAAACAGACTCAAAATGTCGTATGACAACAAAAATAGGCCAATGAACTAAACGACAAATTTCGCTTCAAAATTCGTACCAATCTTGGTGTATATATTTGATACTTCCTGTGCAGATACATGGATAGAATAGTTGTTTATCTGGAGTAGCCTCTGTTCGGCACACTCGGCAAATATCAACTGAAATATAAAGCAAAAACATTTAGATAAGAAACAATTTCGGTTGCGTCAAATGTGCTTATGAAATTTGAGTAATTTTTTGCATACAAAACGACCGAGTAATAAGAAAGAGAAGCTACGTTTAGTTAGGAATGAGTTGGATTGTTTTAATGTACAATCAGGTTTAAAGAGAGCGTAAAAAGTAATGAAGCCTACCTTCAACTTCTCGATCTTCCTCGTCGTCCATTTTGTTTTCATCTGACCATTATGACGTCATGTCTTGAAGATATATTACCCAGAGTGCAACGCGCTCCCAACAGTAAAATGTTTAGATTTACTAATTTTAAATTAATTAATTAAAATTGAATTGGAATTAGATATAAAGAGCTTAAATTAAATGTTATTTGATGCATTTTAATGTTTTAAATTTTTTTTAAATAAAGCATTTTCAAAAAAGCATTGATAATTAAAAATCATTAATTTTGCTAAAATAATCTGGGAAAGATAAAATGTCCAAACTATCAAAAAAATAAGAAACAGAATAAAAGAAAAAAAAATGACGAAAAGTTTATTTTTACTAGGAACTCCCATGAGCCATTTCGCAAAGTATACATTTCCCAGAATGCTTTTCGTTGTTTTGGAATTTTCAAAATGGAGGCGATCTTCCACGAAAAGGTTGGTTTGCTTATAAAATCTTCATTTTCAGCACACCTACCTATCCGATTTCATCAAAGAATAAGCTAAATCATTCCTTTTCCCATCTACTTTCAGCAAGAGGGTTCTTTGTGTGCTCAACACTGCCTAAACACACTTCTGCAAGGTAAAATTGGATGACATTTTTGTCCAGACAAATTTTGTCGGTGTTCATAATATTTTGTGTCATGTGTTTGAAGGAGTGGCCATATATTTGTGCTACATAATTTCTTCGCAATGACATTTTTACGTATTGAATATTCAAATTGATTTGATATATAATGATTTAATGTTGTAGAAGTAGCATTACATGATCGTAATAAAAATAATTTGCGTAAAGGAAAATGAAAGTGAAAGCTGTCAGTGGCAGATTTTAGTTTTTTGGAGGATTTAATTTGTGTAGAAGGCACATTTAAAAAAATCCGATTAAAATCTATTGTATTCTTTGTTAGCTTCGTGCTATTGTATAACTTGTAGCTCTGGTTGTCATGTTGCATACTATTAGATGGTGTCCATGCAGGTTAAACATCTTACCAAGATCCCCCCAGGGTTTTAGTACATGTAAGATCTTGGATGATCTTAACAAGATGCTCAACTTTGGATAACTTGGAGTGTTTTGTTGTCATATTACATAGAGAGTGTTTTCTACAAGAAATATATAAGGCTCATTTTTATCATCAAATGAATGCCCATATGACAGTGCTAAAATGTCAACCAAATCGTTAACATTGTTGTACTTTTTAACCCTTCTTTTAGGACCATATTTCACACCTGTAGAGCTAGCTGCATTGGGGCAGTCACTAGATGATGAAGAACAGCTGCGGATGGCAGAGGGTGATATCAATTCAGAGGAATACCGGAGATTTCTGCAACAACCTTCATCAAATTATGATGACAGCGGATTCTTTTCAATACAAGTAAAACACTATGATATGTATTTATGTATTTTAAATATAATGGTTAAAGCTATGGTTGAAGCTGTGTAAAAGGAGCCTTTGATTGCCTCTGACTGCAGTTGACAAACTTTACTTTACTTTTCTCCAGGTGATGTGTAAGGCTTTAAGTGTATGGGGTCTAGAACTTGTTCCTTTCTCACATCCTAGAGTGCAAGATGCAAGGGACAATCCACAGTAAGTTGGAAAAAAAAACCCAGGTCATTGACTATTCAATTAAGTGTGATGGCAGCTTAACAATCAAACCAATCAATTGTTATCTATTCTTTCAACAGAAATCAAAATGGTTTTATTTGTAATTTTCAACAACATTGGTTCACAATAAGAAAACTAGGAAGTCAGGTACATCCACTTTTGGTATTTTATAGTCTATTACTATTATCATGTAAATTTAAATACTGTTTAACAAATGAGCAGGAGTGTTTTGTCAGACCTGATAAAACACAACTCTGAGTTTATCGAATAGTTTCAAAAACTCATATGTATTTATTTTATATATATTATATATTTTTTTTATATCTATTTATTCATTTTATATATAAATATTTTTTATGTACATATATTTTGGTAAATTAATTTAATCTATTTATTTATTTAATTACTAGTTTATTTATTTATTTATCTTATGTCTATATTTATTTTCCATCAAGTGGTTTAATATCAACTCAGTGAAGTCAGAAGCAGAGTTAATATCAGAAACATATCTCTCATTATTCCTGACGCAAATACAAGCAGAAGGTTAGCTATAAACTTCCTCTTCATAGTTAAAAACTCTCTTTTTTTAATGATAAATTTTTTGACAGTTTGCTTTTTGTTTAGAATTCTTTGTTTCATTTCCATTTGGCTCATATTGTTTGATAATAACACATGTATTATCGAACAACAGTCCTTTTCACAGTTCCGTTCAGTGACCATGAATGACAGTTCCAAGTCCAGGTTCCAGTTGCTGCACTGCCATGATAAATTATAGTTTTGCTAGGTATGCACAGCAACAAAAACCTCGACTTGGAATTGTTATTCATGGTCACTGAACGGAACTGTGAAAAGGACTATTAAAACACTAAAAAAATTCCACAGGCTGTAGTCAGTTTTTAAAGAATATATTGCATACTAATGAGTCTCAGGTTGATAGACAAGAACTGTCAAATACTCTATTACATATACCGGTAATCATTTATATATTTGAGTTCAATTAACTATTGAATATTGAAGACTGCATTGAATATAGACCAGTCTCTTAAACAATGAGACAACCAGCCTACTCTACACAACATGATTTTATATGTCATTGTCATCTTTTCTTTTGCATTTTCAGGATATTCAATATTTGTAGTTATTGGGGATCTACCGCAGTGCGAAGCCGATCAATTACTCAAGCTTTGCCCTGCAAAACCAGTCAAAAAACCTGCTTCAAAGCAAGCAAAATCTGGAGCTATACAAAAAACTGATTTACAAGCAGCTTTAGATCAAGTGCAAAGCTCTTCTGGTAATACTAATTTGATCAATGTATTTTAGTTATAAAACTGTGTTGATTCACCACTTATTCATTCATTTGTTCTTCCATTTGAACATCCATCCATTCATTTAATCAATCATTCATTCATCTTTTCAAATAGTTATCCATTTATTTTTTCATTAATTGCAAATCGGCAAGTTACTGATTTGTAAAGTTTATTACTGGAAATGCCACTCATTCATTCATTTTATTCACCCCGGAAATACAAAGCCAAAATTTAATGACAATTAACTTCAGTGACAATGCTGTGAATTTTGGCTTGTAACGATGTATGTTCTGTATTCTTTTTCCAGTTAGTAGACCTGTCGATGTTGATGAAGTTAGAAGAAGAAGAGAACAGTACTTTAACAGGTAAGTAAAATGGTTTGAACCTTTTGCCCAAGATAGATATAGACAAACATACAGGCAGGTAGACAGGCAGGTAGACAGGCATGTAGACAGGCAGGTAGACAGACTAATAGACAGGCAGGTGGACAGGCATGTAGACAGGCATGTAGAGAGGCAGGCAGACAGACTAACAGACAGGCAGGTAGACAGGCATGTAGACAGGCAGGTAGACAGACTAATAGACAGGCAGGTAGACAGTCAGACAGAGACAGACAGGTAGGTAGACTGATAGACAGACAGACAGCACGGTAGGCAGCCTGGTAGGCAGCCAGGTAACAGGCAGACAGAGACAGGTAGGCAGACTGATAGACAGGCAGACAGAAACAGACAGAGACAGAGACAGACAGAGACAGACAGACAGACAGACAGCAAGACAGACAGACAGGTAGGCAGCCAGGTGACAGGCAGCCAGGTGACAGGCAGCCAGGCAGACAGAGACAGGTAGGTAGGTAGACTGAGACAGGTAGGTAGGTAGACTGATAGATAGGCAGGTAGACAGGCAGACTAAGACAGAAAGACAGGCAGACAGATAAACAGAGAGGTAGACAGGCAGGCAGACAGAGACAGACAGACAGGCAGCCAGGTAGACAGGCAGACAGAGACAGACACACAGGCTGGTAAGCAGACAGACAGACAGGTACTGATATAATTATAGATGACATCTAACATTGATATAAGTTATAAGCCAAATACCTGTATTTAATGCATTTGACGCTCTCATACAGAAAGTGATTGAATTGTTATTTATTTGTTTTCAATGAGCAGCCAACAATCAGGTGCCACACAAGGCTCCAGTTCACAAACAAGTAGTTCAAAAGTATCAACTGACATAAACAAGAATGATAGCACTGAAGGTAATAATAACACATCACTGTCGTCATCATCAATATTACTACCATGAGTCATTACAATCATCACCACCATCATCTTAATGCAATCACTAGTAGCACCTCATACACATGATTGTCATCATAAACACCATCATCAACACCATTATTATCATCTAATTAATCATTTTCATCATGTCCATTACCATCATCATGCTTCAATAGCATTTTCATCAACATCATTATCATCTAATTAATCATTTTTAGCACCATCATAAATATTTAAGCATACAACACTGCTCGCATAGTGATTTTTGCAGATATTTCACCATCATTGAACATCATTATGGTGATCTAATCACTGTCAATATTACGTTATTTTTCTCTTTTGTATCTCAGAAATGACAGAAGACGAAATGTTGCAAGCTGCTCTACTTATGTCTCTCTCTGAAAACAAATCATGACAAAAGAAATTATCAAATGAAAATTAAATAGAGAAAGATTGTTATAATATTAAAATAGAGCTGTTGTGATGCTTGTAAAGTCAATAATTTATAACAACCAAAACATGCTACTGTACAAATTGCATTTATAAATTATGTTTGTTGTGAGACAAAAAAAAAAGGTCAATAAAAACTGCTTTTATCTGGAATATCATTATTGGTTATTCAATAACCGGGGTACACATTAATGTTTATCTAGCAGGGTTCGTGCTACTCCTTAAACTCCTTGAAAACTCCTTAGATTTTATTTACGTTTTTAAGGGCACTTGAAAAGCCCTTGAATTTTAGAAAATCAACAAAAACTCCTTAATTCTAGCTGAAGTAGGGTAAATTTTGATCAAATTTGTGCATTCTGTGTGACATTAACAATGACAGGAATATCATTTATATATCAAAGTTGTCGCAAAAAGTGCTTAAAAATTACTTTTTGGTCCTTGAAAACTCCTTAGATTTTGTTTACTGACATCAGCACGAACCCTGTCTAGGAACCCTGTGGCCTTGGGACTTCCACTTAACTTCCCTTGGCTTTTGGGGATATTTGATCACTAATTCCTCTCAAGCCATGTTATTACTTATTAATAATACACAATGTATATCTAGGAACCCAGGGGTTATAATTATTCTGTCACTCGTTCCTCACCCCAAGAATATGTTGTGATGGTCTTGTCTGAACAGAACGAAAATATTGATCGGTTCCGTGCGAACAGCATGTCCAGGTCGATCTTTTGACCAGTCAAAAATTCGCCCGGTACCGTGTGAACCTAGCCTAAGAACTCAACAAAAATGATCTACTACCAACATATGCATCTACATAGCTCTGTTAGTGGGTCATTGCACTGGTACTGCAAAGCTTATGGGTTTGAATCCCAATCCCCCAAACCTTTTCTAGCTTTTCTAAAGCAATAATTGCTCAATTGCTTTAGTACCAGATTTCTTCCAAAAATACTTGATGAAAAATTTATTTATTTATGATTTTATTGCAATTCCTTTATAAAACATGTACACTGTATTGAAATAGAGATTCAAATATTGCCTTGTTCTTCGTGTACTGGACACAGTCTATACAATTCCATAGAAATAACAAAAGACTCCAATTTAAACCACAGGTAGCCCAAGCTTGGTTTTTCAGGTTTTTGAATACAATATTTTTTTAAATAAATACTTTAATAAAACTTCCATTTCTTACATAGAGTGTATTTTTGTGTATTTTTGATGTCTGTAACAAGTTTTTTCATAACTTACCCTCTCCTTAATAAAAGAATGAAATGCATTGTATTCAATATTGTATTAAAAAAACTCAAAAACCAAGCTTGGGCTACCTGTGTTTAAACAAAGAACGAAGCTAACAAAGAATACATTAGGTTTCCAGTTCACACAGTATTGTTCTTGTTACTGTTGCAGATGCCCAAATGTTTCCTTGTCTTCAGCAATGTTTGTGTAGATTTGAATTAATACTCGGGTGCAAATTGTAAATGTAATTAGAGTGTTTCTTTTTTATGTTTATGACCAATACTTCTAAAACTCATGAATAATTAATGAAGAGAAAACAAAGACAAAATCACTAGCATGAAGGAGTTTGAAATCTGATGAAACACTTGCATAAAATTAAGCCAACTTCGCTTTGACTTTCTCCAATAATTATCCAATAATTTGAGAAGTAATATCCAACACTCGAAAGAGTGATTCATCAGGTTTTCAAACACCTCAAAATGGGCCCAAAAAAACTTGGCTGCGCCTCGTATTTTCAACCCATTTTTCGGTGTTTGAAAACCTGATGAAACACTCTTTCTCGTGTTTGATATATTACTAGACATGGATGTAGCTTGATCCAATTGTAACATCTTTTGTCAACTACTTTACAGCTGTAATGTTGTTGAACATTCATTTTGTTTGCTTTTCCTTTATCCAGAGCGAATTTATTGTGTCCACATATCTCAGCTTAGCTTAGTTTTCCATTGGTTAACTATACTTTCTTTTAAACACTTTGGTTGCTCAGCTTACAACAGTTTTCCTGACCAAAAGTCTTTTCCTTGACCATCATGACCAGTCAGTCTAGTACAATAGTACTCACATAATAGTACAATGTCATATTTCAGCATGTATCTTTTTTTCTCTTTTGCTCCATTCTCTTTTTCTTCAAACCAAATATAATATCTTTTCAGACTATCACCAGCTTTAGCTGTCCATCAGTGTTTTTATAATGACTCAGTTTTTCTCCTTTTCCTTCACAACAAAATCTTTCTTGTAACCAAAATATGTCTTTGTGTTAACATTCCTGAGCTTAGCTTTCCATCAGTTGACCACAAAGTGTCTTCTTTTCCTCTGTTACAACGTACAACGTCTTTCTTGGAACCAAATGTCTTAGCCTTCAATCATTTAACTTAAAAGCCTTTAAATGCTCAAATTGTCTTCTTGTCTTTCTTGGAATCAAATGTCTTTGTGTTAACTTTTCCAAGCTTAGCTTTCCATCAGTTCCACTGCAGTTAACCTTAAAAGCCTTTAAATCCTCAAATTGTCGTCTTTTCCTCTGTTACAACATCTTTCTTGGAACCAAATGTCTTAGCCTTCCATCAGTTAACCGTAAAGTCATTTAAATGATCAATTTGTCTTCTTGTCCTCTGTTACAACATCTTTCTTGGAACCAAATATCTTTTCCTTGATTGTCCCAAGCTTTGATTTTAGTTTACCCAATAGACCAGCACTTGCATTCTTAGGATCAACATCTTCAAATCTTCTGATGCACATGTTGTGATATGAGCCAAAGGCGATGGCTACGGCAGTACAGGTAAGGCAGATAACATTGTAAGGCATACTGAAATCAGGCGTGGGAAGAGAGAGGAGGAGGGTTTCTGTATGCAGACGAACAAAGCTATCACTTTTGTCAATCCTGGTTGACGATCTGTAAAGAAAGATTTGGTGTCAACTGTTGGAGTATTGCATGATTGTTTATAGTTTAGTTTATATTCTAACTTTTCCTTTACAGTTTTATCAAAAAACCTTGAATGCTTCCAGGTTGATAGTGCATTCCAAGACCAAAGGGCATTGTGGGCCTCATTAATTAAGAAAATATATATACAGCGGTATTTAATCCCCATAACTAGCTCATAATAATTATACAGTTTTGAATGGAATATACTAAGAATGAAACAACAGAACTATAATTATTATTTATTTAATAATTTAAACAATATTACATGACCCAAAATGCATTTTGTTCTTGCAATACACTATTCAATATGCAGTATTCTATGTTTTTTGAAATAGCTGTATACAAGGCAGATCTATACCATATTAGTAAAGAACACTATTCAACAGTGGGCCCTGCGGTATATGCCTCTGAGACCAGACTGTTGCTGCAGTCTATTTACCTCAGCTCTAAACCATCAGACACGATTGGTTGAAGGTCAACATAGTGCTGTTATCACTCACCTTGGAAACAGTAGAGAGGACGCTAGAGATCCAGCAGTAATATTTACTGAACTGCTCAACCTTGCCGATATCACTGATGAACTACATTGTATTGTATAAATGAATAAATAACTGTATGTAAGTCGAATGAATGAACAAATGTGGTAAGCAATGAAATCATTACTAAATAGATCAGTAAGATATAAAGTGTGAGAATAGATGATTACAAAAAAGAAATTTAATGGAAAGAGAAAAAGATTAAAAAACAGCCAGACAGACAGATGGATGAAATAATCAATAAATGAATAAAACAAATGAATTACAGTGCAGACATTCCAACCAGGACCACTTAGACAAAACCATCCAATCAAAAAACATTTAAACCAGACAGAGATTGAACTGATAATAGCATAAGCAAATCAAATTATAGTGTTCTCACACTCATAACATTCTTGAACTGAAAGCTGCAATATGATTGGTTGATTATCAATTCATCTAAAGTGGTCCCGATTGGAGTGTCCGCACTGTAATAATGCATAGATTGATGAATGAAAGAATGAATGAATGAATAAGTGAACAAATGTATGAATGAATGAACTAATGAATGAACAAGCAATTAAATGAACATTGATGAACATCATGAACAAAAAAATTAATGGGAACATTGAAGATAATAATAAATGAGAATATGCATGACTGACCAAATGAATGATTGACTGACTGACTGACTGAATGAATGACTGATTGAATGACTAACTGAATGGATGAATGAATAAATGAATGGATGAATGAATGGATGAATCAATGAACGAACGAACGAACGAACGAACGAACGAACGAACGAACGAACGAACGAACGAACGAACGAACGAACGAACGAACAAATGAATGAATGAATGAATAAATGAATGAATGAATGAATGTTGTCTACCTGATGTAAAACCCATGATGTGCATCAGGAGGATGTTCTGTCCATTTCAAGAATCCCCTCTCAAACTGTACACTCATTTTTGTCACTGAATTTGCAGGCAAAGTAAACACAAGTTCTATAATGAAGGGTCTTTCTCTGTCTTTTGCTGGGATAACATGTAACTGATCTGAAAAATAAAATACATGAACAAGATCATCTCTCAATTCTGCACTGTCTGTGTAGCATTGTAAAAGGGTTTTTTTGAGCTCACTAAAAATCAGACAAACAGTACATGTCAACAATAATGTATCCTCTGTTTTAAAACAAATTAGCTCAGTAAAAAGCTGTGATAATTCTGTCTCAACATTTTGCAATTATGATAAGTCTGATGATTTAGCATTAATTTTTAGAAGAAAATACATTGTAACTTGTTGTCATTGTGCAGCAACACATTGTCTGTCTGTCTGTCCGTCCGTCCGTCCGTCCATCCGTTTGTCTGTCTCTTTGCCTTCCATATTTCTGTCTTAATAGTTTTCAGTCTATATTATTTTGCTTTCCATTTGTGTGTTAAGCTTCTAGTACAATTATAAGTTAGTAATATTACAACTCTCTACCTGGTTTGATTAGTTTGCCATTGCTTTCAATCTTCAAAGTGTGAATAAATATCCTGATAAACCAAGGGTAGGTTGCAAAGTAGACAACTTGCAGAGGTTCAGATGGATGGTTATTGTACATTAAACAATTCACTCCTCCCTTCATCTCTCCATATCCTAAACAAACAAGCAATTATTGGTAAGACCTAACATTATTTTGGTTAGCAAACTGTGCTATAATAATCCTTATTTTGAGGCTATTTACAGCGGTTTTCGACTTTCTGTGAACTCAGACATTTCAACGGTTAGTTGCAAAATACGTTTTTGTCTGCCATCAAACATAAAAGGTGGCAACTAATTAGCAGCAGATTTTTCCAGATAAAAAAATGGCCCTAGTGGACTATCACATGCAGAACACTCTACAAACTGAGCAACTGGGACCACAGTGGTCAGCAAGGCCAAGATCTAATTTATATTTAGTCATGCTTAAGGACAAGCTCTACAGGTCCGATAGATAACCTAAGCTGAAATGTTTGTAAGATGAATGTATTAAATGAATGAAATCAATGTAAATTGAGTTGTTGTTTATCCACAGGTAGCCCAAGCTCACTGTTAGTGTTGTTACTGTTACATAAGGCAGGAGAAAGTAACTACACCTGAACAAAATCGGCTGAAATTAACTCAGAGGATTATAGAGAACAAGATTATAAAGAACTTGTCTTCAACAAGAAGACACTGTAAGAGTTTTAATGATTTTGTTTAAATTTTAAGGCAAAAAAATTGAAGGTTCAAAAGTACCGCCATATATCCTTTAGTAAATCAACACAATCAGTGAGCTTGGGCTACCTGTGGTTTAAACCACTTGGAAATTAATATAAAATTTATTTGACCTTTTGGATGATGTGTATAATTAACCACTCACCAGTAATAAACCTGTGAGCATGAAGCTGAGGAGTATAAACTGCAATTAAAAACAAACAAATTTAATATTTTATGCAATTATCACAGTTTATGAAACTAGACCTCTTTTAACACGTACAGCTTTAGGCTATGTTTACACGGAACCGGACAAATTTTTGACTGGTCAAAAAAAACATCCGCTTAGGGGTTCCATTCACACAGGACCTGCATGCTAAACAAGCAATAATTTGGACGCCTAACCGATCAAATATTCGTCTGAACAGAATGAAAATACTGATCGGCTCCGTGTGTACAGCATGTCCAGGACAATCTTTTGACTGGTCAAAAATTCATCCGGTACCGTGTAAACCTAGCCTTAACTTTCAAAATAATCAGGATATTTTGTAAATAATGTTTTCTACCTTTTTCATGTCTTTGTTTCCATCTGAATACAATGTTACCCTCGTTAGAGTTCACTAAATGCGACAAGGAAAAAACAGATCAAAAAATTAACTGATACTTAAAATAAATTTAGAAAAATATTTTTAGAAAATGATTACATTTGTATGATTTTAAATAATACTTTTACTTTTAAATACCATTGATCACTGTTGCAGTACATAATACAAGCGAAAATAATAACAATAATGTATCTGAATAATAAGTACTTATTGACTGAGTGGGAGGGCCGTATGGGAAAATATTTGTCTCACAGTCATGATGTATGGACATCCCCTCAAATGACCAAGTGCCAAATATTTTCCCATACAGCCTGACCTAACTCAGTCAATACGTTTTTTATCATATGACCCACTCTTTATATTTTAAAGGCCATTTTTTGTGATGTTCGAGTAGCGGGTCCATATGTGTTTGTATGGACCAAGTGAATAAGCCGTACGGAACCCATCACATGCCTTTTTCCGAAGGTTTTCTTAAGAGCAAGTGCCGGGCAAAATACAGGTCATATGATAATATACTGTATTTACCTAAATCTTTCACTTCATAAACTGCATATTCTTGCTGTGTTTGTCCTGTTACTTGTCTTACTACTGTGTTCAATGGTGGAGGTTTGAGGGCAAACTTACTGCCAGTCTAAATGAAGACAACACATGTACAAATGATACAAAATGTTGATACTAACTAAGATTATTTACAGTTTTTTGGAAAATGTAGAAGTCAAGATGAAGATTCCCAGGTTGAGCATCTTGTTCAGATCTTGTAACTAAGATATCTGGTAAATCATTCAAGATCTTACTAAAACCTTGACAAGATCTTACTAAAACCTTGACAAGATCTTACTAAAACCTTGACAAGATCTTTCTAAAACCTTGGCAAGATCTTACTAAAACCTTGACAAGATCTTACTAAAACCTTGACAAGATCTTACTAAAACCTTGACAAGATCTTACTAAAACCTTGACAAGATCTTGCTAAAACCTTGACAAGATCTTACTAAAACCTTGGCAAGATCTTACTAAAACTTTGACAAGATCTTACTAAAACCTTGGCAAGATCTTACTAAAACCTTGACAAGATCTTACTAAAACTTTGGCAAGATCTTACTAAAATCTTGGCAAGATCTTACTTAATCCGTGGCAAGATCTTACTAAAACCTTGGCAAGATCTTACTAAAACCTTGGCAAGTAAATTTCTGGGAAGGATCTTGGGAAGTTCTTAATTAAAACTTTAGTTGACAGGAACTTGAAAGTTCATTCAAGTTTAGTAAATGTTTGTAGGTTGTGTTGATATTTATTTTACAGTGCGACGCACCTTACCGTGGCCACCCCATTAAAGCTTTGTACAGGTTAGTTTAGCGTTCAAAAGTTTCTCTTTTCAAATTATTTGCTACACCTTTTCAAATTTAAACATCCTGAGAGGTTTTTCAGCCACTTAAATAAACTTCACTCTTGTCTTCACTTTGAACATTTCAAAGTGTTTACCTTTTGACACTCGGCATGTCTTTGATATTAAGGTCAAATTATCGCTTTCTGATTGGTTAACTTGTACAAAACTTAATTAGGTGGCCACGGTAAGGTGCATCGCGCTGTAAAAGAAAAGATTCATCAGCCCGAAAGCTTGGTTCAAATATAATCAATAAGGTTGATGAAACGTTTCTTTTAAAATGAAATTCATTCAAGTTCTTGCAGATTGAGGATTACATGACATGATCGTGTAAGATCATGCCTGGATCTGGGTTATCAAACTGCTATATTATGTCACATATTGCTGCCATGTGCGGTGCACAATTATGCAAAAGATTATAGTTGTGTGTGTTTGCATATGTACTTCAACTTACATTATTGCCTGTGGTATCCACAAATACTCTACTAGTTGAAGCAAGAGGGCATTCAGACTCAATAGTTTGTGCAAATAACTTCCTAAAAGACCAGTCTACAATACAAAAAAGAGTTTCAATAAGACTCATAAAATAACATTAATTCAATAAGAAAGACCAAGGTAAAGAAGTTACTATGTTTCAACATCGTCCGATTATCAAGTGAGGTTTATTGTAAATATACAAGATTAGTGTAATTATGCAAGTACCGGTACAGCTCAATGATTTAATAGACAAATAAGTCAAGTAAATAGTTTGGCTTTAACTGAGACGGAGTCAGTTTGTATGTTCAGCTTAGGTGACTTTCTTTTAATATAAAGCATTTCATATATCAAGCAATCAAACTTACTTTTGCATAAAATAATATTGTTTAATAATTGTTTCCAAGAAAATATAACAATTACTGTAAATAATTTCTTTAAAAAATTAACTTTACCTTCAGTTTTTACGATACATATAAAATGTGTACATGTATGTAATACTACATGTATGTATGCATGTCTAAAAACACTTACCCAGATTATCACTTCTCAGAAGAGGATCAAAGACTATAGAGACTGTCTGCTTTAGTTCTAAGGATAGCGTTTTACATGCGGGGTCCTTAAAACAGACAAAAATAGAATAATGTTCAAAAGATTTCTTCTAATATTTATACTTTTTATTATAACAAGCTCAACTCTTACCTTACATATTGGTCTCAAATGAATTGCCATTGAATGATAGTTGACAGCATATATATACAAAGCATTGAATAATGTTGCAATACCAGCCTAAAAGAACAATACGATAGTATCAACAATTATAGTATATATTAAATGGAAATTAACTAGCGAATAAACTAGTATAGGCTGTGTCAGTGTTTTATATAAACAATAATAAAATTTGTAACACCATCAAAAAAATTATATCGCTTTTTTTATTGGTTTACCACTTTTCCCGCTTCATATGTTATACTTAGTATCTCTCTAAGTCTAACTCTTTTACTCCGATGAAGGGCAAAAGCTTGAAGTTTAATAAGTTAAGTCAACATTTTTCATGTTGTTACAAATTTCATTATATTACCTAATAAGATCAACAAATAAAGGATATACAATGAAATTAATGACAGTTGTGAAATCAGAAAAAAAAATAATGTTGATGATGATGATCAATGATGATGATGTTGATAGTGGACTAATATTATAATATAATTATATAATTACTTTATTATGTATTGTTCAGTAATACTATGGTGATGGAGATAATAATCATGACAATAATCATTATGATTAGCCTCCTCCACAGGCAACCCTTTCCTTTTCCTTTCTCTCTCATGGGATCCCTTTGTCATTTGACCGAGGAGGATTGGTCCCCGGCAAGAAATGAATGCCCCCCTCCTGTGGAGCCTCAGTACCTCCCGGTCACTCGAGACAGGAAGCCCAATAAAAGAAAATGGAGCAGAGACGCCTGTGGAGGAGGCTACATTATGATAACAATGACAAAAATTGTGATAATTGCAATGGTGATAATGGTAATGATGCTAATGATGATGGGAAATGTGGCAAAGATTAAGAAGGTTGCACTGCTATAGTGATCATGATAATAATGGTGACAATAATGGCAATGATGATAAAGGAAAACATGACAATAAAGAGAAAACTGATGAGGATAGCAATGAGGATAAAAAATATTATTAACAGGTTCCCATTTAAATCTGTACTTTCCCATTTAAATCTGTACTTATGCAAATTGTGTTGATGTGTGCTAAACACACAGATCAACCAATCAGAGAAGTTCAATTCAGAAATAATATACTCTGATTGGTTGATCTGTGTGTTTAGCACACATCAACACAATTTGCATAAGTACAGATTTAAATGGGAAAGTACAGATTTAAATGGGAACCTGTTTGTGATAATTGCAATGGTGATAATGGTAATGATGCTAATGATGATGGGAAATGTGGCAATGAAGATTAAAAAAGATGCACTGCTATAGTGATGATAATGATGGTGACAATAATGGCAATGATGATAAACGAAAATATGATAATCAAGAGAAAACTGATGAGGATAGCAATGAGGATAACAAATATTATAGTATATAATATGATAAAATTATAGCAATTATAAGTATTACTAATTTTACCTTTGAGTCACATGGTAGTAGTTTTTTCCATGGTGTAAGGTTTTCTGTGCAAACAATCTCTCTCCCTAGAGCAGAATATCTCAATAATGATGAGTTAAGACTTCTAGATGATGCCACTCCCTCCCTTCTGAACGAGAAGTTTGGTGAGACTGAAGTTTTTGCATCAATGAAGTTCAGAGAAGCACAGAATTGACCAGATAATGCCTGGGTAAGACCAGTCCACTTGTCACCAACACTGACAGGAGTTAAAATGAAAAGGTATTTGAAAGAAAGAAACATACAACGAAAGGAAAAAAGAAAGAAGAATTTGGGAGTATATGAATGGATAAATGAACATTTCAAATAAATGAATGACAAATGAATGATGAACAAATTTATGAATGAATGAATGGAGGAGGGATTGATAAATGAATAAATGAATGAATGGAGGGATTGATAAATGAATGAATGAATGAAATAATATATAAATAAAATAATAAATTAGTGAATTAAATGAATAAATAAATTTGAACAACGAAATTGATAAATGAATTGATTGATTGATGAATGGATGGATGGATGGATGGATGGATGGATGGATGGATGGATTGATGGATGGATGGATGGAAGAAAGAAAGAAAGAAAGAAAAGAGTAGAAATGAAGAAGAGTAGGCCTGGGAAAAAATGAAGGAAAGGATAACAAGCTAAAAGAAAGACTGAAAAAAAGAAGTCAGAGAACAGTATGCAGCTAAGAAAAGAATGATGAGTGTACACATACCTTTCCTTCACTTTGTCTTGGAACCAAACCCATAGCTCTGCCCCTGGTGGTGCTGATTCTACTGGGTATCCCCATAGATCACTCTTCCAATGACCCTGGGTAAGACTTAAATGCAGCTCTTCTACAGAATACTTATCAACTATGTGACCAAAGGACTTTGGGAAGAGATTGAAATGAGAAACTGGAACAAAGGAGAAAGAGAGAGGAAATGAAAAAGGGGAATATTTTTTAGTAATATTGCAGCTTATATTGGATTCATTTTTTCTACAACATCTAATAAGGGAGAACCATGTGACCTCTGGGAGTGCCTGGATTTGTTTTCCTTCCTCTGCAGGGAATATTTTCTGAAATCTTAAAAGCATCCCCCCCCCCTACCCCCCCCCCCCCCCCCCCTCCTAACTAACATAAAAAAATAAAAATATTAATAATAACCATACAATCCAGATGAGCTTATTATGTGAAACCCAAGGGTTTCATTCATGATTGTACATCACTTGAAACCACTCAAAAAATATAAATTAATTGTAAGTAACTTAGTCACAAATGAATAATTTCAACTTGAAAGTGCCCAATACAGTGTAAATAAATATTGCTTACACGGTTGTCATGGATCAACCTTATCATCGATATCATGTAATATAATCTTTACCATTAAATTCAAAGTTTCTGCTTTACTTTTCTTAAAAATTTTGCTAAACGATAGTCAAGATTTCAGACCTGTGAGGCGGATACATATACTTACAAGCATTGTGGTCCTTGATATCCACGTCCCATAGCGTTGTAAACTGAAAGTAGCTATACACATGACCTGTAGCTAGTGGCTTGATGAAAATTTCTTCGTGAAACTCATCATTAGAGGCAAAACAAGATGAGAAAATACACAAAACTATAACAAGATGAAGATAGTCCGCCATCTTGAAAAACCCACCCAAGTGGACTGGGACCCAAAGTACACAAGTGACCAAGCCTGTTTAATAAGCACAGGGAACCCGCATGCATTTGGAATAAATCAAACTGGTTTTCAAATTTTTGTTTATATTTGTTATTTGAATTTATTTTAGAATTACAGATTTACTTGTGCATCGAAATAAAACGCTTAATTTTAATAACTATTGTTCTTGTCCAGCTAGCCTCGTGTTCACGTTGAAACACAACCGAGTTTTCACATGTATTTGAGGCTAGCTAGTCAAGAACAATAGTTATTAAAATTGAAGGCCATATTCCATTCGGTGTTTTATGTTGCAAGCTACATAAAATGTTTGTATAGCCAGACAAAAATAACTATTCAATAGATGGGTTTCATGTCACGCAATCAAATTTCTAACTTCAAAACTATGAACTCTACAATGTTGTGCTTTTGATATCGTTTATAGCTCCTCCATATTAAGTCTTAACAACAAATTTTATAAAAGTTCGTCATTTTGATCCAGAGATATCAGAAAAGCGATCTGCGTCACGCAATATCAGTCACGTATTTTGAAGAGTCAATATTTCGTAAAATTTTAGTGTTTTCACATTCTAATACAAGCCCACACGATGATTAAATAAACATTTAACTAAATAAATCACATTTTGGTTATCATTCTAGATCAGTTTGCGAGCTTTCGCGGGACTCGATAATTTGGCGGCCATATTGGGTAGCTTTGGGTCATATTGGTGTACCTCCGAGGTACACCAACATGGCGGCGCCATACATTTTACTGTAAACAAGGCGCAAATTGAATCGCGTATATTGTTGGCGGAAACTGTCGGATCGCGATGAAACTTGGCAATTTAACAGGGTTTGTAGTTCTCTTTCAGATAAACATAATGCCATTTTACTAGAGTGCATAGTTTTGAAATTAGAAAACTCATGACGTCACATGAAATCGATCTATATTTAATTTATACTATTTAACTGGATATAAACGAAAGCATATTTGCAGCACGCTTAAAAATGCATATTCATATAATATTGATGCACGTTCCATATTAGCTAATCTTTAAAAAACTTATTCCTTCAGCAAGTTTCTACTGTAATTCCCTTGCTGATTCAGATACGAATGTAAATTGACTGCTTAAAGGAGAACTACTTAAAACTGATACAACTACATTGTCTAAACCTAACAACAGTCCGTAATATAATTTATTATTTATTCGTTTAATATTCATTTAATAATTATTCATTCACCTATTTACTTATTTATTCATCCACGTGCAAATTAATTCATTCATTCACTCATTTATTCATTCACTGGGTCAAAAAAATTGCCTGTACGCGGGGTAGCACAAAAATGTCAATTTTGGCCATTTTTCAACATTTTTCAAAACATCCCTAAAACTATTCGATTGAAAGTCTCTCTATTATCTGATTAGTCTTACAGTAATTGCCAGTAAAAATTGATAAGTAAATCACAAGTTTGACTCGGTCAAAAATTTAAAATTTTTCCTGTACGTGTGGGTCGTCTTGGATGAAACTCCCTTGCAATCAGTGCGATATCAAATTGAATGCGCGAGTTGGCCCTACGTACTACCCACTGGGAATAAGAACAATAATATTAGCATAACAATAAACCAGCCCTGAAAGACTAAAATTTTTTCAATTGTATAAATCGAGTGACGCTTAGTTAGTCTACGTACAGGAATTGCCATTTATAGCTTAGGGGCTGGTTCTCTCCTCCCTTCGGACGAGCTTAGTGTGGGGTCGGGAGTGCAGATATATTATCTTCTTTTTTTTTCTTCTTATAAAAACCGCCTTTCTCATTCGAAACGTTTACAAACTAAAATTATTTAACCTTTACATCCGATTTTGTATATATTTATTTATTTATTTATTTATTCATTCATTCATTCATTTATTTATTTATGAACAATACTTAAGCAGAGATGTCCAGTTCAGTATAGCTGGTTTAAATGGGGCTCTGCACAAAACATACATCTTTTATTTATTTTTTTTATTTTTGACTTTATTAGGGTGCTTAAACACATAAAGACCCATCACATTGCGTTAACATACATAAATATAGAACTATAACTATCAATTATTATGAATGTATATAGATAAATATATACTAATGAAAATATAAGAACTGTGTTTATTTACAAAAAAGTGCCTGTTTAAAAGGCATCAAAGTTGAGATATTACGGATATTGGCAGGTAGGGAATTCCACGTTTTTGCCCCGTTGTAGCGAAACGAAGATTCAAGATTTTGCGAAGATTGGTACTAAGCAGTTCTTGCTAATGGTAAACGAAGCAGGTCTTTGCTTCTAGTATTGTAATAATGGAATTGACTAGAAAACTAGGATCTCATTTAATAGGTTTGCCTTAGCCTGCGTCACATCCGGACTTTTTCTCGGTTAAAGTCCGTATGTGACGCAGGCTAGTTTGCCTGGGCTAGATAATTTAGGCATTTGTATACCAGCATACAATTCTGCAGAAAATGTCTGCGAAGAGGGTGAGACGAAAGTAAGATTTAATTCATTTTGTCTGATTTTTCTGCCCTCAATAATTGCAGCAGCGCGCCTCTGTAACCTGTCTATATTTTTCTTTTTTTCTGATAAAAACAGCCTTTCTTATTCAAAACGTTTACAAACTAAAATTATTTAACCTTTACATCCGATTTTGTATATATTTATATATTTATTTATTCATTCATTCATTCATGCGCTCATTTATTTATTTATGAACAATACTTAAGCAGAGATGTCCAGTTTAGTATAGCTGGTTTAAATGGGGCTCTGCACAAAACATACATCTTTTATTTATTTTTTTTATTTTTGACTTTATTCGGGTGCTTAACCCTTATTGGAGTTTTTACTGTGTTTAAAAATCGATTTCTATTCTAAATAAGGCGTTGTCAGGGAAACTGTTGCTGTTTCGAACAACCGAGGGCTCAAGGTTTCCAGAAACGCCTTGATGATTTTAGCTCGTTCAATTCCTCATCCTTTTGACCCTGAATTGAGCTAAAATCCAGTTTATAAGTGTTTTTTTTTCCAGTCATTTGCTACTACAAGAGCTCCTAGTCATGCATCATTAAGTTTGTCTAGGTGGTAAAGACGCTCTTTTGGACGAATTCAAAGGTGGAAGACGATTTTACAAGGAAAATAGCGCCAGCCGTTGTGTCCATTGACAGTGACGCCGTTGGAGTAAAATCGCTTTCCTGGTCGTCTTGTAGTAGATACCAAAACCAACCAAGGCAATTTTATTGAGTTTCGACTTGTAAAATGGCAATCGGTGCAATTTTTGTCCGGTTGGAGCGGGTGACTGAGCACTTATAAGAAATATGTAAAGAATTGGGATCTGGTCCATGTGCTGTCGAAAATTTGCATAATTACCCATAATGCTTTTCGTTATTAAATGGAGAAACGAGTTT
Source organism: Metridium senile (assembly GCA_949775045.1). Lineage (NCBI taxonomy): Eukaryota > Metazoa > Cnidaria > Anthozoa > Actiniaria > Metridiidae > Metridium > Metridium senile. Next base: position 5,222,535 of record OX459100.1, read on the forward strand.
TTGCGGAAGGAGTCTAGAAGAAACGGCTATTGTGCGTCTCGTAGAAGGTGTTGGATCATAAAAAGTTAAGAAATCAAAAGAGCTGGGTCTGACGTGTTCTGAGAATGCCGAGTTTTGTTTTTTGAATGATATTTTTTGCACTAAATTTAGAGATGAAAAATAACGTTTACGGTGGTTGTTCTATGGCGCAAAAACGCACACTTTAACGTTCACCTTAACACAAAGGACAGTAAATTTCACATTTTTGGATCTCAGATGATCAATTAAGTGTCAAATGATGCCGAACTTACCACGTAACACAGTCAATTAAATAATAAAGCCCGGACTCTCAAACCAAGAAAGCTAAAATTTTCAAAGTCATCGGTGGAATTCCACCGAGTTTTAACAGGGCCGTCACCAAAGGGTTAAATATTTATAAATAAATAAATAAATAAATAAATAAATAAATAAATAAATAAATAAATAAATAAATAAATAAATAAATAAATAAATAAATAAATAAATAAATAAATATCTACAACATGGGATGTAAGAGTTAAATAATTTTAGTTTGTAAACGTTTCGAATGAGAAAGGCTGTTTTTATCAGAAAAAGAAAAGAAAAAATTAAAAAAAAAGAATAACTCACGCGCTCTCCGTTCCCCACACCCAGCTCGTCCGAAGGGAGGAGAGAACCAGCCCCTAAGCTATAAATGGTAATTCCTATACGTAGACTAACTAAGCGTCACACGATTTATACAATTGAAAAATCCTAGTCTTTCAGGGCAGGTTTATTGTTATGCTAATCTTATTGTTCTTATTCCCAGTGGGGAGTAGGGTCAAGTCGCGCATGCGGATTCAATGTGATATATGTGATATCGCATTGCAAGCGAGTTTCATCCAAGACAACCCACACGTTGTAGGGGGTGCTTGTTTTATGCTTCGGATGGCACGTAAGACTGATGCATGTATCACTTTGTATTTAATACTGAGTGATACTTCCAATTGTTGATTATTGCTCTTGCGTTTGAAATGCATGGATGCAGTATGACACTAGGAAAGAGCACCTAGACAGGTAGCACTTATAAGAAATATGTAAAGAATTGGGATCTGGTCCATGTGCTGTCGAAAATTTGCATAATTACCCATAATGCTTTTCGTTATTAAATGGAGAAACGAGTTTTTGCGGAAGGAGTCTAGAAGAAACGGCTATTGTGCGTCTCGTAGAAGGTGTTGGATCATAAAAAGTTAAGAAATCAAAAGAGCTGGGTCTGACGTGTTCTGAGAATGCCGAGTTTTGTTTTTTGAATGATATTTTTTGCACTAAATTTAGAGATGAAAAATAACGTTTACGGTGGTTGTTCTATGGCGCAAAAACGCACACTTTAACGTTCACCTTAACACAAAGGACAGTAAATTTCACATTTTTGGATCTCAGATGATCAATTAAGTGTCAAATGATGCCGAACTTACCACGTAACACAGTCAATTAAATAATAAAGCCCGGACTCTCAAACCAAGAAAGCTAAAATTTTCAAAGTCATCGGTGGAATTCCACCGAGTTTTAACAGGGCCGTCACCAAAGGGTTAAATATTTATAAATAAATAAATAAATAAATAAATAAATAAATAAATAAATAAATAAATAAATAAATAAATAAATAAATAAATAAATAAATAAATAAATAAATAAATAAATATCTACAACATGGGATGTAAGAGTTAAATAATTTTAGTTTGTAAACGTTTCGAATGAGAAAGGCTGTTTTTATCAGAAAAAGAAAAGAAAAAATTAAAAAAAAAGAATAACTCACGCGCTCTCCGTTCCCCACACCCAGCTCGTCCGAAGGGAGGAGAGAACCAGCCCCTAAGCTATAAATGGTAATTCCTATACGTAGACTAACTAAGCGTCACACGATTTATACAATTGAAAAATCCTAGTCTTTCAGGGCAGGTTTATTGTTATGCTAATCTTATTGTTCTTATTCCCAGTGGGGAGTAGGGTCAAGTCGCGCATGCGGATTCAATGTGATATATGTGATATCGCATTGCAAGCGAGTTTCATCCAAGACAACCCACACGTTGTAGGGGGTGCTTGTTTTATGCTTCGGATGGCACGTAAGACTGATGCATGTATCACTTTGTATTTAATACTGAGTGATACTTCCAATTGTTGATTATTGCTCTTGCGTTTGAAATGCATGGATGCAGTATGACACTAGGAAAGAGCACCTAGACAGGTAGCACTTATAAGAAATATGTAAAGAATTGGGATCTGGTCCATGTGCTGTCGAAAATTTGCATAATTACCCATAATGCTTTTCGTTATTAAATGGAGAAACGAGTTTTTGCGGAAGGAGTCTAGAAGAAACGGCTATTGTGCGTCTCGTAGAAGGTGTTGGATCATAAAAAGTTAAGAAATCAAAAGAGCTGGGTCTGACGTGTTCTGAGAATGCCGAGTTTTGTTTTTTGAATGATATTTTTTGCACTAAATTTAGAGATGAAAAATAACGTTTACGGTGGTTGTTCTATGGCGCAAAAACGCACACTTTAACGTTCACCTTAACACAAAGGACAGTAAATTTCACATTTTTGGATCTCAGATGATCAATTAAGTGTCAAATGATGCCGAACTTACCACGTAACACAGTCAATTAAATAATAAAGCCCGGACTCTCAAACCAAGAAAGCTAAAATTTTCAAAGTCATCGGTGGAATTCCACCGAGTTTTAACAGGGCCGTCACCAAAGGGTTAAATATTTATAAATAAATAAATAAATAAATAAATAAATAAATAAATAAATAAATAAATAAATAAATAAATAAATAAATAAATAAATAAATAAATAAATAAATAAATATCTACAACATGGGATGTAAGAGTTAAATAATTTTAGTTTGTAAACGTTTCGAATGAGAAAGGCTGTTTTTATCAGAAAAAGAAAAGAAAAAATTAAAAAAAAAGAATAACTCACGCGCTCTCCGTTCCCCACACCCAGCTCGTCCGAAGGGAGGAGAGAACCAGCCCCTAAGCTATAAATGGTAATTCCTATACGTAGACTAACTAAGCGTCACACGATTTATACAATTGAAAAATCCTAGTCTTTCAGGGCAGGTTTATTGTTATGCTAATCTTATTGTTCTTATTCCCAGTGGGGAGTAGGGTCAAGTCGCGCATGCGGATTCAATGTGATATATGTGATATCGCATTGCAAGCGAGTTTCATCCAAGACAACCCACACGTTGTAGGGGGTGCTTGTTTTATGCTTCGGATGGCACGTAAGACTGATGCATGTATCACTTTGTATTTAATACTGAGTGATACTTCCAATTGTTGATTATTGCTCTTGCGTTTGAAATGCATGGATGCAGTATGACACTAGGAAAGAGCACCTAGACAGGTAGCACTTATAAGAAATATGTAAAGAATTGGGATCTGGTCCATGTGCTGTCGAAAATTTGCATAATTACCCATAATGCTTTTCGTTATTAAATGGAGAAACGAGTTTTTGCGGAAGGAGTCTAGAAGAAACGGCTATTGTGCGTCTCGTAGAAGGTGTTGGATCATAAAAAGTTAAGAAATCAAAAGAGCTGGGTCTGACGTGTTCTGAGAATGCCGAGTTTTGTTTTTTGAATGATATTTTTTGCACTAAATTTAGAGATGAAAAATAACGTTTACGGTGGTTGTTCTATGGCGCAAAAACGCACACTTTAACGTTCACCTTAACACAAAGGACAGTAAATTTCACATTTTTGGATCTCAGATGATCAATTAAGTGTCAAATGATGCCGAACTTACCACGTAACACAGTCAATTAAATAATAAAGCCCGGACTCTCAAACCAAGAAAGCTAAAATTTTCAAAGTCATCGGTGGAATTCCACCGAGTTTTAACAGGGCCGTCACCAAAGGGTTAAATATTTATAAATAAATAAATAAATAAATAAATAAATAAATAAATAAATAAATAAATAAATAAATAAATAAATAAATAAATAAATAAATAAATAAATAAATAAATAAATATCTACAACATGGGATGTAAGAGTTAAATAATTTTAGTTTGTAAACGTTTCGAATGAGAAAGGCTGTTTTTATCAGAAAAAGAAAAGAAAAAATTAAAAAAAAAGAATAACTCACGCGCTCTCCGTTCCCCACACCCAGCTCGTCCGAAGGGAGGAGAGAACCAGCCCCTAAGCTATAAATGGTAATTCCTATACGTAGACTAACTAAGCGTCACACGATTTATACAATTGAAAAATCCTAGTCTTTCAGGGCAGGTTTATTGTTATGCTAATCTTATTGTTCTTATTCCCAGTGGGGAGTAGGGTCAAGTCGCGCATGCGGATTCAATGTGATATATGTGATATCGCATTGCAAGCGAGTTTCATCCAAGACAACCCACACGTTGTAGGGGGTGCTTGTTTTATGCTTCGGATGGCACGTAAGACTGATGCATGTATCACTTTGTATTTAATACTGAGTGATACTTCCAATTGTTGATTATTGCTCTTGCGTTTGAAATGCATGGATGCAGTATGACACTAGGAAAGAGCACCTAGACAGGTAGCACTTATAAGAAATATGTAAAGAATTGGGATCTGGTCCATGTGCTGTCGAAAATTTGCATAATTACCCATAATGCTTTTCGTTATTAAATGGAGAAACGAGTTTTTGCGGAAGGAGTCTAGAAGAAACGGCTATTGTGCGTCTCGTAGAAGGTGTTGGATCATAAAAAGTTAAGAAATCAAAAGAGCTGGGTCTGACGTGTTCTGAGAATGCCGAGTTTTGTTTTTTGAATGATATTTTTTGCACTAAATTTAGAGATGAAAAATAACGTTTACGGTGGTTGTTCTATGGCGCAAAAACGCACACTTTAACGTTCACCTTAACACAAAGGACAGTAAATTTCACATTTTTGGATCTCAGATGATCAATTAAGTGTCAAATGATGCCGAACTTACCACGTAACACAGTCAATTAAATAATAAAGCCCGGACTCTCAAACCAAGAAAGCTAAAATTTTCAAAGTCATCGGTGGAATTCCACCGAGTTTTAACAGGGCCGTCACCAAAGGGTTAAATATTTATAAATAAATAAATAAATAAATAAATAAATAAATAAATAAATAAATAAATAAATAAATAAATAAATAAATAAATAAATAAATAAATAAATAAATAAATAAATATCTACAACATGGGATGTAAGAGTTAAATAATTTTAGTTTGTAAACGTTTCGAATGAGAAAGGCTGTTTTTATCAGAAAAAGAAAAGAAAAAATTAAAAAAAAAGAATAACTCACGCGCTCTCCGTTCCCCACACCCAGCTCGTCCGAAGGGAGGAGAGAACCAGCCCCTAAGCTATAAATGGTAATTCCTATACGTAGACTAACTAAGCGTCACACGATTTATACAATTGAAAAATCCTAGTCTTTCAGGGCAGGTTTATTGTTATGCTAATCTTATTGTTCTTATTCCCAGTGGGGAGTAGGGTCAAGTCGCGCATGCGGATTCAATGTGATATATGTGATATCGCATTGCAAGCGAGTTTCATCCAAGACAACCCACACGTTGTAGGGGGTGCTTGTTTTATGCTTCGGATGGCACGTAAGACTGATGCATGTATCACTTTGTATTTAATACTGAGTGATACTTCCAATTGTTGATTATTGCTCTTGCGTTTGAAATGCATGGATGCAGTATGACACTAGGAAAGAGCACCTAGACAGGTAGCACTTATAAGAAATATGTAAAGAATTGGGATCTGGTCCATGTGCTGTCGAAAATTTGCATAATTACCCATAATGCTTTTCGTTATTAAATGGAGAAACGAGTTTTTGCGGAAGGAGTCTAGAAGAAACGGCTATTGTGCGTCTCGTAGAAGGTGTTGGATCATAAAAAGTTAAGAAATCAAAAGAGCTGGGTCTGACGTGTTCTGAGAATGCCGAGTTTTGTTTTTTGAATGATATTTTTTGCACTAAATTTAGAGATGAAAAATAACGTTTACGGTGGTTGTTCTATGGCGCAAAAACGCACACTTTAACGTTCACCTTAACACAAAGGACAGTAAATTTCACATTTTTGGATCTCAGATGATCAATTAAGTGTCAAATGATGCCGAACTTACCACGTAACACAGTCAATTAAATAATAAAGCCCGGACTCTCAAACCAAGAAAGCTAAAATTTTCAAAGTCATCGGTGGAATTCCACCGAGTTTTAACAGGGCCGTCACCAAAGGGTTAAATATTTATAAATAAATAAATAAATAAATAAATAAATAAATAAATAAATAAATAAATAAATAAATAAATAAATAAATAAATAAATAAATAAATAAATAAATAAATAAATAAATAAATAAATAAATAAATATCTACAACATGGGATGTAAGAGTTAAATAATTTTAGTTTGTAAACGTTTCGAATGAGAAAGGCTGTTTTTATCAGAAAAAGAAAAGAAAAAATTAAAAAAAAAGAATAACTCACGCGCTCTCCGTTCCCCACACCCAGCTCGTCCGAAGGGAGGAGAGAACCAGCCCCTAAGCTATAAATGGTAATTCCTATACGTAGACTAACTAAGCGTCACACGATTTATACAATTGAAAAATCCTAGTCTTTCAGGGCAGGTTTATTGTTATGCTAATCTTATTGTTCTTATTCCCAGTGGGGAGTAGGGTCAAGTCGCGCATGCGGATTCAATGTGATATATGTGATATCGCATTGCAAGCGAGTTTCATCCAAGACAACCCACACGTTGTAGGGGGTGCTTGTTTTATGCTTCGGATGGCACGTAAGACTGATGCATGTATCACTTTGTATTTAATACTGAGTGATACTTCCAATTGTTGATTATTGCTCTTGCGTTTGAAATGCATGGATGCAGTATGACACTAGGAAAGAGCACCTAGACAGGTAGCACTTATAAGAAATATGTAAAGAATTGGGATCTGGTCCATGTGCTGTCGAAAATTTGCATAATTACCCATAATGCTTTTCGTTATTAAATGGAGAAACGAGTTTTTGCGGAAGGAGTCTAGAAGAAACGGCTATTGTGCGTCTCGTAGAAGGTGTTGGATCATAAAAAGTTAAGAAATCAAAAGAGCTGGGTCTGACGTGTTCTGAGAATGCCGAGTTTTGTTTTTTGAATGATATTTTTTGCACTAAATTTAGAGATGAAAAATAACGTTTACGGTGGTTGTTCTATGGCGCAAAAACGCACACTTTAACGTTCACCTTAACACAAAGGACAGTAAATTTCACATTTTTGGATCTCAGATGATCAATTAAGTGTCAAATGATGCCGAACTTACCACGTAACACAGTCAATTAAATAATAAAGCCCGGACTCTCAAACCAAGAAAGCTAAAATTTTCAAAGTCATCGGTGGAATTCCACCGAGTTTTAACAGGGCCGTCACCAAAGGGTTAAATATTTATAAATAAATAAATAAATAAATAAATAAATAAATAAATAAATAAATAAATAAATAAATAAATAAATAAATAAATAAATAAATAAATAAATAAATAAATAAATAAATAAATAAATAAATATCTACAACATGGGATGTAAGAGTTAAATAATTTTAGTTTGTAAACGTTTCGAATGAGAAAGGCTGTTTTTATCAGAAAAAGAAAAGAAAAAATTAAAAAAAAAGAATAACTCACGCGCTCTCCGTTCCCCACACCCAGCTCGTCCGAAGGGAGGAGAGAACCAGCCCCTAAGCTATAAATGGTAATTCCTATACGTAGACTAACTAAGCGTCACACGATTTATACAATTGAAAAATCCTAGTCTTTCAGGGCAGGTTTATTGTTATGCTAATCTTATTGTTCTTATTCCCAGTGGGGAGTAGGGTCAAGTCGCGCATGCGGATTCAATGTGATATATGTGATATCGCATTGCAAGCGAGTTTCATCCAAGACAACCCACACGTTGTAGGGGGTGCTTGTTTTATGCTTCGGATGGCACGTAAGACTGATGTATGTATCACTTTGTATTTAATACTGAGTGATACTTCCAATTGTTGATTATTGCTCTTGCGTTTGAAATGCATGGATGCAGTATGACACTAGGAAAGAGCACCTAGACAGGTAGCACTTATAAGAAATATGTAAAGAATTGGGATCTGGTCCATGTGCTGTCGAAAATTTGCATAATTACCCATAATGCTTTTCGTTATTAAATGGAGAAACGAGTTTTTGCGGAAGGAGTCTAGAAGAAACGGCTATTGTGCGTCTCGTAGAAGGTGTTGGATCATAAAAAGTTAAGAAATCAAAAGAGCTGGGTCTGACGTGTTCTGAGAATGCCGAGTTTTGTTTTTTGAATGATATTTTTTGCACTAAATTTAGAGATGAAAAATAACGTTTACGGTGGTTGTTCTATGGCGCAAAAACGCACACTTTAACGTTCACCTTAACACAAAGGACAGTAAATTTCACATTTTTGGATCTCAGATGATCAATTAAGTGTCAAATGATGCCGAACTTACCACGTAACACAGTCAATTAAATAATAAAGCCCGGACTCTCAAACCAAGAAAGCTAAAATTTTCAAAGTCATCGGTGGAATTCCACCGAGTTTTAACAGGGCCGTCACCAAAGGGTTAAATATTTATAAATAAATAAATAAATAAATAAATAAATAAATAAATAAATAAATAAATAAATAAATAAATAAATAAATAAATAAATAAATAAATAAATAAATAAATAAATAAATAAATAAATAAATAAATATCTACAACATGGGATGTAAGAGTTAAATAATTTTAGTTTGTAAACGTTTCGAATGAGAAAGGCTGTTTTTATCAGAAAAAGAAAAGAAAAAATTAAAAAAAAAGAATAACTCACGCGCTCTCCGTTCCCCACACCCAGCTCGTCCGAAGGGAGGAGAGAACCAGCCCCTAAGCTATAAATGGTAATTCCTATACGTAGACTAACTAAGCGTCACACGATTTATACAATTGAAAAATCCTAGTCTTTCAGGGCAGGTTTATTGTTATGCTAATCTTATTGTTCTTATTCCCAGTGGGGAGTAGGGTCAAGTCGCGCATGCGGATTCAATGTGATATATGTGATATCGCATTGCAAGCGAGTTTCATCCAAGACAACCCACACGTTGTAGGGGGTGCTTGTTTTATGCTTCGGATGGCACGTAAGACTGATGCATGTATCACTTTGTATTTAATACTGAGTGATACTTCCAATTGTTGATTATTGCTCTTGCGTTTGAAATGCATGGATGCAGTATGACACTAGGAAAGAGCACCTAGACAGGTAGCACTTATAAGAAATATGTAAAGAATTGGGATCTGGTCCATGTGCTGTCGAAAATTTGCATAATTACCCATAATGCTTTTCGTTATTAAATGGAGAAACGAGTTTTTGCGGAAGGAGTCTAGAAGAAACGGCTATTGTGCGTCTCGTAGAAGGTGTTGGATCATAAAAAGTTAAGAAATCAAAAGAGCTGGGTCTGACGTGTTCTGAGAATGCCGAGTTTTGTTTTTTGAATGATATTTTTTGCACTAAATTTAGAGATGAAAAATAACGTTTACGGTGGTTGTTCTATGGCGCAAAAACGCACACTTTAACGTTCACCTTAACACAAAGGACAGTAAATTTCACATTTTTGGATCTCAGATGATCAATTAAGTGTCAAATGATGCCGAACTTACCACGTAACACAGTCAATTAAATAATAAAGCCCGGACTCTCAAACCAAGAAAGCTAAAATTTTCAAAGTCATCGGTGGAATTCCACCGAGTTTTAACAGGGCCGTCACCAAAGGGTTAAATATTTATAAATAAATAAATAAATAAATAAATAAATAAATAAATAAATAAATAAATAAATAAATAAATAAATAAATAAATAAATAAATAAATAAATAAATAAATAAATAAATAAATAAATAAATAAATATCTACAACATGGGATGTAAGAGTTAAATAATTTTAGTTTGTAAACGTTTCGAATGAGAAAGGCTGTTTTTATCAGAAAAAGAAAAGAAAAAATTAAAAAAAAAGAATAACTCACGCGCTCTCCGTTCCCCACACCCAGCTCGTCCGAAGGGAGGAGAGAACCAGCCCCTAAGCTATAAATGGTAATTCCTATACGTAGACTAACTAAGCGTCACACGATTTATACAATTGAAAAATCCTAGTCTTTCAGGGCAGGTTTATTGTTATGCTAATCTTATTGTTCTTATTCCCAGTGGGGAGTAGGGTCAAGTCGCGCATGCGGATTCAATGTGATATATGTGATATCGCATTGCAAGCGAGTTTCATCCAAGACAACCCACACGTTGTAGGGGGTGCTTGTTTTATGCTTCGGATGGCACGTAAGACTGATGTATGTATCACTTTGTATTTAATACTGAGTGATACTTCCAATTGTTGATTATTGCTCTTGCGTTTGAAATGCATGGATGCAGTATGACACTAGGAAAGAGCACCTAGACAGGTAGCACTTATAAGAAATATGTAAAGAATTGGGATCTGGTCCATGTGCTGTCGAAAATTTGCATAATTACCCATAATGCTTTTCGTTATTAAATGGAGAAACGAGTTTTTGCGGAAGGAGTCTAGAAGAAACGGCTATTGTGCGTCTCGTAGAAGGTGTTGGATCATAAAAAGTTAAGAAATCAAAAGAGCTGGGTCTGACGTGTTCTGAGAATGCCGAGTTTTGTTTTTTGAATGATATTTTTTGCACTAAATTTAGAGATGAAAAATAACGTTTACGGTGGTTGTTCTATGGCGCAAAAACGCACACTTTAACGTTCACCTTAACACAAAGGACAGTAAATTTCACATTTTTGGATCTCAGATGATCAATTAAGTGTCAAATGATGCCGAACTTACCACGTAACACAGTCAATTAAATAATAAAGCCCGGACTCTCAAACCAAGAAAGCTAAAATTTTCAAAGTCATCGGTGGAATTCCACCGAGTTTTAACAGGGCCGTCACCAAAGGGTTAAATATTTATAAATAAATAAATAAATAAATAAATAAATAAATAAATAAATAAATAAATAAATAAATAAATAAATAAATAAATAAATAAATAAATAAATAAATAAATAAATAAATAAATAAATAAATAAATAAATATCTACAACATGGGATGTAAGAGTTAAATAATTTTAGTTTGTAAACGTTTCGAATGAGAAAGGCTGTTTTTATCAGAAAAAGAAAAGAAAAAATTAAAAAAAAAGAATAACTCACGCGCTCTCCGTTCCCCACACCCAGCTCGTCCGAAGGGAGGAGAGAACCAGCCCCTAAGCTATAAATGGTAATTCCTATACGTAGACTAACTAAGCGTCACACGATTTATACAATTGAAAAATCCTAGTCTTTCAGGGCAGGTTTATTGTTATGCTAATCTTATTGTTCTTATTCCCAGTGGGGAGTAGGGTCAAGTCGCGCATGCGGATTCAATGTGATATATGTGATATCGCATTGCAAGCGAGTTTCATCCAAGACAACCCACACGTTGTAGGGGGTGCTTGTTTTATGCTTCGGATGGCACGTAAGACTGATGTATGTATCACTTTGTATTTAATACTGAGTGATACTTCCAATTGTTGATTATTGCTCTTGCGTTTGAAATGCATGGATGCAGTATGACACTAGGAAAGAGCACCTAGACAGGTAGCACTTATAAGAAATATGTAAAGAATTGGGATCTGGTCCATGTGCTGTCGAAAATTTGCATAATTACCCATAATGCTTTTCGTTATTAAATGGAGAAACGAGTTTTTGCGGAAGGAGTCTAGAAGAAACGGCTATTGTGCGTCTCGTAGAAGGTGTTGGATCATAAAAAGTTAAGAAATCAAAAGAGCTGGGTCTGACGTGTTCTGAGAATGCCGAGTTTTGTTTTTTGAATGATATTTTTTGCACTAAATTTAGAGATGAAAAATAACGTTTACGGTGGTTGTTCTATGGCGCAAAAACGCACACTTTAACGTTCACCTTAACACAAAGGACAGTAAATTTCACATTTTTGGATCTCAGATGATCAATTAAGTGTCAAATGATGCCGAACTTACCACGTAACACAGTCAATTAAATAATAAAGCCCGGACTCTCAAACCAAGAAAGCTAAAATTTTCAAAGTCATCGGTGGAATTCCACCGAGTTTTAACAGGGCCGTCACCAAAGGGTTAAATATTTATAAATAAATAAATAAATAAATAAATAAATAAATAAATAAATAAATAAATAAATAAATAAATAAATAAATAAATAAATAAATAAATAAATAAATAAATAAATAAATAAATAAATAAATATCTACAACATGGGATGTAAGAGTTAAATAATTTTAGTTTGTAAACGTTTCGAATGAGAAAGGCTGTTTTTATCAGAAAAAGAAAAGAAAAAATTAAAAAAAAAGAATAACTCACGCGCTCTCCGTTCCCCACACCCAGCTCGTCCGAAGGGAGGAGAGAACCAGCCCCTAAGCTATAAATGGTAATTCCTATACGTAGACTAACTAAGCGTCACACGATTTATACAATTGAAAAATCCTAGTCTTTCAGGGCAGGTTTATTGTTATGCTAATCTTATTGTTCTTATTCCCAGTGGGGAGTAGGGTCAAGTCGCGCATGCGGATTCAATGTGATATATGTGATATCGCATTGCAAGCGAGTTTCATCCAAGACAACCCACACGTTGTAGGGGGTGCTTGTTTTATGCTTCGGATGGCACGTAAGACTGATGCATGTATCACTTTGTATTTAATACTGAGTGATACTTCCAATTGTTGATTATTGCTCTTGCGTTTGAAATGCATGGATGCAGTATGACACTAGGAAAGAGCACCTAGACAGGTAGCACTTATAAGAAATATGTAAAGAATTGGGATCTGGTCCATGTGCTGTCGAAAATTTGCATAATTACCCATAATGCTTTTCGTTATTAAATGGAGAAACGAGTTTTTGCGGAAGGAGTCTAGAAGAAACGGCTATTGTGCGTCTCGTAGAAGGTGTTGGATCATAAAAAGTTAAGAAATCAAAAGAGCTGGGTCTGACGTGTTCTGAGAATGCCGAGTTTTGTTTTTTGAATGATATTTTTTGCACTAAATTTAGAGATGAAAAATAACGTTTACGGTGGTTGTTCTATGGCGCAAAAACGCACACTTTAACGTTCACCTTAACACAAAGGACAGTAAATTTCACATTTTTGGATCTCAGATGATCAATTAAGTGTCAAATGATGCCGAACTTACCACGTAACACAGTCAATTAAATAATAAAGCCCGGACTCTCAAACCAAGAAAGCTAAAATTTTCAAAGTCATCGGTGGAATTCCACCGAGTTTTAACAGGGCCGTCACCAAAGGGTTAAATATTTATAAATAAATAAATAAATAAATAAATAAATAAATAAATAAATAAATAAATAAATAAATAAATAAATAAATAAATAAATAAATAAATAAATAAATAAATAAATAAATAAATAAATAAATAAATATCTACAACATGGGATGTAAGAGTTAAATAATTTTAGTTTGTAAACGTTTCGAATGAGAAAGGCTGTTTTTATCAGAAAAAGAAAAGAAAAAATTAAAAAAAAAGAATAACTCACGCGCTCTCCGTTCCCCACACCCAGCTCGTCCGAAGGGAGGAGAGAACCAGCCCCTAAGCTATAAATGGTAATTCCTATACGTAGACTAACTAAGCGTCACACGATTTATACAATTGAAAAATCCTAGTCTTTCAGGGCAGGTTTATTGTTATGCTAATCTTATTGTTCTTATTCCCAGTGGGGAGTAGGGTCAAGTCGCGCATGCGGATTCAATGTGATATATGTGATATCGCATTGCAAGCGAGTTTCATCCAAGACAACCCACACGTTGTAGGGGGTGCTTGTTTTATGCTTCGGATGGCACGTAAGACTGATGTATGTATCACTTTGTATTTAATACTGAGTGATACTTCCAATTGTTGATTATTGCTCTTGCGTTTGAAATGCATGGATGCAGTATGACACTAGGAAAGAGCACCTAGACAGGTAGCACTTATAAGAAATATGTAAAGAATTGGGATCTGGTCCATGTGCTGTCGAAAATTTGCATAATTACCCATAATGCTTTTCGTTATTAAATGGAGAAACGAGTTTTTGCGGAAGGAGTCTAGAAGAAACGGCTATTGTGCGTCTCGTAGAAGGTGTTGGATCATAAAAAGTTAAGAAATCAAAAGAGCTGGGTCTGACGTGTTCTGAGAATGCCGAGTTTTGTTTTTTGAATGATATTTTTTGCACTAAATTTAGAGATGAAAAATAACGTTTACGGTGGTTGTTCTATGGCGCAAAAACGCACACTTTAACGTTCACCTTAACACAAAGGACAGTAAATTTCACATTTTTGGATCTCAGATGATCAATTAAGTGTCAAATGATGCCGAACTTACCACGTAACACAGTCAATTAAATAATAAAGCCCGGACTCTCAAACCAAGAAAGCTAAAATTTTCAAAGTCATCGGTGGAATTCCACCGAGTTTTAACAGGGCCGTCACCAAAGGGTTAAATATTTATAAATAAATAAATAAATAAATAAATAAATAAATAAATAAATAAATAAATAAATAAATAAATAAATAAATAAATAAATAAATAAATAAATAAATAAATAAATAAATAAATAAATAAATAAATATTCTACAACATGGGATGTAAGAGTTAAATAATTTTAGTTTGTAAACGTTTCGAATGAGAAAGGCTGTTTTTATCAGAAAAAGAAAAGAAAAAATTAAAAAAAAAGAATAACTCACGCGCTCTCCGTTCCCCACACCCAGCTCGTCCGAAGGGAGGAGAGAACCAGCCCCTAAGCTATAAATGGTAATTCCTATACGTAGACTAACTAAGCGTCACACGATTTATACAATTGAAAAATCCTAGTCTTTCAGGGCAGGTTTATTGTTATGCTAATCTTATTGTTCTTATTCCCAGTGGGGAGTAGGGTCAAGTCGCGCATGCGGATTCAATGTGATATATGTGATATCGCATTGCAAGCGAGTTTCATCCAAGACAACCCACACGTTGTAGGGGGTGCTTGTTTTATGCTTCGGATGGCACGTAAGACTGATGTATGTATCACTTTGTATTTAATACTGAGTGATACTTCCAATTGTTGATTATTGCTCTTGCGTTTGAAATGCATGGATGCAGTATGACACTAGGAAAGAGCACCTAGACAGGTAGCACTTATAAGAAATATGTAAAGAATTGGGATCTGGTCCATGTGCTGTCGAAAATTTGCATAATTACCCATAATGCTTTTCGTTATTAAATGGAGAAACGAGTTTTTGCGGAAGGAGTCTAGAAGAAACGGCTATTGTGCGTCTCGTAGAAGGTGTTGGATCATAAAAAGTTAAGAAATCAAAAGAGCTGGGTCTGACGTGTTCTGAGAATGCCGAGTTTTGTTTTTTGAATGATATTTTTTGCACTAAATTTAGAGATGAAAAATAACGTTTACGGTGGTTGTTCTATGGCGCAAAAACGCACACTTTAACGTTCACCTTAACACAAAGGACAGTAAATTTCACATTTTTGGATCTCAGATGATCAATTAAGTGTCAAATGATGCCGAACTTACCACGTAACACAGTCAATTAAATAATAAAGCCCGGACTCTCAAACCAAGAAAGCTAAAATTTTCAAAGTCATCGGTGGAATTCCACCGAGTTTTAACAGGGCCGTCACCAAAGGGTTAAATATTTATAAATAAATAAATAAATAAATAAATAAATAAATAAATAAATAAATAAATAAATAAATAAATAAATAAATAAATAAATAAATAAATAAATAAATAAATAAATAAATAAATAAATAAATATCTACAACATGGGATGTAAGAGTTAAATAATTTTAGTTTGTAAACGTTTCGAATGAGAAAGGCTGTTTTTATCAGAAAAAGAAAAGAAAAAATTAAAAAAAAAGAATAACTCACGCGCTCTCCGTTCCCCACACCCAGCTCGTCCGAAGGGAGGAGAGAACCAGCCCCTAAGCTATAAATGGTAATTCCTATACGTAGACTAACTAAGCGTCACACGATTTATACAATTGAAAAATCCTAGTCTTTCAGGGCAGGTTTATTGTTATGCTAATCTTATTGTTCTTATTCCCAGTGGGGAGTAGGGTCAAGTCGCGCATGCGGATTCAATGTGATATATGTGATATCGCATTGCAAGCGAGTTTCATCCAAGACAACCCACACGTTGTAGGGGGTGCTTGTTTTATGCTTCGGATGGCACGTAAGACTGATGCATGTATCACTTTGTATTTAATACTGAGTGATACTTCCAATTGTTGATTATTGCTCTTGCGTTTGAAATGCATGGATGCAGTATGACACTAGGAAAGAGCACCTAGACAGGTAGCACTTATAAGAAATATGTAAAGAATTGGGATCTGGTCCATGTGCTGTCGAAAATTTGCATAATTACCCATAATGCTTTTCGTTATTAAATGGAGAAACGAGTTTTTGCGGAAGGAGTCTAGAAGAAACGGCTATTGTGCGTCTCGTAGAAGGTGTTGGATCATAAAAAGTTAAGAAATCAAAAGAGCTGGGTCTGACGTGTTCTGAGAATGCCGAGTTTTGTTTTTTGAATGATATTTTTTGCACTAAATTTAGAGATGAAAAATAACGTTTACGGTGGTTGTTCTATGGCGCAAAAACGCACACTTTAACGTTCACCTTAACACAAAGGACAGTAAATTTCACATTTTTGGATCTCAGATGATCAATTAAGTGTCAAATGATGCCGAACTTACCACGTAACACAGTCAATTAAATAATAAAGCCCGGACTCTCAAACCAAGAAAGCTAAAATTTTCAAAGTCATCGGTGGAATTCCACCGAGTTTTAACAGGGCCGTCACCAAAGGGTTAAATATTTATAAATAAATAAATAAATAAATAAATAAATAAATAAATAAATAAATAAATAAATAAATAAATAAATAAATAAATAAATAAATAAATAAATAAATAAATAAATAAATAAATAAATAAATAAATATCTACAACATGGGATGTAAGAGTTAAATAATTTTAGTTTGTAAACGTTTCGAATGAGAAAGGCTGTTTTTATCAGAAAAAGAAAAGAAAAAATTAAAAAAAAAGAATAACTCACGCGCTCTCCGTTCCCCACACCCAGCTCGTCCGAAGGGAGGAGAGAACCAGCCCCTAAGCTATAAATGGTAATTCCTATACGTAGACTAACTAAGCGTCACACGATTTATACAATTGAAAAATCCTAGTCTTTCAGGGCAGGTTTATTGTTATGCTAATCTTATTGTTCTTATTCCCAGTGGGGAGTAGGGTCAAGTCGCGCATGCGGATTCAATGTGATATATGTGATATCGCATTGCAAGCGAGTTTCATCCAAGACAACCCACACGTTGTAGGGGGTGCTTGTTTTATGCTTCGGATGGCACGTAAGACTGATGTATGTATCACTTTGTATTTAATACTGAGTGATACTTCCAATTGTTGATTATTGCTCTTGCGTTTGAAATGCATGGATGCAGTATGACACTAGGAAAGAGCACCTAGACAGGTAGCACTTATAAGAAATATGTAAAGAATTGGGATCTGGTCCATGTGCTGTCGAAAATTTGCATAATTACCCATAATGCTTTTCGTTATTAAATGGAGAAACGAGTTTTTGCGGAAGGAGTCTAGAAGAAACGGCTATTGTGCGTCTCGTAGAAGGTGTTGGATCATAAAAAGTTAAGAAATCAAAAGAGCTGGGTCTGACGTGTTCTGAGAATGCCGAGTTTTGTTTTTTGAATGATATTTTTTGCACTAAATTTAGAGATGAAAAATAACGTTTACGGTGGTTGTTCTATGGCGCAAAAACGCACACTTTAACGTTCACCTTAACACAAAGGACAGTAAATTTCACATTTTTGGATCTCAGATGATCAATTAAGTGTCAAATGATGCCGAACTTACCACGTAACACAGTCAATTAAATAATAAAGCCCGGACTCTCAAACCAAGAAAGCTAAAATTTTCAAAGTCATCGGTGGAATTCCACCGAGTTTTAACAGGGCCGTCACCAAAGGGTTAAATATTTATAAATAAATAAATAAATAAATAAATAAATAAATAAATAAATAAATAAATAAATAAATAAATAAATAAATAAATAAATAAATAAATAAATAAATAAATAAATAAATAAATAAATAAATAAATATCTACAACATGGGATGTAAGAGTTAAATAATTTTAGTTTGTAAACGTTTCGAATGAGAAAGGCTGTTTTTATCAGAAAAAGAAAAGAAAAAATTAAAAAAAAAGAATAACTCACGCGCTCTCCGTTCCCCACACCCAGCTCGTCCGAAGGGAGGAGAGAACCAGCCCCTAAGCTATAAATGGTAATTCCTATACGTAGACTAACTAAGCGTCACACGATTTATACAATTGAAAAATCCTAGTCTTTCAGGGCAGGTTTATTGTTATGCTAATCTTATTGTTCTTATTCCCAGTGGGGAGTAGGGTCAAGTCGCGCATGCGGATTCAATGTGATATATGTGATATCGCATTGCAAGCGAGTTTCATCCAAGACAACCCACACGTTGTAGGGGGTGCTTGTTTTATGCTTCGGATGGCACGTAAGACTGATGTATGTATCACTTTGTATTTAATACTGAGTGATACTTCCAATTGTTGATTATTGCTCTTGCGAAATGCATGGATGCAGTATGACACTAGGAAAGAGCACCTAGACAGGTAGCACTTATAAGAAATATGTAAAGAATTGGGATCTGGTCCATGTGCTGTCGAAAATTTGCATAATTACCCATAATGCTTTTCGTTATTAAATGGAGAAACGAGTTTTTGCGGAAGGAGTCTAGAAGAAACGGCTATTGTGCGTCTCGTAGAAGGTGTTGGATCATAAAAAGTTAAGAAATCAAAAGAGCTGGGTCTGACGTGTTCTGAGAATGCCGAGTTTTGTTTTTTGAATGATATTTTTTGCACTAAATTTAGAGATGAAAAATAACGTTTACGGTGGTTGTTCTATGGCGCAAAAACGCACACTTTAACGTTCACCTTAACACAAAGGACAGTAAATTTCACATTTTTGGATCTCAGATGATCAATTAAGTGTCAAATGATGCCGAACTTACCACGTAACACAGTCAATTAAATAATAAAGCCCGGACTCTCAAACCAAGAAAGCTAAAATTTTCAAAGTCATCGGTGGAATTCCACCGAGTTTTAACAGGGCCGTCACCAAAGGGTTAAATATTTATAAATAAATAAATAAATAAATAAATAAATAAATAAATAAATAAATAAATAAATAAATAAATAAATAAATAAATAAATAAATAAATAAATAAATAAATAAATAAATAAATAAATAAATAAATATCTACAACATGGGATGTAAGAGTTAAATAATTTTAGTTTGTAAACGTTTCGAATGAGAAAGGCTGTTTTTATCAGAAAAAGAAAAGAAAAAATTAAAAAAAAAGAATAACTCACGCGCTCTCCGTTCCCCACACCCAGCTCGTCCGAAGGGAGGAGAGAACCAGCCCCTAAGCTATAAATGGTAATTCCTATACGTAGACTAACTAAGCGTCACACGATTTATACAATTGAAAAATCCTAGTCTTTCAGGGCAGGTTTATTGTTATGCTAATCTTATTGTTCTTATTCCCAGTGGGGAGTAGGGTCAAGTCGCGCATGCGGATTCAATGTGATATATGTGATATCGCATTGCAAGCGAGTTTCATCCAAGACAACCCACACGTTGTAGGGGGTGCTTGTTTTATGCTTCGGATGGCACGTAAGACTGATGCATGTATCACTTTGTATTTAATACTGAGTGATACTTCCAATTGTTGATTATTGCTCTTGCGTTTGAAATGCATGGATGCAGTATGACACTAGGAAAGAGCACCTAGACAGGTAGCACTTATAAGAAATATGTAAAGAATTGGGATCTGGTCCATGTGCTGTCGAAAATTTGCATAATTACCCATAATGCTTTTCGTTATTAAATGGAGAAACGAGTTTTTGCGGAAGGAGTCTAGAAGAAACGGCTATTGTGCGTCTCGTAGAAGGTGTTGGATCATAAAAAGTTAAGAAATCAAAAGAGCTGGGTCTGACGTGTTCTGAGAATGCCGAGTTTTGTTTTTTGAATGATATTTTTTGCACTAAATTTAGAGATGAAAAATAACGTTTACGGTGGTTGTTCTATGGCGCAAAAACGCACACTTTAACGTTCACCTTAACACAAAGGACAGTAAATTTCACATTTTTGGATCTCAGATGATCAATTAAGTGTCAAATGATGCCGAACTTACCACGTAACACAGTCAATTAAATAATAAAGCCCGGACTCTCAAACCAAGAAAGCTAAAATTTTCAAAGTCATCGGTGGAATTCCACCGAGTTTTAACAGGGCCGTCACCAAAGGGTTAAATATTTATAAATAAATAAATAAATAAATAAATAAATAAATAAATAAATAAATAAATAAATAAATAAATAAATAAATAAATAAATAAATAAATAAATAAATAAATAAATAAATAAATAAATAAATAAATATCTACAACATGGGATGTAAGAGTTAAATAATTTTAGTTTGTAAACGTTTCGAATGAGAAAGGCTGTTTTTATCAGAAAAAGAAAAGAAAAAATTAAAAAAAAAGAATAACTCACGCGCTCTCCGTTCCCCACACCCAGCTCGTCCGAAGGGAGGAGAGAACCAGCCCCTAAGCTATAAATGGTAATTCCTATACGTAGACTAACTAAGCGTCACACGATTTATACAATTGAAAAATCCTAGTCTTTCAGGGCAGGTTTATTGTTATGCTAATCTTATTGTTCTTATTCCCAGTGGGGAGTAGGGTCAAGTCGCGCATGCGGATTCAATGTGATATATGTGATATCGCATTGCAAGCGAGTTTCATCCAAGACAACCCACACGTTGTAGGGGGTGCTTGTTTTATGCTTCGGATGGCACGTAAGACTGATGTATGTATCACTTTGTATTTAATACTGAGTGATACTTCCAATTGTTGATTATTGCTCTTGCGTTTGAAATGCATGGATGCAGTATGACACTAGGAAAGAGCACCTAGACAGGTAGCACTTATAAGAAATATGTAAAGAATTGGGATCTGGTCCATGTGCTGTCGAAAATTTGCATAATTACCCATAATGCTTTTCGTTATTAAATGGAGAAACGAGTTTTTGCGGAAGGAGTCTAGAAGAAACGGCTATTGTGCGTCTCGTAGAAGGTGTTGGATCATAAAAAGTTAAGAAATCAAAAGAGCTGGGTCTGACGTGTTCTGAGAATGCCGAGTTTTGTTTTTTGAATGATATTTTTTGCACTAAATTTAGAGATGAAAAATAACGTTTACGGTGGTTGTTCTATGGCGCAAAAACGCACACTTTAACGTTCACCTTAACACAAAGGACAGTAAATTTCACATTTTTGGATCTCAGATGATCAATTAAGTGTCAAATGATGCCGAACTTACCACGTAACACAGTCAATTAAATAATAAAGCCCGGACTCTCAAACCAAGAAAGCTAAAATTTTCAAAGTCATCGGTGGAATTCCACCGAGTTTTAACAGGGCCGTCACCAAAGGGTTAAATATTTATAAATAAATAAATAAATAAATAAATAAATAAATAAATAAATAAATAAATAAATAAATAAATAAATAAATAAATAAATAAATAAATAAATAAATAAATAAATAAATAAATAAATAAATAAATATCTACAACATGGGATGTAAGAGTTAAATAATTTTAGTTTGTAAACGTTTCGAATGAGAAAGGCTGTTTTTATCAGAAAAAGAAAAGAAAAAATTAAAAAAAAAGAATAACTCACGCGCTCTCCGTTCCCCACACCCAGCTCGTCCGAAGGGAGGAGAGAACCAGCCCCTAAGCTATAAATGGTAATTCCTATACGTAGACTAACTAAGCGTCACACGATTTATACAATTGAAAAATCCTAGTCTTTCAGGGCAGGTTTATTGTTATGCTAATCTTATTGTTCTTATTCCCAGTGGGGAGTAGGGTCAAGTCGCGCATGCGGATTCAATGTGATATATGTGATATCGCATTGCAAGCGAGTTTCATCCAAGACAACCCACACGTTGTAGGGGGTGCTTGTTTTATGCTTCGGATGGCACGTAAGACTGATGCATGTATCACTTTGTATTTAATACTGAGTGATACTTCCAATTGTTGATTATTGCTCTTGCGTTTGAAATGCATGGATGCAGTATGACACTAGGAAAGAGCACCTAGACAGGTAGCACTTATAAGAAATATGTAAAGAATTGGGATCTGGTCCATGTGCTGTCGAAAATTTGCATAATTACCCATAATGCTTTTCGTTATTAAATGGAGAAACGAGTTTTTGCGGAAGGAGTCTAGAAGAAACGGCTATTGTGCGTCTCGTAGAAGGTGTTGGATCATAAAAAGTTAAGAAATCAAAAGAGCTGGGTCTGACGTGTTCTGAGAATGCCGAGTTTTGTTTTTTGAATGATATTTTTTGCACTAAATTTAGAGATGAAAAATAACGTTTACGGTGGTTGTTCTATGGCGCAAAAACGCACACTTTAACGTTCACCTTAACACAAAGGACAGTAAATTTCACATTTTTGGATCTCAGATGATCAATTAAGTGTCAAATGATGCCGAACTTACCACGTAACACAGTCAATTAAATAATAAAGCCCGGACTCTCAAACCAAGAAAGCTAAAATTTTCAAAGTCATCGGTGGAATTCCACCGAGTTTTAACAGGGCCGTCACCAAAGGGTTAAATATTTATAAATAAATAAATAAATAAATAAATAAATAAATAAATAAATAAATAAATAAATAAATAAATAAATAAATAAATAAATAAATAAATAAATAAATAAATAAATAAATAAATAAATAAATAAATATCTACAACATGGGATGTAAGAGTTAAATAATTTTAGTTTGTAAACGTTTCGAATGAGAAAGGCTGTTTTTATCAGAAAAAGAAAAGAAAAAATTAAAAAAAAAGAATAACTCACGCGCTCTCCGTTCCCCACACCCAGCTCGTCCGAAGGGAGGAGAGAACCAGCCCCTAAGCTATAAATGGTAATTCCTATACGTAGACTAACTAAGCGTCACACGATTTATACAATTGAAAAATCCTAGTCTTTCAGGGCAGGTTTATTGTTATGCTAATCTTATTGTTCTTATTCCCAGTGGGGAGTAGGGTCAAGTCGCGCATGCGGATTCAATGTGATATATGTGATATCGCATTGCAAGCGAGTTTCATCCAAGACAACCCACACGTTGTAGGGGGTGCTTGTTTTATGCTTCGGATGGCACGTAAGACTGATGTATGTATCACTTTGTATTTAATACTGAGTGATACTTCCAATTGTTGATTATTGCTCTTGCGTTTGAAATGCATGGATGCAGTATGACACTAGGAAAGAGCACCTAGACAGGTAGCACTTATAAGAAATATGTAAAGAATTGGGATCTGGTCCATGTGCTGTCGAAAATTTGCATAATTACCCATAATGCTTTTCGTTATTAAATGGAGAAACGAGTTTTTGCGGAAGGAGTCTAGAAGAAACGGCTATTGTGCGTCTCGTAGAAGGTGTTGGATCATAAAAAGTTAAGAAATCAAAAGAGCTGGGTCTGACGTGTTCTGAGAATGCCGAGTTTTGTTTTTTGAATGATATTTTTTGCACTAAATTTAGAGATGAAAAATAACGTTTACGGTGGTTGTTCTATGGCGCAAAAACGCACACTTTAACGTTCACCTTAACACAAAGGACAGTAAATTTCACATTTTTGGATCTCAGATGATCAATTAAGTGTCAAATGATGCCGAACTTACCACGTAACACAGTCAATTAAATAATAAAGCCCGGACTCTCAAACCAAGAAAGCTAAAATTTTCAAAGTCATCGGTGGAATTCCACCGAGTTTTAACAGGGCCGTCACCAAAGGGTTAAATATTTATAAATAAATAAATAAATAAATAAATAAATAAATAAATAAATAAATAAATAAATAAATAAATAAATAAATAAATAAATAAATAAATAAATAAATAAATAAATAAATAAATAAATAAATATCTACAACATGGGATGTAAGAGTTAAATAATTTTAGTTTGTAAACGTTTCGAATGAGAAAGGCTGTTTTTATCAGAAAAAGAAAAGAAAAAATTAAAAAAAAAGAATAACTCACGCGCTCTCCGTTCCCCACACCCAGCTCGTCCGAAGGGAGGAGAGAACCAGCCCCTAAGCTATAAATGGTAATTCCTATACGTAGACTAACTAAGCGTCACACGATTTATACAATTGAAAAATCCTAGTCTTTCAGGGCAGGTTTATTGTTATGCTAATCTTATTGTTCTTATTCCCAGTGGGGAGTAGGGTCAAGTCGCGCATGCGGATTCAATGTGATATATGTGATATCGCATTGCAAGCGAGTTTCATCCAAGACAACCCACACGTTGTAGGGGGTGCTTGTTTTATGCTTCGGATGGCACGTAAGACTGATGCATGTATCACTTTGTATTTAATACTGAGTGATACTTCCAATTGTTGATTATTGCTCTTGCGTTTGAAATGCATGGATGCAGTATGACACTAGGAAAGAGCACCTAGACAGGTAGCACTTATAAGAAATATGTAAAGAATTGGGATCTGGTCCATGTGCTGTCGAAAATTTGCATAATTACCCATAATGCTTTTCGTTATTAAATGGAGAAACGAGTTTTTGCGGAAGGAGTCTAGAAGAAACGGCTATTGTGCGTCTCGTAGAAGGTGTTGGATCATAAAAAGTTAAGAAATCAAAAGAGCTGGGTCTGACGTGTTCTGAGAATGCCGAGTTTTGTTTTTTGAATGATATTTTTTGCACTAAATTTAGAGATGAAAAATAACGTTTACGGTGGTTGTTCTATGGCGCAAAAACGCACACTTTAACGTTCACCTTAACACAAAGGACAGTAAATTTCACATTTTTGGATCTCAGATGATCAATTAAGTGTCAAATGATGCCGAACTTACCACGTAACACAGTCAATTAAATAATAAAGCCCGGACTCTCAAACCAAGAAAGCTAAAATTTTCAAAGTCATCGGTGGAATTCCACCGAGTTTTAACAGGGCCGTCACCAAAGGGTTAAATATTTATAAATAAATAAATAAATAAATAAATAAATAAATAAATAAATAAATAAATAAATAAATAAATAAATAAATAAATAAATAAATAAATAAATAAATAAATAAATAAATAAATAAATAAATATCTACAACATGGGATGTAAGAGTTAAATAATTTTAGTTTGTAAACGTTTCGAATGAGAAAGGCTGTTTTTATCAGAAAAAGAAAAGAAAAAATTAAAAAAAAAGAATAACTCACGCGCTCTCCGTTCCCCACACCCAGCTCGTCCGAAGGGAGGAGAGAACCAGCCCCTAAGCTATAAATGGTAATTCCTATACGTAGACTAACTAAGCGTCACACGATTTATACAATTGAAAAATCCTAGTCTTTCAGGGCAGGTTTATTGTTATGCTAATCTTATTGTTCTTATTCCCAGTGGGGAGTAGGGTCAAGTCGCGCATGCGGATTCAATGTGATATATGTGATATCGCATTGCAAGCGAGTTTCATCCAAGACAACCCACACGTTGTAGGGGGTGCTTGTTTTATGCTTCGGATGGCACGTAAGACTGATGTATGTATCACTTTGTATTTAATACTGAGTGATACTTCCAATTGTTGATTATTGCTCTTGCGTTTGAAATGCATGGATGCAGTATGACACTAGGAAAGAGCACCTAGACAGGTAGCACTTATAAGAAATATGTAAAGAATTGGGATCTGGTCCATGTGCTGTCGAAAATTTGCATAATTACCCATAATGCTTTTCGTTATTAAATGGAGAAACGAGTTTTTGCGGAAGGAGTCTAGAAGAAACGGCTATTGTGCGTCTCGTAGAAGGTGTTGGATCATAAAAAGTTAAGAAATCAAAAGAGCTGGGTCTGACGTGTTCTGAGAATGCCGAGTTTTGTTTTTTGAATGATATTTTTTGCACTAAATTTAGAGATGAAAAATAACGTTTACGGTGGTTGTTCTATGGCGCAAAAACGCACACTTTAACGTTCACCTTAACACAAAGGACAGTAAATTTCACATTTTTGGATCTCAGATGATCAATTAAGTGTCAAATGATGCCGAACTTACCACGTAACACAGTCAATTAAATAATAAAGCCCGGACTCTCAAACCAAGAAAGCTAAAATTTTCAAAGTCATCGGTGGAATTCCACCGAGTTTTAACAGGGCCGTCACCAAAGGGTTAAATATTTATAAATAAATAAATAAATAAATAAATAAATAAATAAATAAATAAATAAATAAATAAATAAATAAATAAATAAATAAATAAATAAATAAATAAATAAATAAATAAATAAATAAATAAATATCTACAACATGGGATGTAAGAGTTAAATAATTTTAGTTTGTAAACGTTTCGAATGAGAAAGGCTGTTTTTATCAGAAAAAGAAAAGAAAAAATTAAAAAAAAAGAATAACTCACGCGCTCTCCGTTCCCCACACCCAGCTCGTCCGAAGGGAGGAGAGAACCAGCCCCTAAGCTATAAATGGTAATTCCTATACGTAGACTAACTAAGCGTCACACGATTTATACAATTGAAAAATCCTAGTCTTTCAGGGCAGGTTTATTGTTATGCTAATCTTATTGTTCTTATTCCCAGTGGGGAGTAGGGTCAAGTCGCGCATGCGGATTCAATGTGATATATGTGATATCGCATTGCAAGCGAGTTTCATCCAAGACAACCCACACGTTGTAGGGGGTGCTTGTTTTATGCTTCGGATGGCACGTAAGACTGATGCATGTATCACTTTGTATTTAATACTGAGTGATACTTCCAATTGTTGATTATTGCTCTTGCGTTTGAAATGCATGGATGCAGTATGACACTAGGAAAGAGCACCTAGACAGGTAGCACTTATAAGAAATATGTAAAGAATTGGGATCTGGTCCATGTGCTGTCGAAAATTTGCATAATTACCCATAATGCTTTTCGTTATTAAATGGAGAAACGAGTTTTTGCGGAAGGAGTCTAGAAGAAACGGCTATTGTGCGTCTCGTAGAAGGTGTTGGATCATAAAAAGTTAAGAAATCAAAAGAGCTGGGTCTGACGTGTTCTGAGAATGCCGAGTTTTGTTTTTTGAATGATATTTTTTGCACTAAATTTAGAGATGAAAAATAACGTTTACGGTGGTTGTTCTATGGCGCAAAAACGCACACTTTAACGTTCACCTTAACACAAAGGACAGTAAATTTCACATTTTTGGATCTCAGATGATCAATTAAGTGTCAAATGATGCCGAACTTACCACGTAACACAGTCAATTAAATAATAAAGCCCGGACTCTCAAACCAAGAAAGCTAAAATTTTCAAAGTCATCGGTGGAATTCCACCGAGTTTTAACAGGGCCGTCACCAAAGGGTTAAATATTTATAAATAAATAAATAAATAAATAAATAAATAAATAAATAAATAAATAAATAAATAAATAAATAAATAAATAAATAAATAAATAAATAAATAAATAAATAAATAAATAAATAAATAAATAAATATCTACAACATGGGATGTAAGAGTTAAATAATTTTAGTTTGTAAACGTTTCGAATGAGAAAGGCTGTTTTTATCAGAAAAAGAAAAGAAAAAATTAAAAAAAAAGAATAACTCACGCGCTCTCCGTTCCCCACACCCAGCTCGTCCGAAGGGAGGAGAGAACCAGCCCCTAAGCTATAAATGGTAATTCCTATACGTAGACTAACTAAGCGTCACACGATTTATACAATTGAAAAATCCTAGTCTTTCAGGGCAGGTTTATTGTTATGCTAATCTTATTGTTCTTATTCCCAGTGGGGAGTAGGGTCAAGTCGCGCATGCGGATTCAATGTGATATATGTGATATCGCATTGCAAGCGAGTTTCATCCAAGACAACCCACACGTTGTAGGGGGTGCTTGTTTTATGCTTCGGATGGCACGTAAGACTGATGCATGTATCACTTTGTATTTAATACTGAGTGATACTTCCAATTGTTGATTATTGCTCTTGCGTTTGAAATGCATGGATGCAGTATGACACTAGGAAAGAGCACCTAGACAGGTAGCACTTATAAGAAATATGTAAAGAATTGGGATCTGGTCCATGTGCTGTCGAAAATTTGCATAATTACCCATAATGCTTTTCGTTATTAAATGGAGAAACGAGTTTTTGCGGAAGGAGTCTAGAAGAAACGGCTATTGTGCGTCTCGTAGAAGGTGTTGGATCATAAAAAGTTAAGAAATCAAAAGAGCTGGGTCTGACGTGTTCTGAGAATGCCGAGTTTTGTTTTTTGAATGATATTTTTTGCACTAAATTTAGAGATGAAAAATAACGTTTACGGTGGTTGTTCTATGGCGCAAAAACGCACACTTTAACGTTCACCTTAACACAAAGGACAGTAAATTTCACATTTTTGGATCTCAGATGATCAATTAAGTGTCAAATGATGCCGAACTTACCACGTAACACAGTCAATTAAATAATAAAGCCCGGACTCTCAAACCAAGAAAGCTAAAATTTTCAAAGTCATCGGTGGAATTCCACCGAGTTTTAACAGGGCCGTCACCAAAGGGTTAAATATTTATAAATAAATAAATAAATAAATAAATAAATAAATAAATAAATAAATAAATAAATAAATAAATAAATAAATAAATAAATAAATAAATAAATAAATAAATAAATAAATAAATAAATAAATATCTACAACATGGGATGTAAGAGTTAAATAATTTTAGTTTGTAAACGTTTCGAATGAGAAAGGCTGTTTTTATCAGAAAAAGAAAAGAAAAAATTAAAAAAAAAGAATAACTCACGCGCTCTCCGTTCCCCACACCCAGCTCGTCCGAAGGGAGGAGAGAACCAGCCCCTAAGCTATAAATGGTAATTCCTATACGTAGACTAACTAAGCGTCACACGATTTATACAATTGAAAAATCCTAGTCTTTCAGGGCAGGTTTATTGTTATGCTAATCTTATTGTTCTTATTCCCAGTGGGGAGTAGGGTCAAGTCGCGCATGCGGATTCAATGTGATATATGTGATATCGCATTGCAAGCGAGTTTCATCCAAGACAACCCACACGTTGTAGGGGGTGCTTGTTTTATGCTTCGGATGGCACGTAAGACTGATGCATGTATCACTTTGTATTTAATACTGAGTGATACTTCCAATTGTTGATTATTGCTCTTGCGTTTGAAATGCATGGATGCAGTATGACACTAGGAAAGAGCACCTAGACAGGTAGCACTTATAAGAAATATGTAAAGAATTGGGATCTGGTCCATGTGCTGTCGAAAATTTGCATAATTACCCATAATGCTTTTCGTTATTAAATGGAGAAACGAGTTTTTGCGGAAGGAGTCTAGAAGAAACGGCTATTGTGCGTCTCGTAGAAGGTGTTGGATCATAAAAAGTTAAGAAATCAAAAGAGCTGGGTCTGACGTGTTCTGAGAATGCCGAGTTTTGTTTTTTGAATGATATTTTTTGCACTAAATTTAGAGATGAAAAATAACGTTTACGGTGGTTGTTCTATGGCGCAAAAACGCACACTTTAACGTTCACCTTAACACAAAGGACAGTAAATTTCACATTTTTGGATCTCAGATGATCAATTAAGTGTCAAATGATGCCGAACTTACCACGTAACACAGTCAATTAAATAATAAAGCCCGGACTCTCAAACCAAGAAAGCTAAAATTTTCAAAGTCATCGGTGGAATTCCACCGAGTTTTAACAGGGCCGTCACCAAAGGGTTAAATATTTATAAATAAATAAATAAATAAATAAATAAATAAATAAATAAATAAATAAATAAATAAATAAATAAATAAATAAATAAATAAATAAATAAATAAATAAATAAATAAATAAATAAATAAATATCTACAACATGGGATGTAAGAGTTAAATAATTTTAGTTTGTAAACGTTTCGAATGAGAAAGGCTGTTTTTATCAGAAAAAGAAAAGAAAAAATTAAAAAAAAAGAATAACTCACGCGCTCTCCGTTCCCCACACCCAGCTCGTCCGAAGGGAGGAGAGAACCAGCCCCTAAGCTATAAATGGTAATTCCTATACGTAGACTAACTAAGCGTCACACGATTTATACAATTGAAAAATCCTAGTCTTTCAGGGCAGGTTTATTGTTATGCTAATCTTATTGTTCTTATTCCCAGTGGGGAGTAGGGTCAAGTCGCGCATGCGGATTCAATGTGATATATGTGATATCGCATTGCAAGCGAGTTTCATCCAAGACAACCCACACGTTGTAGGGGGTGCTTGTTTTATGCTTCGGATGGCACGTAAGACTGATGCATGTATCACTTTGTATTTAATACTGAGTGATACTTCCAATTGTTGATTATTGCTCTTGCGTTTGAAATGCATGGATGCAGTATGACACTAGGAAAGAGCACCTAGACAGGTAGCACTTATAAGAAATATGTAAAGAATTGGGATCTGGTCCATGTGCTGTCGAAAATTTGCATAATTACCCATAATGCTTTTCGTTATTAAATGGAGAAACGAGTTTTTGCGGAAGGAGTCTAGAAGAAACGGCTATTGTGCGTCTCGTAGAAGGTGTTGGATCATAAAAAGTTAAGAAATCAAAAGAGCTGGGTCTGACGTGTTCTGAGAATGCCGAGTTTTGTTTTTTGAATGATATTTTTTGCACTAAATTTAGAGATGAAAAATAACGTTTACGGTGGTTGTTCTATGGCGCAAAAACGCACACTTTAACGTTCACCTTAACACAAAGGACAGTAAATTTCACATTTTTGGATCTCAGATGATCAATTAAGTGTCAAATGATGCCGAACTTACCACGTAACACAGTCAATTAAATAATAAAGCCCGGACTCTCAAACCAAGAAAGCTAAAATTTTCAAAGTCATCGGTGGAATTCCACCGAGTTTTAACAGGGCCGTCACCAAAGGGTTAAATATTTATAAATAAATAAATAAATAAATAAATAAATAAATAAATAAATAAATAAATAAATAAATAAATAAATAAATAAATAAATAAATAAATAAATAAATAAATAAATAAATAAATAAATAAATAAATATCTACAACATGGGATGTAAGAGTTAAATAATTTTAGTTTGTAAACGTTTCGAATGAGAAAGGCTGTTTTTATCAGAAAAAGAAAAGAAAAAATTAAAAAAAAAGAATAACTCACGCGCTCTCCGTTCCCCACACCCAGCTCGTCCGAAGGGAGGAGAGAACCAGCCCCTAAGCTATAAATGGTAATTCCTATACGTAGACTAACTAAGCGTCACACGATTTATACAATTGAAAAATCCTAGTCTTTCAGGGCAGGTTTATTGTTATGCTAATCTTATTGTTCTTATTCCCAGTGGGGAGTAGGGTCAAGTCGCGCATGCGGATTCAATGTGATATATGTGATATCGCATTGCAAGCGAGTTTCATCCAAGACAACCCACACGTTGTAGGGGGTGCTTGTTTTATGCTTCGGATGGCACGTAAGACTGATGCATGTATCACTTTGTATTTAATACTGAGTGATACTTCCAATTGTTGATTATTGCTCTTGCGTTTGAAATGCATGGATGCAGTATGACACTAGGAAAGAGCACCTAGACAGGTAGCACTTATAAGAAATATGTAAAGAATTGGGATCTGGTCCATGTGCTGTCGAAAATTTGCATAATTACCCATAATGCTTTTCGTTATTAAATGGAGAAACGAGTTTTTGCGGAAGGAGTCTAGAAGAAACGGCTATTGTGCGTCTCGTAGAAGGTGTTGGATCATAAAAAGTTAAGAAATCAAAAGAGCTGGGTCTGACGTGTTCTGAGAATGCCGAGTTTTGTTTTTTGAATGATATTTTTTGCACTAAATTTAGAGATGAAAAATAACGTTTACGGTGGTTGTTCTATGGCGCAAAAACGCACACTTTAACGTTCACCTTAACACAAAGGACAGTAAATTTCACATTTTTGGATCTCAGATGATCAATTAAGTGTCAAATGATGCCGAACTTACCACGTAACACAGTCAATTAAATAATAAAGCCCGGACTCTCAAACCAAGAAAGCTAAAATTTTCAAAGTCATCGGTGGAATTCCACCGAGTTTTAACAGGGCCGTCACCAAAGGGTTAAATATTTATAAATAAATAAATAAATAAATAAATAAATAAATAAATAAATAAATAAATAAATAAATAAATAAATAAATAAATAAATAAATAAATAAATAAATAAATAAATAAATAAATAAATAAATATCTACAACATGGGATGTAAGAGTTAAATAATTTTAGTTTGTAAACGTTTCGAATGAGAAAGGCTGTTTTTATCAGAAAAAGAAAAGAAAAAATTAAAAAAAAAGAATAACTCACGCGCTCTCCGTTCCCCACACCCAGCTCGTCCGAAGGGAGGAGAGAACCAGCCCCTAAGCTATAAATGGTAATTCCTATACGTAGACTAACTAAGCGTCACACGATTTATACAATTGAAAAATCCTAGTCTTTCAGGGCAGGTTTATTGTTATGCTAATCTTATTGTTCTTATTCCCAGTGGGGAGTAGGGTCAAGTCGCGCATGCGGATTCAATGTGATATATGTGATATCGCATTGCAAGCGAGTTTCATCCAAGACAACCCACACGTTGTAGGGGGTGCTTGTTTTATGCTTCGGATGGCACGTAAGACTGATGCATGTATCACTTTGTATTTAATACTGAGTGATACTTCCAATTGTTGATTATTGCTCTTGCGTTTGAAATGCATGGATGCAGTATGACACTAGGAAAGAGCACCTAGACAGGTAGCACTTATAAGAAATATGTAAAGAATTGGGATCTGGTCCATGTGCTGTCGAAAATTTGCATAATTACCCATAATGCTTTTCGTTATTAAATGGAGAAACGAGTTTTTGCGGAAGGAGTCTAGAAGAAACGGCTATTGTGCGTCTCGTAGAAGGTGTTGGATCATAAAAAGTTAAGAAATCAAAAGAGCTGGGTCTGACGTGTTCTGAGAATGCCGAGTTTTGTTTTTTGAATGATATTTTTTGCACTAAATTTAGAGATGAAAAATAACGTTTACGGTGGTTGTTCTATGGCGCAAAAACGCACACTTTAACGTTCACCTTAACACAAAGGACAGTAAATTTCACATTTTTGGATCTCAGATGATCAATTAAGTGTCAAATGATGCCGAACTTACCACGTAACACAGTCAATTAAATAATAAAGCCCGGACTCTCAAACCAAGAAAGCTAAAATTTTCAAAGTCATCGGTGGAATTCCACCGAGTTTTAACAGGGCCGTCACCAAAGGGTTAAATATTTATAAATAAATAAATAAATAAATAAATAAATAAATAAATAAATAAATAAATAAATAAATAAATAAATAAATAAATAAATAAATAAATAAATAAATAAATAAATAAATAAATAAATAAATAAATAAATATCTACAACATGGGATGTAAGAGTTAAATAATTTTAGTTTGTAAACGTTTCGAATGAGAAAGGCTGTTTTTATCAGAAAAAGAAAAGAAAAAATTAAAAAAAAAGAATAACTCACGCGCTCTCCGTTCCCCACACCCAGCTCGTCCGAAG